>JAPMOR010099433.1:140399-171385 GCA_026543865.1 Argiope aurantia
TACAATAAAATAACATAAAATATTTTACACAATTAAGATAAAAGTCACTGTGCAAAAGAATTACAGTTAACCCAAGCAATGAGTGCACTGCTTCCTGTCAAACATATTTTGAGATTTTTTAAAAAAATTAAACATGGAACCCATTTAAATTAAACATTTCTTCAGGTTTCTGGGCCAAAGTGGTCTGTTTGTAATATTTTCGTTTCAGGGTTGGAGTGCTTCTATTTCAGCAAAGTACAGTTGGAGTACTCGATTTCAGCAAAAAAAAAAAAAAAAAAAAAATGCTTAACGTGCATTAAATATTTTCGGTGGTTTCTCGATGTTTTGTGAAAAAAGGGATAAACGGGCGTCTATCCAGATGCCGTCCCCGTCATCTGAACACTGCTCGAAATCACTTGTCTTATTCACATAATATGCTATAAGATAATGTATCCACAGAATTGCTACAAGCAAAAACAATTTTCGTGAGCCAAATAATTTTTCTTTTTGGAATCTGAATGTTAATTGAAGAATTTCTCGTTCACACATTTTCTTTCAATTTTTTTAGCTTGGTAGCCCCATCAAATAGTTTGACACATTTTTGCAAATTAAAAAAAAAGTATTGTGATTAAGAAGTCATGGGATACCTCCTAGTATCGTATCGGACCTCCTTTTGCCGATGAAGTGAGGCAAATCGACGTGATATAGAATTCAACAGATCGTTGGAAATCCCCTTCATAAATATTGAGACATGCCGCCTCTATAGATGACCATAATACCGAAAGTGTTGTCGATGCAAGATTTTGTGCACGAACTGACTTCTCGATTATGTTCAATGGAATCCATGTCGGGCGATCTAGGTTTCCAAATCATTCGCTCGAACAGACCAGAATGTTCTTCAAAACATTCACGAACATTTGTGACCCAGTGACATGACGCATTCTCATCCAAAATTATTCCATCCTTGTTTGGATACATGAAGTCTGCGAATAGCTGCATGTGGTTTCCAAGAAGCTGAAAATTACCATTTCCAGTCAATGATTGGTTCAGTTGAACCAGAGCAACCAGTGCTTTTACTCCCCCCCCATATAAAAATAGACCACATCATTAAAGAGCCATTAACAGACTGCAAAGTGCCTTAATGACAATTGGAATCCCTGGTTTCGTGGGATGTCACACTCAAAATCTATCATAAGTTCTTACCAATTGAAATCCTAATTCATATGACCAAACACCGATTTTCCAGCTGAAGCTATAATATTACCCAGCTTCTTAGGATCAGAAGTCTAAGGAAGGTGCTACAGGCAATGTCCTGCTATTGAAAAAGACACTCGAGTCGTTTTTTTTCAGCCACAGCTCATTAAAACTAAATGTTTGTCTTGCGTCCCACATTGATTGTTGCTGTTATCTTACGCAGTAGTGCTTGTCTATTAACATTGACAATTCTACGCACAAGTTGCTGGTCTCTGCCTTTAAGTGCAGATGCGGTCCCGTGGTGCGAAGTTATGCTTGTAATTAGAGATTCTCGGCATCTCTTGACACTGTGAATCTCAGAATGGTGAATTCTGAACGACTTCGGAAATGAAATGTCCCATGCATCTAGATCCAAATACAATTTCGCGTGCAAAGTCTGTTCATTTCCGTCGTGCGATCAGAATAATGTCAAAAGATTTTTTCACGGGAATCACTTAAATACAAATGAAAGCCCTGCCTATTTATACATTTTGTATACGATACTACTGGTACTTGTAAGCTTGCATACTGATATCTCAGGATTTTTATTACGTTAGTGCAATTTCGTAATAGGTATGCAATTCAACTTTGTATTTATAGCTTTCCTTTTCCACTCAAATCTTTCGCGTGTTTTTATTTAAATCTTGAATATGAGTTTCAACTATTTCTTATGTATATCCAATACATTCTAATTTTTTTTCAAAATTCATACCATGAATGTTCTTTACTGTATTACATGTAAAAACGCAAACAATTGTAAACTATTGTAGTTTAACTCCAATTTTTGTTTCGGAATGCTAGTTTTGTTCTGGTTTGCTTTAAGCAAAAAATTTTATAATTGCTGTAACATTTTTTTCTAATGCACATAAAGAAAAATACTATTTTTACTATGAGTTTTGAAAAATAAAAAAAGTATAATTTTCAAGAAAAGTCAGCAATCCTTTTTTCTTAATCTTTTAATTTTTTCAAATTTAATTTTAATTAAAATTTTTCTATTAATGGTTCTAATCGTTAATTCATTAGGGTTGCAAAATTGCTGCAACGATCAACGAAATAATATCTTCAGAGTTGCATTTTCATTTTTTTAAAATCTAATTTGCCAACTATTGCACTCTAAAAAGTTTGATGCTTACTTTTATATTCTAGAAGATGCATGATCAAGAAATATTTTCAAATAAAGCAATAAAAACTTGAAGAGAAGATTGAAAATAAATCCGCAATCAGAAGAAACGCAAGTCGGAGTAGTCCGGCAACCCAAAGAAGTTCACTGAAACTACCACAAGTAATTGACTAAGTTGAGAACAAAAGCCAACCTGTTCTCCTTTTGAATTTAAGAGTATCAGAGATAGAATCCCACCATCAGTTGTTGGCCTTGAAGTACGAACAACTGATCTTTTCTTTCTTCCTTATTTTCTTTTTCACTGATATCCAAATTTCACCATCATTCTTCCAGTATTTTGCTTGGTTTTTTTTCCTTGCTTTCTTTCATTAGCTATTTATATATTTCATTTTTGTTTTTTGTTGTCTCGACTGTAATATATATTGGTCAATGTATGATTATTTTCTTTTATTAGAGTAGTTTAATTCTTCAAAAAAAAAAACGATATATAGATTATTTTCGAAGATGCTTTTACAATTTTTTTTTATAAAAAAAAACGGCTGATCGCAATTGATTATTGTATGTAAAAATTGATGAAATTTGCAAATATTGTATATTGTTTACTTCGCGAAAAAGAGAATATAAAAAATAAGATTATTCTATGCTTAATTTTCACATTGTCAAATGTCTCCAAGCAGGAGAAATCAGCAAAAGGGAAAATTCATAGAAAGCTTATTCTTCACATGATTGGCTACACTGCTGTAATGTAAGAAAAATAATGCAACATTTTGATTACCATTTTACTTTATGGTGTAGATGATGCGTGGACTTTTGATGGTGTGAATGATTTTCATCCTATTCCTGAAAAGTAAATAAAAAAAATGAAAATTCTGAAAAGATTTAAGAAATATAATAAATATAACGCTGAGTGGAAACAATAAATTTTATATCTGGTTTTGAAATTAAAATAATTAAAGCTAATTATGGGGGAAATAATAATATTTTTAAAATGAAATTCCTTATACTTATTTTTTCAGCACCACTTATTTCTGAAATGACGAGCCGCCACTACGTTTAGGTTGAAACTAATATCTATCCACTTTATTATCCGATAATGTTGCAGAAATTGGTATGTGGTGAGCATTGACTTCACGCCCTTATGAGGTAATCAGTACGATACTCTACTATTTATGTTTCTATTTCTTATTAAGTTATGAATTTTTTCCGAAGGGCTCCAAGTATTATAACATTGCTCATTTTGCTCTTCTCCGATTTACTGCTGATATTTTCCTTTTTTGTGTGCTTATATTTAATGTTTTTGCTTTAGACTTCTATGTTTCCTTTGAATATATATATATATATTATGATTTATTTCATAAATTCCAGATACAGTAATCTGCTTTGTAAAAACTTTGAACGATTTTTTTCGTCACCTATGTTTTATTCCAGATTCAGCAATCAATAGATATTATGTAAGCCTTTAAACAGTATCATGTTAAAATGCGTAGTCTTGAGCTTCCATTAAAATAAAAGTTAAAACTTTGGATGCAGAAAATAAGATTCACTTATTTAGCATAAAACTCACATCAAGAACGGCTAATATTTTCCTGAAAAGTTCATTTCCCCAAGAAACTTCACAGTTTACAAAATGCGTTGATTTAAATTCACATCACACATTTGCATTCCAGAGAAACTTTATACAGTCCCGATTTGAGCTAATGTATTCGGCGAGATTAAACCTGTATTTGTCGGGCGCTTAAGGATCGAAAGGATTTTGTCATGTAGTCGATAACAGTGGTTAAGTCCATATTTATTCAAACCGTATGAAAAGAAAGAATTAGAGATTCATGATTTACAGGAAAAGTATTTATTTTAAGAATGCTATTTAGGTTTATAATGTATACAGAAATTTGTGATACAGGTATGTACTATCCGTTTCGCATTTCAAAATTGTAATTTTTTTTATTTTGATAAGAAAATGAATTTTTCATTATTTTATCGTCGACAATAGAAAGCAATGTAATCCTCAAAATATTCTTCTTAAAAGATCTAACATATTAACCCATTTCGGATTCTCTTACCAGAATCCAAAAGCACATATTATTACGAACGAATTTCGCTAAACTCGACAAGTTCGCTGTAGTTGGTGCATGGTGACACAGTCAACAGGTCTCAATAAATAATAATGATGTTTATTACCACAAATAAACAGAAGGCCAAATATACAACCCAGATGTATAAAAACAATACACAGCAGCGCTTACAACAAATATCAGCTCACAAGTAGTAATTCCCTTATTGATTCATCCGTGATGTTCAGCAATAATAGCTGCACTTAACCCCGAGAAAAAATTGCATCTTCGTTCACCGGCTGGCTAATAGGAACTCTTATCAGAAATATCGAAACAAGAACAAAATCATAAAGGCGAGATGTCTTATAGAATTTATAACTTAACAAGCATTACTACTATTTTCAACTGTCGGATTTTTATTTGAGAAAAATTGAATTCAGTGTTTGCAACGAATAACGAATATTTTGATATTTATTCATATTAAGTATGGAAATGCAGGATATATGCCAGGTGTTAAAAAATCAGAAATATTTGTTATTGATTGCCATAAAACATCAGCTTTTATTTATTCCTTAAAATTTTGAAAATTAAGATAAATAGTGTTGCTTGTTAAGAAATGAGATATTCTAAAACAATTGGGTTGTTGACATCATATGACATATTTTCGTTTTAATTTAATATTTAGGACTTTTCTTTCTTATTATGTTTTTCGTGGCTTGTATTTTTCTTATTTTTTTATCTTGTTATTTTAGGACTTTGATTTGGTAACCAGATAGTTGACAAATCTGCTTTGTTGGTCAGAAATAAAATCACATTTAAGAAAATCTTTATGCATTTGTATTACTCCCTTTGATGCAATCATCATATCTCTTTCCAATCTAATTATAATTAGTATTATCAAAGCAGTTTTTTTCTCGAATTTCACATTAAATGCTAGCTATTATAGAATAATTAATTAAACTGAATAATACTTAGGGATATATTACACCAAGAACACAATACAAGATAGATGCCGAAATTCTGTCTTTGCAAGCGCGAAAGAAATCACATTTACCCTTTGGTTACTGACCCGGCCCAACTGTTCATGCAAACTCTGTATTGGCTTGCCAGTTTCTGTTTCGACTTATAGTTGCAACATGTAAATTGAGAACATCCTGATGATAAGTCATTTTATATCCCGTACCCTGCATTTGAAAGAGAAACTGCCCTTCCAGTATAGAATTCGTATAGTCGGTATGGCCGGGTCAGCAGATAAAGTGTTAAAATAACAGCATTGAAAAAGAGTTTTCATAATCATCAACTTTTTTATTATTCACAGTTATTTTAGTAGGGTATTTTAAATTCCATCTAGAAACGATAAAAAATACCACCCAGTAAAAATATTGTTTATCTCCTTGAAAATTGAGCCGTTTTAAATGAACATAAAACATGGAAATCTTATCATAAAACTTGCAAATAGAATAATTCATATATTTTGATTATTTATTCCCTAGAAATGAAGCATGTGAATATCTGGAAAGGAAAAAGAAACTCAGATGTATTTGTCAGTTTGCAAAATAAGGAGAAACTGGCTGAATATTTGCAAATATAAGTAACAACATGGATAAAAAGCAGATAGAAGAATATGCTCATCGAAATTCATTTATTTGTTAAACAATTATTGTCATATTAATATCATTCGTATGTCATCATTAAATTTGAATAATTTTTGGATTTTGGAGGACTTTGTGATAATTTTTTCATGCTATTTTCCCACCTTAAATATTTCGTCAGATTTGAATGCACATAAAATTTTCATACATTCATTTCATCAGGCAATGATTCGGAAAGTATAAAAATCCTCATTTATCCTCATTCATATCTTATGTTTCAGGAAAGAATTATTTTATTTAATATGTTATCTCCATAGGTAGCTTTTAACATTCCATAATCCATTTTGTTTTGCCCCATGCTTATATGGGCGTGTGTACTTGCAGGTGTGTTTTGTTTGTTTGATAATTACAGATGATAGTGAGGCTCCATTTATAAGGCAGCTCGCATGAGCAATTGCGTAGCGACCAGATATAAAGGGGGTTTTAGATACCAATATTTTAAAGGTGGCATCAGAAGAAAACGTTAAGCGTTTTTATACATTTTTTAAAAAAATTGAAATATTATCTATGGAAGAAACATCTTTCACTTGGAACAAGACGATTCCTGTTGTAAATTATCTCATAATCTTTGTTTGCAAATTGCGTATTGTGGACTAAAGTAATAACTGTCTCATTTTAATACATGGAAAAGGGCATAACATGCGTAACAAATCTTGCGAATATATATTCAGTCTGAAATAACAAGTCTTTAGAATATTATGCGCATGCTATACCCTCATACGCGTTGAATTGATGTTAATATTCTCTTTTTTAGAACGTTAACGCGTTGAATTGATGTTAATATTCTCTTTTTTAATATTCTCTTCCTCTTATAACTTTCAAGCAAGGATAAAGTTAAGTAAAGAATAAAAAACTTCAATATTATTATATAAAAATTCAAAATCCCCTAGGGGGTTTGCAGTGAAAGAATCTGACATGCTCAACAACTAGTAACAGAGCTTTACTCTACACAAAAGCATGAACACACAGAGAATAAACGACAGCTCAAACATACGTAAGAGCAGCACTTGCAATTGAAAAGAAGCTACACAAGCAGAAAATTGGTAATAAACAAATATAGAAGCACAATCTCGAATTGCCTACCAGTGCTAACTGTCTACTCGTTTAAGCTGAAACTTCTACTAAATATTGACTTCAGCTATGTCTTCCGGCAAAGAATAAAAAGGTTGCAGAACTCACGCCCTAATGGAGCTAGCCGTCTGCAAGATTCTTGTTGTTTCTTGAATCTGTGATTTTTTTCCTCAAAAGTCCACAAATTCGTCCCCAAGTTTCCTGCCGAGGCTGGAGTCATTGATCGAGCATTTTTCAGAGCTCTATCTAAGACTGCCTTCCTTACCATAAAATAACTCCGTTGAGAAGGAACAGTGCAAATTTGTAACAATATGAATTTAGTATCTTGAAACACGGAAGTTTTCTCAAATTTATGTGCATGCAGAAGCGCTAAAATATGACGCCATTTCTAATTTTTTCGCTCCTCCTGCTTAAAAGCAATCTGTAAAAAAATATTGGCTCAATTTAAATGAGACTTTTAATAGATAGTAATAAATTTTTTAAAGAAATTTTGAACATTTGTTACCAATTAACTGCTTTAAATAAATCAATTCCGCAATCTTTTTTTATGTATCTATGAAACGGCTGGTCGAATTAAGATCTTTTGACAGAGAATTTTATTTTCTACAGCAGAAATAGAAATAAAACGAGTTCTTAGAAAGAACCGGATATATAAAGGAATGACCCATATTTACGACACTATACTCCTTTTCAGAGAAAGCCACATGAACAGTGAAGTCATGTGAAGTTTAGAAGTTTCCACAGATACCCGGAACCTATTTTCTGATTCTTCACAACAAACGGAACAGTACTGCAAATATTTAATATAATCTGAAACAGATTTATATATTTTCTAGAAAGCTATCTTATTTTAATATCTATTCGACAGCCAAGAATTTTATGTGCAAGATGCAAGGATACTTTCCTTACATAATTTTTTTAAAATTAAGTTTGTTTTATATCTATTTTAGCTTAATTTGCCTTTCTCAATTTGAAGAATAGTTTTAACAATCACTGGGAATATTTTTATTATTTTAAGAAGCCTATTTTTCATGTATATTTATATTACGACTGTCTTACAATAGCGTTATGAAATGAAATTCTATGGTTTAAAATAACTTTAATTGAATCAGCTAATTAAAATTAGCAATTAATGATTAGTTAGAGAATCAAGATACTTTGTTTTAATTTGAGGTAAAATGAATTCAAACATATCGGTTTTAGTTTTTTCAAAAAATAATTCCTTCTCTCAGCATTTTCATACATTTAAATCTTAATATACGGATAAAAAGAAAAATAGTAATAAATTATTAAATTTGAATTCTGAGGACTTAATACATTAATCCTTTATTGCATTAATTCTGTTCATAAAGTTTTTAAGGTCTTATTAATTTTTTAATTATTAATTCTTTAGTTGCAGTTTCATTTTAATTATTTTTGTGGCTCATTAATTTTTTTTAGATTTCTGAAATTATGAGAGTGATAAAAATTCAAATAAGAAGTGGTAAAACAGCTTAACATGGGCATTTGAAAATTGATGAATTTTTGTGTTATTTTTCGTTTGACATTAGAACGTGCAAAGATACGTATTTTAGAAATTTCCTAAAAATCAGGGTTATAAAATTTGAAATAAAATTTTCTGTAAAATTTAAGGATAATTAAAACTATTTAGCCTTTGTCTTCAGCCCTCCATACTTCCACTCATCTCTTAATTACAATATCTTATATCTGTCCAATAAGGCAAAGTTTCAAGTCTTCAATATTTTTTCAACGATAACTTGTCAAATGTAGTAATACACAAAATTTCAACTGCAATTTTACAAAAATGTAAACAGAATGTTTCTGAATTACCCCACAAAATTGTTATGAAAAATCTCAAAATATTGAAAAATTATCTAAAAGCAATTTTAATGGCTTAAGTTGCTGAGCTAGCTATTCAAAATATGCTTCTAAGTTTGCACAGATATATGTTATCGTAAAAGAGGAGAAGAGGGTGGCAGATAAATCACCGCTTTTTTAAGGGGGAGAGGGTAAATAAAAGTTTATTAATCTGAGAGAAAAATGTAGAACTAAAAAGTTCTAATTATTAAGTAAAGTAAGTAATCGGTAAGTTATGATATTGCGATAGCATAATTGAATAGTACATTTTGAGAAAGTGTGAATTTGAAAAAAAGTATTTATTCTTTCTTTTATATTTACACTTGATCTAATTAAGCTATCACAGCTTTTATCAATTACTTTTGTAGGTCTTTTTAAAAGTACAAATATTTTATATAAATTTATCCTCTTAGATGATTTTTAAAACTTTCAACATAAAAATGTTATTAAATCTCGGTGTTTCAAAATAGCAACTGCATAATTAATCACAGAAATGCTGAAAAATTTATTTTAATATTTCATGAGATAATACTGCAAAAATATATATCTAATATTGCAAAAATATAATTAAAGGGTAATTGATAAATTTATTCTGAATATTATGGGTTAAAGAGTATTTTTGAAGTGTTAAACCATTTAAATTGAATATGTGCATTATCATTATAATATAATAGCAAAAATCTTCAAGAAATGAAGAATTTATAATAGTTAATTTTATTATTAATAATAATTAATTTATAAGCATTAATTTATAATCAATTTATGAGGAAAATTGAGACAAACTGAAAATGAGTCGTTTTAGTTATTCAAGTGAAATTCTCGCACCAACTCCTTTCTAAGGTGAAAACTTACTGGTGTACTTCAGATTCTTAGTTCAAAACTAAACTAATAAAGTTGCTTATTTATATTGGTGTTGACATATACAATTGGACTACGAAAAAAACTTGCGGGAAATGACCTATGCCATTTATAAAGAATAGCCAAGAAACATCACGTTGTTGGAGTTTGAAAAGACAATGGCAATATAACTCATTGCCCTACTAAGCAACACCCCTATTAGTGGAAAATGCCCTACAGTATTGTTATGATAATTTCACGATACTGAATGACATTAAAGATGTCGAATAACATCTTATAATATCTTAAAATGTCTTGTTCTAATAGGGCCATAAAGAAGAAAGGCCATTCTGTAGTTCGCATTCATCAGAAGGAAAAGAAAGAGGAAAGGCAAGAGGAAGGACTTTTCTATGCACAAAAGGCATCAAGAAACAAAATCTTAGAGCTCGTACGCCTACAGTTGTTCAGTAGAACAGAAAATGTGAGGTATGCTTTTTCGAAACTTACAGTACAATCTTCACTAAAACATTCAATTGACAATGTATTTTTCTATTATAATAATAAAAAGAAATTGTTATCAAGAATATCATTTCGAGTAATGTAAATATAAGTTTGTTCGGGTTTTTTTCTCTTCCATATGAAGCATATTTCTTTTGATATTTCTAAATAACAATTGCTTTCTGAAATGTTGTAAAATTTATTTTACTACTTCATGAGATAATTCGGCAAAAAAAAAATCCATCTAATATTTCAAAAATAATTAAAGAGAATTTGACAAATTCTGAAATATCGTAAAATATCTTGTTCTAATAGGGCTGAAAAGAAGAAAAGTTATTCAGTAGTCTGCACTTCATCAGAAGAGCCAAAATCGAACAAACTTCTTATGATTAACAAAATATCAGAGTTCGTTCGCCTACAGCTGTTTAGCAGAGCGGAAGATAATAAGATATGCTATATTCCAAAAATACAGTACAAACGTCATGAAAAAGTTTCTTTGATAATATATTTTCCTATCGTAATAATATCATTTCCTATCGTCAAAAATATCATTCCTAGTAATATAAATATATGTGATTGTTTTTTTCTTTCCATATTAAATACATTTCTATCGATGTTTCTGAATAACAACTTCATAATTATTCACTGAAACGCTGTAAAATTTATTTTAATATTTCATTAGGCATTTCTACAAAAAATCTATCTAATATTACAAAATTATAATTAAAGAATAACGATAAAATTTTTCTGAATACAATGAGTAAAAAATGTTTTTGTAGTATTAAACCAAATAAAGCGCCCTTACTCATTTTCGCTGTAATATAATAATAAAAATCTTCTAGAAATGAAAAAGGTAAACTTACGAGGAAAATTCAGATAACTTAAAATTAGATGGAATGATTATAATTATTCATTAGGAAATTGAATTTTCACAGATATTGCACGACACACGAAATCCTAATTTTGAAATCCAGTGGTATATTTTTTAGAAACTAGAAACATTGGTATATAGGGAGAATATAAAAAAGATTCATTCAGGTGGTCACGTTTTTGGAAAATAGGCAAGCAAATTTAAGAAGACTTTAAAGTATATTTCTTTCATCTTTTTCTTAAAACAATCTTAACCATTCAAAGAGTTAACACTTTTGAGAAGTATATATTTATGTAAAAATTATGTCTTTAAATTTACATATTCAAAATATTAAACATTATTCAATAATTTAAAATTATTCAATTTATATTCAAAATATATTAGCAACACTCATAAGATTGGATACAATAATAACGAGAAATATTTAAATATCTGAATTTTTAATTGGCTTCTTCATTAAATAAAAATGGCAATAAATTCAAAAATAGAATATATTATGCAAATATATACCAGACCAAATATATATATATTTTCCAACTTCCAGATTAGAAGTTAACGAAAGCTATGTTGAAATGCATCTTGTTATTTTGAATTATTTTTGATCATGTAAATTAGCAATCCTGTCTTCTAACTTCCACGATCCACTAACGCGATTAAGTTAAAGTTAGACTTTTAAAGGCTTTAAACAGATTTATAACCAAATTTATTGCAGAAATATAAAATTAAGATTTTGCAGCTGTTGTCTTTAGTTAGATAGGTAAATTGTGAAGCAAACTTTAAAATAAAGTCTAATTAAGTTCAGTAGATATTATATATATATAAATTCTAGTTCCTTTAAATATTTCTCATTTTGCGATTGTTAAATGAGTTGGTAAAAAATAATTTTTGACAAAAATAAAGAATATATTTTTGTTCAGTATTCGTAATTATTGAATATTTTTCTTTAAAAGCCATTTAAATTTTGTTTTTAAATTTATTCCTTGGGAAGTTGCATTCATTTTTAAGTAGCAAAATGCAAGTTTTAATGCTAATTTTTAATATTAAATATCATCTTTTGAATTATAAATTATAGTAAAATTTTCTTATAAAATTCTATAAAATTAAAATCTTATGTCAATTTGTATTCTAATTTGGTGTAATAATTTCTTAACAATTCTTGAACTACGGTATAAACATTTTTTTGATTTAAAAAGATTTAACAGATGCTCTAATATATCATAACAAAAGAAAAATAAAATTTTCATTGTAACCAATAATCGAATTCAAGTAGTTAAAAATCGGGCGTACATACAGCTTATTTCTTTGTTCCGATATTGGGATGTTTCCAAATTAGAAAGCTTTTGTTTTATAGAATCATAGATCATCTATAGAATATATAGAATTATAGAACTATAGAATTATAGATCATCTATAGAATGAAAAAAAAATCATCTAATTTTCAAAAGCCATTGACTTTTTTTCTAATATATTATTGTTTCATAGGTTCTTTTTAAAATTTTTAAATCAATAATTCAAAAATATAAGTAATTTATTACAGTTTTGAAAAGCTCATACGTGCTCATATATGAATTTACTGTTTCTGCAAGTATAAGAAAGGAAAAAAGAACAGTTTGGATTAATGTTATCGATCATTCGAAAAGAGACGGCAGTTCCAAGAGTACAATAAAGAAATCTGCCATTGGTGGGAAGTTACATCACTTTTTCAGTAATCAATCTTATGATATTATTCTATTCTTGAACGTTTTGTACAAAACTCTTAGGAAAGTCATTACTTTTCTGTCTATTTCTTATTGCATATAAATAATCCAATAATTCTTCTTCTGATGAATTCGCTTACTTCAAGCATTGATTCTTGTACGTTTATTGCAGAATGACTTCTACATCAATGCGTTTTTGATAGCTTCTTAAATTAAATATAATAGTTCTGTTCGATTTATGAATTAAACATTCGTTTTATACAAACAGGAAAATATTTTGTGCAATGAATTATATTTCTACTTATTTATTTCTTCAAAATGTGCATTAAGGATTAAAAAGAAAACGATAAATATTGCTCAACCTGTGCATAGCATGATTTCCTACTAGCTGTCTTTAGTGACCATTTGCTCCACAAAGAATATTTAGTGTGTTTAATTTGAATTAAAACATTACAATTTGGTTTTTAAGATTCTAAATTTTAAAATTTCAATATTTTCTAATTAAAAATTCATAAAATTTAAATTATATTAATGTACTAAAATTGCAATTATACTCTCGTAAATTATTTTTTGTTATTAAAATGATTAAAAACATTTTAGTGAACACCTTCTACCCAATAAATAAATAAATATCTAAATTTTAAATTCCAGATCCATTAATCTGTCTTATAAAAACTTTGAATGATTTTTTTCATTATATTTGATATTATATTACGATTTATTTCAAAAAGTCCAAATCCCCTAATTTGTCTTGTAAAATGTTTTGAACGATATGTTTATCACATGTTACATTATATTATGATTTATTTCACAAATTCCGGATCCATTAATCCCCCTTGTAAAAACTTTAAACGATTTTCATTTCATCACCTATGTTTTATTCCAGATTCAGCAATCAATAGATATTATGTAAGCCTTTAAATATTTTCATGTTAAAATGCGTAGTCTTGAGCTTCCATTAAAATAAAAGTTAAAACTTTGGATGTAGAAAATCAGATTCACTTATTAAGCATAAAACTCTCATCAAGAACGGCGAATAATTTCCTGAAAAGTTCATTTCCCCAAGAAACTTCACAGTTTAACATAATGTCTTTCTTCAGCGCAAACTGCTTTGATTTAAATTCACATCACACATTTGCATTCCAGAGAAACTTAATACAGTCCCTATTTGAGCTAATGTGTTCGACGAGATTAAACCTGTATTTGTTGAGAACTTGGGGGGATCGAAAGGATTTTGTCATGTAGTTGATAAAAGTGATTAAGTCCATATTTATTCAAACCGTATGTAAAGAAAGAATTAGGGGATTCATGGTTTACAGAAAAATTATTTATTTTAAGAATGCTATTTAAGTTTATAGTGTATACAGAAATTTGTGATACAGTTATGTACTATCCGTTTCGCATTTCAAAATTGTAATTTTTTTTATTTGATAAGAAAATGAATTTTTTATTATTTTATCGTCGACAATAGAAAGCAATGTAATCCTCAAAATATTCTTCTTAGAAGATCTAACATATTAAACCATTTCGGATTCTCTTACCAGAATTCAAAAGCACATATTATTACAAAAAAAAATGAATTCCGCTAAACTCGACAGATTCGCTGTAGTTGATGCATGGTGACACAGTCAACAGGTCTCAATAAATAATAATGATGTTTATTACCACGAATAAACAGACGCCAAATACACAAAGACGTATAAAAGCAATACATAGCAGCACTTAAAACAAATATCAGTAATCGATTGTAAATAAATACAACAGCACACAAAGCAATCAGACAGAACTTAGCAGGAAGAGAGAATGCACATAACATTCCCTAATATCTCTCCAAACGCCTGGTATTCCTTACCTCTCCTCGCTTTAGGTATACCCAACTGTCAATTCTCTGTTATATGACTGGCTACTCAAACACGACTAGATGCTGCTTTAATACAAAACTCAGTGTTCCGATCAATCTACTAATCACAAGAGTTCCCTTCAATGTTTGCGCTTGGCTGGAATAATCCAAATAATTCATTGTTGACTCCCTATATAACAGATTCCTGTTTGGACTGGCGGTCTTTTCTTACTTCCGTTGCAGGGCACAGAAGATTCTTGAACAACAAGCGTAGCTCGCTTCCTATTGGTCCTATTGGCAAAATTCCTGCAAATTCCAATGTCATCCATTTTACGTCCAAGTTGCCGAATTCATCACCAAGTCGCCAAAGGGTCGCCAAATTTCCGTCAATCCTCGAGGTCATTGAGCCAGCATCCGATCAGTATCCAGTAGAAATGTTCGTAAAACCATCTTTACTATGGTGGAACTAAATTTGCTCGGAAGCAACTTTTCAGACTCATAACAATATATAGAGTAATGCATGTATATTCTGAAAATTCAACGAAGTAGATTGATTGTGTTTGACTTATTATCCGAAAATAATAGATTTCTCTAAATTTTCCAGCATGTTCATTAACGAGAAATCTAGCTGATCAACCATGTGTATCGTTTAGATACACGTTTTTGACACATGTCTATCGAACGATTCTGTGACACATATCTATAAATTTCGTCACATGATTGTACGCTAAATTTTAATTTCATCAATTTACTTACATATGATTTTGAATTATATTGTTCACATGCCCATGGACAAAGAGTTTTGTTTTTAAAGATTTTTTCAACAATTTCAATAAATAATAAACTTTTAAAAATTATATTAAGACAAATGATAATTCTCATACTACGATATTTCGAACAGCAGTATGAATAATCTCTTAAATATTTCTAACCTGCGCATCTGGCATTAGGCTGGAAATCTTCCGGAAATTGCATTCTCTTGAAACTTCTTTCATCTTCACATCTCCAGATCTTTTGAAATAGGAGGAGGAAGTGGCAGTGAAGATATAATTGTTTTTATAATTGTCTCGGTGCAAGCGAAGTCAAACTTCGTCTACCGCCTGATCGACAGGAGTTTTTTTTCTTACTAATAAAAGAAAGAAAAATTTGTGGTTTCTGTTAGAAAAACGCCAATCATTAGCGAAACCTACATGTTGGCTTTATCCCATTTTGCTTTCAAAATTCATCTCTAAAGAAATACTTACTTAGAATTAACGAATTATCGATAACATTAGATGATCAGTACTTTTAAGGCAACAGCTTTCGATGGATTTTTGAAGCCATCTCGGCACTTTGGTGGAGCTGGCTTCGAAAATCAATTGCTTCAATAATCCAACCCACCTGGGCGCTGAATTAATGAATGAAAGTTTACGTAGTCTCTCTCTGTCTCCTTCTCTCTCTCTCTCTCTCTCTCTCTCTCTCTGGAGTTCAATTAATGAGAAAGCGACTACAAAGTATATTAGAAGAGGAGGGACTTGCTTTTGATTATTTCATGTAATGATGGAAACTGTTTTGATCCTCTTATTTATAAGTTAAAGGAGTTTCAAAATTATATACCTTCACTGTTTATTTAATGCAAAAACTCACAGTTGACAAATTTTTCAGAAAACTTTGTAAAAAGTTAAATTAAAATTTATGAAATATTTCGTCGAATGAATATCTAATTTTTAAAATAAAGTAAAAAAATATTGACAAAATCAGCGTTGATTTTGTGTCTTTTTTATCAAAAGTGTGGGATTATTGAGTTTATTGGGTTTGTTGTTGCGATTATCATCAACTATTGTTCACTTTGTCTTAGTTGAATTATCAAAAATTTAATTAAACTCTTTCGAAATTCAAATACTGCTCAATTACTCACTTATCAAATTGTAAATTTAACCCTGTTTTAAACAATGTTGTTGGGATTATCATCAATTATTGCTCACTTTATCTGCTAGACAGAGAACAAAGAATGTCCTGATTTTTAAATAACGTTCAGATTTTGATGAAGCAATGGATTTGTAAATAAAAATTCATATTAACATAGTCATAAAATATCTATTAAAATATATGAGGTACAAAGTAAAACAAAAATTTCAATCTGTAAAATTAATAGTTTTCGGAATGAAAAAAAAAATTAAAAACCGTACTACAGTTTGTCGCGTTTGATTTAGATGAAATGAAAAAGCACTCTAATTCATAGATGTCAATTTCATTTAAAACTTTTTCTACAGCTATCCTCAGATAGGAACACATCAGTACTCAAGTCTGATTGTCTTCTGGAATACTAATTCATGCTTCTCTTAAATTAAAGCAAATTGGAAATCACTTTATTCCATGCTTCTTACAACAAAAGAATTCCTACATATTCAATAAATTTGCAGGAATATTGTTAAGCCGTTCTAACTGGACTATTCTTTATGTTAATGTGGCAGAGAGTAATTTACCAATTTGACTGAGATTGGTCTAAACTTGTTCATCCCATTAATAAATATGAAGAACGTTTTTCAAAAGCTGTAGTCAGATAACTTCTTCAGTGGCAAAAGCAACCAATTAAAATTATTAACTAAGTACAGTTATTATTACATTTACAGTTACAAATACAAATAGGTATAATTTGGGGAACAGGATTCAAAAGATTATTCATCATACAAAGCATCCATGGTTTTCTTACCATTGTTACTTATTACATTAAAAGTAGCAAGTTTCTTTATCAAATTCTCATCTAGGCTTTTGTACATCTGGATTTTTATCATAATGCCTGATGTATCTCACGTGACCCTGCGTAGCATCTTTGAGGTAGCAATGTTGACGTCATGACGGTCATTGAACCGCCTGAATTGAAAGAGAGTGGAATAAAATATTTTTTAAAAACTTTTTTTGTATATAGATGATACATTATATAAAACTGATTGATATTAGGAGCAAAAACAGTAAAGAATACTTTAGGTTCATGTCTTCTAGTTATACAATTATAAAATCTGATTGATAAACTACCCACAAACTTATTATTATTAATCTGTCTGGCGTTGATAATATTGTCTAAAAGTTGCTTAGTATTGTTATCCTTTTCTGAATCAGAATTGAAATTAACAGTTCTTTCTTTTATCTCCTTCATGAAAGAAGTGCTTTTCCTTAGATAAATTCGTTAGTATTGTCTCGTCTGTCTTAATGTCTGAACCGATATATAAATATTTTATTTGGAAACGATCAGCAGAATTTCATGATATTTTCGGTTAGTTCTTAGAATAATATACTATGATTAATCATTCAATTAACTATTTTGCTGCATATATCAAATGCTTATTAAGGGCTACGCCCTAATATGAGTGCGAAACATGTCTTTCAACTCCCACGCAATCCAGTGAAGTATGAGTACCTCAGTCACAAAGAGATAACTTTCTTTTATGATAACCCAGTGAGGTAATCACTGGGTTATTTATATATACATGTGTGTGTGTGTGTGTGTGTATTCGATTGGGCTATTATTATCTTTCACAATTATTATCCAAATTAATTTCATTTTAAACGATTTATTAAAATAATAAATTATTTATTATGTATCTAATACAAAAGTAATGCTTTAAAATTATTAATTAATAGATAATAATACATTACTGTTTCAAATAATATATAAAGGAGTAATAGATTGTTTACTTCCATTTTTAGTTGCGGTCCACAAAAAATTAAAATTTTAATTTGCTGCTAAATAGCTTTAAATATATTTCTAGAGAAAGAAAAAAGAGAGAGAGAAAGTGACAGAATTTTTTTGCAAATATAAAGAAGGCAGGAAATGATTTGTTTTGAATAAAATAACTTTTCTTAAAATAATGTGTTCAAATAATTTTGAGGAAATTTATGTTTTTATTTCCCACGCATCATAATATTAATTAATTATTTTTCCATCTTTAATTAAAGAACAAAACAAAATAAATGTATAGAATTTTTAATATCTTGTAATTATTGATGTAATAACTCTTCTCATTATTTCAAACTGAAAGTAGCACTTAATTAAAACCAAAAACACTAGAATAACCTGCGTGTACTAGAAAGTTAATGCATTATTCAATTATTTTTAGGAGTAATATTACTTTTCATAGCAGTCTCTTTCTGTCGCATAAATGAATCAGGGAGTAAAAAGTGATTAAATATGGCTTGGTTATTCTGTGTTTTATTTGCTTATTTCATAAAATGCTGATTCAGAAGTGAAAAATTTTTTAATTTTGATTTATTATTATTATTATTATTTTACTATATTGTATTGTTTCATAATCATTTAATTTAACCTAAGTTCTCAAAAGTGTACTTAATTGTTCTCAAATATTTTACCAAAGCAGATTTTTGTGTCGGGCTGAAACTAAAATAGTAATAAATTATATATGAATAACTTTGTATTACAAACATAGGGGGGGGAATGTAAAATTCAAGGGGTGTTCAAATGTAAATGTCGCTATGGGAGAATGTAGCGAGACACCTAGGGATGCGATTGGAATCTCCGGCGTAGATCGGAGCAAGCGCGGGCGCCCACATGCGCAGGAGAGAGCAGATGCTCTTATAAAGAACACCGTCCAATTGACGTGGCAGTGTATGTGAAGATTAGATGGCTTTCAAATTGCAAAATTCGACGATTGAGAAGCAGGACGGCGTTATCCGATTTCTGACAGCGGAAGATGTTACACCGGCCGCTATTCATCGCCGGATGGTCACGGGGAAGACAGGTCAGTGAAAAATGGAGTGACCATTTTCATGCAGGCAGTGAGAATTTGGTTGATGATTCGAGACAAGGCCAGGCAAACACAGTCATCACGGCCTATCTCATCGACATCTGAAAAGGAAGTGCTTCAACTCGGACGGCAAACTCAAGGACGCTGTGAAGGATTGGGTCTCGTCAAGGCCACAGGAATTATGGGAACAAGGAATACTTCGAGTCGTTAATCAATGGGATCGTTGTGCTCAGGCCTATGGTGTATACTTTGAAGTATACTATGTATACTATGAATGTAATCTGTATATACAATGTAATCTGTATATGCAATGAAATCTGTATATGCAATGTAATCTGTATATGCAATGTAATGCATCTGTATATGCAATGTGTATACTATGAATAAAATCCTCATTTGTACCCACAGTATCGTTTTGTGCCTTTTCATTTGAATACCACTTGTATGTTACTTTTGCAAACAATTGTAAACAACAACAAAAAATAGTGACATTTACTCTTTTTTGAACTTGTACTGCACCTAGCTCATTTTAGGTAATTTCAAAAGATGTGTCCTTAATCTGTTCGACTTTATATATGCTTTAATTTATATGCTAAATGTTTAAATAATAAGAGATAACTCTTTTTATTAATCTTAATTATAAGAATTATTAATCTTTTATGAAAAATGTTATAAAAGTCCAAATTTTTCGAAATGTTTCAGGCACCCCATTTAAAAATTTATCCAAGAATAGTGAAACTTCATATTTTCTCATGTAAATAAAGAAATTAAATAAGAATTTCATGAATTGTCGGAAAGTTCAATCTTATTTCCATGGGGTATTTAATCAATTAAAAAATGGAAACAAATCTCAACAAATTGGGTTTTGAATTTTTTTGCTTTGTGCATCCAAATGATAATCGAGATTTTGCTGATATTTTTGCAAAAAAAAAAAAAAAAAAAAAAATCAAAAGTTAATGAAGATATTTTATGGAATCTGAACTAGTCCATTCAACAAGATAAGTCATATGAGGGTAAGTCATATCACTGATTTTCCGACCCTAAGGGTCATCACCGGCCCCGGGACTAGACCTTTCCAAAGGAATGCGTCCCATCATCGATGATAGGAGCCAGATCCCCACCTATTTATGTGCCTCCAGGTTGGAGACATCCAACTACCTTGCCGGAAACATCTCATCCTCTTTTCCAGGTGCCCCCCCAGGGGGACATTCAACAAGATAACTTTAAAAAGTTAAATATGGGATTTAGCCATTATTTCATGCATAGTAATTATCTGTATTTCAGTAACGTAAACTCAGCACAAAAGCATCGTGATAAAAAAAAAACCGGATTGTTTATATATAAATATTTATCTCAGGTTTAAGGTTTTTTTTTCTTTTTCTTTTACAATTTATTAAATACTGTAAGCTACATTATTAATAAATAGGACAACAAAACTGTGTTTATGCATCGAGAATTCAATATTGTTAGGGAAATAACTATGATAGTTTTACATAAACATGTGGCAAAACGGAGAGAGATCTTAATTACATGAAAATAATATTTTAAAGAATTTTAAAAATCACTAAATAACACATATAAACTGTATAACTTGTGAATACAAAATTTTAAATTGGATTCTGAAAGATTATTTATTGTAAAAATTATGTAATGACTAATATTACGTTAAACTTTAGTTATTTAAACAAAAAACAAACAAACAAAAAAAAACGTCAATAAAAATATTCCTTCACTTTATAGTTATAGGTTTAATACTTTTTTCAGGTATAATTGATAAACCTATATAAACATTTTTGAGAAAAATAAAGATATTTTTATTTTTGAAAATGCAATTGGAATGTTATATATTTTAGAATATAACAAAGAATGTAATATTTTTCATGCTAAAATTATTCACTTGTTCATATTCACCAAAGCCTATGGAAAAGGAGGCAAGAATTCTCATTTGGAATTGTACCTATTGCAATAGTTCCCAAGATCTGATTTCCAGAAAATTTCTGCATATGTTCTCAAATTATAAATCTAAAACCAAAATACACACCTTCATTTAAAAATGTATATATCTTGTGATTATAATAATAATTGAAACTTTGATATTTTAATGTAATTGTGAGTATATGTTGAAAATGGTGAAACTTTCAGGCATGTATTGGGGGGGGGGGATGATCTAGAATCTAGCTTGTAGGGAGGAAATAATAGGGACTAAAAATTTTCACTTCATTGCATTTCATTATCTGTTGGAGATTGATTGATTATTCAAATTAGAATAAATTTCATCAAACGAGATTCACCTCCGGCATACTGAAGCATGTGGACTACTTGAATGACTTAATTGCGGAAATGCGAATTAGAGATAGTCTTACTGTCTATTGGACAGAAAGACTATCCCAACCCTGGCATGAGGGCAGCGCCTCCTGCACGAAATATGTCCAGTGATGGAAATCCTTAATTAACCCCCCCCCCTCAACACACACACACACACCACCGGGGGAGCGAGAAATTAACCATCGTACCGGCATACTCTCATTTCCCTAACTAAGTTGCAATCTCTTAAAATAAATTCAACAGTCTATTCTTAATGAAGCATGACAGATGCCAAAAGACTTTATGCTTCATCAAAGTTGATGACTTTTCATTATATGCTTTTGGTATCTGCCATCTCTTATCAATAAAGAGTCGACAATATTCTTCACAGATTAAAACTTCTCATTATGCATTTAATTTTTTCTCTTCATAATTCGCTGAAGGAGTATTAATTCTATGCTTTAGTCTCGACTTCCAGACTGTAATGTTATGGGTTTAAGCTTCGATTCGTAATGATATCATGTATTCGAATAGCATATTTACGCACAAACTATATAAAATTGCGGGGATGGTCTCCTTGAAACTTTCTATCACATCCTCTAATGAATATGCATTATAAACAAATGCTATTGGCTAACAATAATTTCGCAAGAGTCAATTAGCTTGAGAACTTTGGCATTTCTGTTAGCGTTTAATCATTGGGATATGGTTATTTTTTTACACAAGTATCAGGTACCGAATACATAATTCGGGCACATTTTTACTATTCGATGGAAACCAAAACTTAACCCAAAATTACACTTTTAAAAAGAGCACACCAAATTTCATCTATTTATGTCATTGCGTTTTTCAGTTGTTGCTCCTAAGTGCTTCTGAAAGTGGAGATCAATAAAAGTCAACACTTTGCCCAATGTGGTTCAAAACTTAATAAAAATCTAAATTTTAGATATTAAAACTGTAAATTATATTTCATTTAGTATGTTCTTGAATTACTGCATTTATATCGAAACAAAAGTACAGACCTACAGATGGTAAATTCCTTGAAGGATTTGATTTATCTCTATAGTTTGGATGTTAAATCAAGATACCAATCTTTATCTATCAAGCTCTCTTCTTTTTGAAGTTATCGTATTTTGGTCAGCCTGACGTATATTTTCTTTGCATGAGTTTCATACAAAATTTGATAATAATATATAAATTAAGTTTAAATGCCGTACACCAAATCTCATCCATTTAGTTCAAAGACAGAATTTATTACTCCCCAGTTATTACAGACAAAAATTGTTGTTTTCAAAAACAGAAAGATAGAGCGAGAGATAAACAATACGAGAAATGTATTTTTTAAACTTCGGAGAAGATCTGAAACATGAAGATTCATCGAAATCTCGAGTTTCAATTTTTTTTATTAATATACTTTTTATTTGTATACTAAATATCTGAGATATTGAACAGTAATCTACCTTTGATTTCTCGACAAAATTTTATATTTATTAAATTTTTATTTGTTTCTCATATCAAATTGTATTGATGTTGTTGTTTCTAATGGCACTTGTCATAGACAAGCCCACTGACTTTAGAAGTCAGAGATTTTAAGCCAAGGGTGCGTCTCTTGTTTTTTCAGTAGCGCCATCTAGGGCCAAGAGTACGACTTAGCTATACACACATAACAAAATTTTTAACGGAGAGGACTTCATTCATGCATTTCATTCACTCATCCACAAATCGTAATTTAGACCTGAATCAGAGAACGAACACCCCGGTTCCACTACCCCCAGTGGTATTTCTCAAATAGTATTATTGTTGAATAACATTATGGAATATTTCAATAGTATCAGGCTTGATATATTACAGAGTTTTAAAATACCAGAATAAATTGATTTGAAAGAATGCATTTTCTCTTTACAATTTTGTTCGGGAACTTACAAAAAAATTTACTTAATCTCAGAAGATGATTCAGCTTATTACAACGGATACCAAGAGTTAAATGATAAATTCTGTCATCGCATTTTTTCTATTTGCTTAAAGTAGTAGACATTTTCGCTGTTGTAATAATCCATTGAGTTTAATGAATCCATTGAAAGTAGTGTGTTTAAGAATCTATGATAATTTATACTTTTTTAGATATTTAAAAGAAATATGTTACAAGTATTATTTCCTGTCAAATAATGTATTTAAAAAGAAATATAAAGTATTTTACAAAACATTTCCTTTTTCAATAAAATTTAAATTTTAAAGCAATTAATGTATCTGACTCTGAAGAGAGATATATGGCAATTCAAGAAAAATTGTCAGCACCGGAATCAATAAAAATAAATTTCTTCTTATAGTTAAATTTTTGTACTGGCAAAAGTAATAAACAAATACACTTTGGTTTTTATTGACTTCATCCACCATTTTTACTCTTTTATTACAATCTATTTCATAATAAGTTCAATTATTTTTCAATAGCTTTAAGTTTCTTCAGTCTATTCAGTTTAAGATTTGAAATTCTTTATTTTCTTGCTTTTCATAACAGTGATAAAATTTTCTATACTTTGTAAGCTAGGATAATCCAAATACGATAGATTCATAAACAATGTTAAAAAAATTTATTGTTAATAATTTATAATTAAACTGACTTAATAATCTCTGAATATTGCCTTTTAATACACATATACAGATGAAATATTCATGATCATTAGTGATAGAGGAATGATAGCGAATGTTTGAGAATTATCATTTGGCACAAAATATAATGAACAATTAGAGAATACTGTATTTAGCCAGTTAATCAGAAAATGTTGAATATTTTAGTATTGGAGTCATATTTTGTTTCGTCACATTAATGATTCTTAGAAATTGCATTAAAAATTGCATTAACCATCTCATTTTTGGCGAAAATTAGCATTTGCTATTTATTTAATGGATGACAAAAGATAATTTAAAACAAATAAATAACATTCAAATAAATTGAAGCATAAAAGAAACGAAATGTATGATAAATTCAAACAGATATTATTTGAAAACGACTAAAATATTTGTATTTAAGCTTATGGAATATTAATTAATATCTATAATCTATAAAATTGTTTCTAAAATAAAATAGAATGGTATTTTTATTTTTTTTTAATTATACTAAATCCAAAAACGAAATTTAAATAAAAATCCCATATTAGATATGATTTTGTTCTGAAATAAAAATATAAGGTTTCTATTAATAATTAAATTTTTAAATTTTCAATTCAATTAATTACCAAAAATAATATAACGCATTATCTATAATCAATTTATCAGACAGATTTTTTTTAATAAAATATTCTTTTTGAATAATTTAAAAATACATTTGTATATCTTAGATAAAACATTTATTGTACTCTATCTGCCTTTGGCGACCAGCCGGTTCACCAATCTTGGTGCTCGTTAAAATTTAAATAATTAAATATTTTATCTAATTCCTACTTTAATAGATTCTTCATTAAAATATTTCAAAACTTCAGATTTTGATAGTCATATAATTCAATCATAATATTATAAAGGCCTTCAGTCATAACGTAATATATATCTCTCTAATTTTCTATTAGCTCCCGTAGAATTTATGCTTTAAATAAAAGTGGAAATGATTAATCTGCAATTAATATAATAATATTTTTTACTGAAACAAAGCATTTTTTTAATAATAGGATTACTGAAAACAGAGTCATTGAGTATTTAAACCTTATGGGCACTAAAGAATATATTTCTTAATTTATGTAATACCTCAAGAATTTATCAACAGAAGTTTCTCAGATCATTATGAGCCGATCGATTAATTAACAATGTTTGATTTTAAATGCATCAAACACTAAGAAAATAAATAGAATCGTTTAAAATAACCGGTCGAAAACAGGTTAAAAAAACTACTTAAAGAAACGATGTACTTAAAACTATAAGCATATACAAAAAATATATGACCAACATAAATATAATTTAGTTACAAAAGCATAAAACTAACCTAAAAATAATTTAAATCAAGTCCGCATCCGTTAGGCGGCCAGCCGATTCGCCAATCTTAATGCACGTTAAAATATTAATAATTAAATATTTTATGGAACTCCCATTTTAATTGCTTCTTCATTGAAATATTTGAAAACTTCAAATTTTAATACTCATATAATTCACTCATTATATTATAATGACCTTCAGCCATAACATAATATGTACCAGTTGGGGTAACGCTATGAAGATTAGAAATTTTTAATTTCCTTTATTCTGTTTTATTTGAATTCAAAAGTACTTCAGAATGAATCTGAAAGATCGATTAATTAACAATGTTTAATTTTAAATGCATTAAACATTAAGAAAATAAACAGAATAATCCTTTGAAATAATCTGCCGAAAATTTCTTAAGCCTATCCTCTTTAGCGTGGGAAAAAAAACTGAAGCTTTACTCATTTGGCGGTGGGGAAATGAAAAGATTTTTTTCGGCGGAAAAGTTAATTTTTAATTAATAATTAAAATTTTAATTAAAAATTCAAAAAAAGTATCCCCAAGTGCACATTTCTGAGCTTCAAAGTATGCACGTGCCAAATTTGGTAGCTGTAGGTTGAATAGTCTGGCCTGTAGAGCGCCAACACACACACACACACGCACACACACACACACGCACACACACACACGCACACACACACACGCACAAACACACGCACGCACACACACACACACACACATTGAGCTTTATATAAGTATAGATTATTATTCTCTTCATGACAAATTTTTCTGCATTTTTGAAATTTAATTGAAGCGTCATCTTATAAGAACGAATATAAGAATTCATGAGCAGCAATTTAGACAGTAAAAACTATCCCTTTTTTAAAAATAAAACTAACTCAAATAAAAACGTTCTCAAAAATTGTTTGCAGGAAAAGAAATTTATTTGAAGATTTAAAAGCCCTAAAGGTTTAAACTGCTTTTTTTTCACATTAATTAACTGATTAATTAATTCTAGAAAATAAAAATTGATTTTTAGACTTTTTTATTGTTGAGGAATTCTTTTGAGAAATTTGAAATTGTGTAGCATTTTAATCAGTATTTTGGAATTAAACACCTTTTTATTCTTCAAAAAAATCAAAGTTAATTCAAGTATCAAATATTCAGTCATTTAAAATTCATTTTCATTTTTACTACTTTTTCGCATAGTAAGTGTGAGTTGCTTCTTCATACCCAGCGGGATTCCAATGAAATAAAAAAAGGCGTTTAATTCGGAAAGAAATCAATATTGTGTATAAAAGTGCTGCTTCCTAATTTAACAGTTTTTGTTTAGTTACGAATTAAGTCACATCCAATAAAATTTTCAATACCTCTTTATACCTCTTAGCGTTTTGTAATTATTGCGATTCCTTTGTACTCGCACAGTCAGATAGACGGATTTTCTATTAATCAATTTCATTCAAAATTTGAAAAAATTTTTTTAATTCTATCTCAATTATGTATATTAAATTTCAACTATTTAGTTGAAAACATTTTTATGTTACCGTGTTCACATTCTCAGACAAACAGACATAATGCCAAAAATGAGCTTTTTAAAATGTGTTTGAATCTTTGGAGGATTACAATTCTTTCTCTATATTTCGCATATGAGAAGATAAAAAGCGAGATAGATAAATTTTGATGCTACTGTTTAGTATATAAAATATAGATAAGCTAAAATTTGGAACCAAATCTATCAAGAATTTGACCGTGGTCTATCCGTACTTTTTCATGCATTTAAATGCCATAATTCAAGAATTTAAGAATTTAGATATCTTAGTTTTTTCATCTGAAGCGATCATTAGTGATTACAGTTTTTTCATCTATAGCGAAGATCAGTGCTAAAATGTGTACCAAATCTGTCAAAATATTGACAGATTTGGTTTGCACTTTTCTACTTTTCTCATGTTTGTACCTCTCGTTTGTACTTTTCGCATGCTTGTGAACAGGATACATCTAAACGGCAAATTAAATAAATGAAATTCCGAATGCGATCTTGTGTTCACAATTGCAGTTATGTTATAAATTTTGGTTTCAATTTGTCGTAAGAAGGTGTCCAAAATATATTTTCTGTTTTCTAATGTATTAATCGTTTAACATCGATTAATCTTGAAAATCGCTAGCTAATAGACATTTTCATATTTAATGTTCACCAAAAGCATACAGTTAATTCAAAAGTTTGTTTCTTTTCTTTACTACGAAACACATAATTCTCAGATGCGGAATTTTGAAAATAAAAATTGGAATCCTCGTTGCGATTGAAATAATGGTTCCATCAAAATATGAGAGAAAATGTCGGCGAAATCACTTTTTAATGAATGGAATTCATTAAAAAGGTTCGAGGATCAAACAACTTATATATTATTTGTTTCAGTATCCCGAGACAACCAATTTTCGACGACTCTACCTAGCTCAAGGGTGAAACGCGGAAGGATGAGTGTATTTCAAAAATTCTTTGTCATTCTTTGACCTTGATTTCTGTCCTGTTATAGATAATTTTTCGTTCACTTTTTTCCCACTTGTATGTGAATGCTGTGTCGTTTCTGACCGTACTATTTCATTTTAACTCTAAATTGCGTTCATTATATGTACAATTATATGTACATTATATGTACAATATATGTACAATAATTAAATCAGATTGTGATTATCTAGAGTTATTAATCTCAAAATGTAATCAAAATTCTATAAAAAAATAAAGGGAAGAAATGTTTTAGCAAAACGAATTGTCATTTTTTTTTTTTTTTTTTTTGTAAAAAAGTGAATTACCAAATCTTAAGAACAAAAATCTTCCATTTTTTCACCATTCCATTATTAAGGCTTGAGCCCGTTTTAGTAAATAAAAAATGTTCTAAAATATTTTACTTTGGAATTGGTATTTTTTTCTCACAGTATTACGAGCTATCCGCAATTTTTAAGTCTTCTAATTCCGCGTAAAATCTTTCATTTAATTGTTAAATGTAAACATCTCCTCCTTTCCATTTTTTTCTCGCCACTACTTTGACTAAATAAACGTGTCCTAACGCATGCGCAAAAATGCGAAGTATTTATGAATACGAAAATAAACAACATCTTCTTCGTCTTCTGATGCTCATGAATTATTTACAGAGCCCAAAAGATTAAAATATTGTTGAAAGCTTTGAAATACCGGAGGAAAGTTTAAATCAATCCATCACACATTTTTCTACAGCCATTGATCCCTCATTCCAACTACCACCCTCCACCCTATATTCCACTTTAATTTGTTTGTGTTATCTAATGTTGAATGCCTCACTATTGGATCAATCCATCAAGTGTGTGTGTGTGGGGGGGGGGGGTAGGTTGATAAGAAATTTCTGAAGGATTGTCAAGAGGTAAAGGATTGAAGAACAAAGAGTCACACCCACGCCTTTTTTTTCTTTTCTGAAGAGTGTTCGCTCTTTCCTGACTCCTTATTTGGCATTTGATTGGAGGTTGATTCGAATACACCATTAACCATTACAGAAAACATGCACGATTTAAATAAATTATGTAGATTAAGTTGAGTTTCTAAGTCCGTGACGGTCAATCCCATGTCAAAACAAAAGGGAACATTATCTTAATATATCTGTAAGAAATTGATGTATTATAATCGTCTGCAGATTAAATTTGTTTCGTATATATTTAGCACTCTGAAGTGCACATGAAATTGTAAATAAGATTTGAGTAGAATCTCCGTTTTTCGAATCTTCAATTATCTGGAATGGAAAATCTGATGAGAAAAAAATTTACAAACAAAATCTGTCTTGATAAAAAGAGCAGACAAAGAAATAAGCGAATTTATTATATTTAAGCAATGATAACTGAAATCTGAATACTTGTTTAAAAATGTGATTAAAATAGTTTGTATAATAATCTAATATTTCAGAGAAATTTCTCAGAATCGAAATTTCTTAGAGGCATTGGATAAACTTGATTATTGGTTTTTATGATACAGGAGCTAGAGAGGGTTATGTTGCGCAAAATATATGGTTAGTAAGAAAACTCAAAGAGAATTCAATCAAACAAAAGATCCATAAAAGTCAATGATAAAACTGTAGAACAATATGATGATGCGTTAGACAATAAATAATACTGCGTTTCATATAAAATGATAAATACCCATAGCTTTTAAAAACTAAAAAAAAATTAGTGAGGGTTCTTTCTCAACAAAGTTCGCATATCTAGTAATGAGAAGTTACAAAAACATAAACGATGGATATTAAAATCAAGACATTCTAAAAATATGACGAATCATTAAAATTGCTTGGTATTTTGAGAAGAAAGGTATTTCTTCTTATACAAATAAAATATATTTGTGCATTAATCGAGTATGATCAATGTAAAAATTAGTCAATTTGACATTAAAATCACGCAATGGATGACAAGGTCAAGACGTAATTGTGAATTTAACAAAATGAAGTTTGTTACTTAACTGATGATTCTATGACTCCTGCCATTGCAGGACACAGATGTACAAATGAATTCTTTCCATGTCAGTAAGGTGTTCCTCTCCGCAAAAGGCAAATACGCTGTTTTTCGTAGCATTGTCTGCTATGATTCCAACATGACTCTGAAACTTAGTATAGCCTTTACTTAGAGGGATAACCTTAATAGTTTCTCTTATCCAAAGTATTAAAAAAAGAAATATTGTGATCATCAAAAATTCACCCTAGAGAATTTGCAAAATCTTCATGTGTGAGACCCTCCTTCCTCTCCAGAAACCTAAAAACACGTTTTTGATATTATGCCTGTATTTCTCTCTGCCCTTCTGTTTGTCTCTATACGATAACTGAAAAATCGCGTGGAGTTAAACATTCAAAAATCCATAATGTTGCACAAATAAGAATAAATAGCAATCACCATGGCTTGATTCACGGAATCATTTCAGTTCTGTTAGTACATAGTTCGGATCTCAGACCGCGTTGTTTCATCCAAACACAGGAATTCTTTTACTTAAAATGTTTTTCATCGTTTAAAATAAGATCTGGAAGATTCTAGATCTTCCTTTAATATTTAAATTGGATTGTTTTCGAACATTCTATATGTGTATAAAAGCGAATACCTTCAGTTTATGGTTAAATCCATAATCTCGTTCTATTATGTGTTGCTTCACCTTAATAAATCTTGAAAAATCTTAATCTTGAATAAATCGTTGGTTTAAACTAATGTCGCGGTTATTTTCACCTTTATGATGATATTTTGTCTTATCACCAAATTTGTAGATTTCTATCAAATTTTTGAAGGAATTTC
>JAPMOR010099481.1:0-23261 GCA_026543865.1 Argiope aurantia
CTGGGAAAAAATTGGATCCAAATAGTACTTTCTTGCTACCTTTAAGTCTTAACCTATCACAAAGCAACTTTCCCTCTTTCTCAATCTAATAATGTTCCACAAATTTCTACTACAACACTTCCACATTCTTCTAACAATATACTTTTGAAATCTGATATTATACTTCCACATTCTTCAAATCACACACTTTCACCTACACATATTGACAAATTTTCACAGCCTTGCAATGATAGCAACATGGTTCTACCAACTATTAATACTACTTCACAGACCATTGCAGCTACTTATCAAAAACTCAGACAACGAAATAGATGATGGTGATTACTTAAAAAGTTTAATGATATAATTAATCAAATTAAGTCTGTGTACAAAATCAATCCTGATGTTTTTAAGCCAGATATAAAAATATTGTGAAGAATGTAAACAAGTTTGGAAAAACAGAAACTGGATTAGTGTCTGCATTGCATAACTTTGGAAGGTACTTTTTTAAGCTTTTTTTTGTAGGATTGTTAGGTTTACATTAGAAAATTAACAAGAGAGAAAATAAGATTTGATGTGTAGCAGTTTAATGTTTATATTATATTGTAGCAAATTATTATTTTTTATTTTTAAAGACTGAACGTTTTTTTAATTCAATTTTGAAGTCTGTTTAGCTTTAGATTTCTTAATTGTTTGATGCTTTTCTTTTAATTTTTATTGCTGTAAAAATTGAAACTGAAAGAGTGATAAATTTACTACAATATACATTCAGTACAGGAATTTAAAAATATATTGTTGAAATTTGAGCTAAACAGTGTATGGGTTTCTATTAATTTTATTTTTATGTTCTTTAAAGTATAGCTAATGCTATATACTATGAGTTAATCCTAATAACTTATCATTTTTTACACCACATTTAAAGAGTTTAGTGAAAGAAAGTGTCAAATGGCAGTTTGAGAACTTATGCATTCATCTTTAATAATATGGTAGGATCTATTCTATAGAAGAATTAATAAGATAGTTTCAATATGAAAAGGAGTTTTGTAAGTAGCTTTCTTGTATTTTTATACATTCTAAAGCTAAATTTCTTTAATTCATTAAAATGCCATGTAGAACTTTCTTCCACTCTTCAGCTGTATTATGAAAGTTGGAAGAAATTTACTTAGATTTCTTCTTTTATTTTTCCCTCCCTTTAGAAATCTTAACTACTCAAGAAGAGTTTTGAAGTGCAGCAAAAAGAGAGGCAATCAAATACCTGTCCAAACTACAGCAATTGCAAGATGAAAATCAATTTTTTGTGGAAGGAAAAGTGAAGTTGGTGGAAGACCAGTTAAGCGAGCATTACTACTTGCCCTTAAAGAACATCCATATGGAATTTTCTCTCAGTTACCTAACAAACATCCAAAAACAAAGCATAATTTGAGACACTTTATTGAAAAGAATATATCTCTTCCAAGTTAATTTATACTTCTAGCTAATTTATACTAATTTTATTGCTATCATGCTTCAAAAATATGTTTTTTAAGTGTAATGTTTTTTCTTTTGTACAAAAATGTACTAGAACATACTAACAGGATTTGTATGGTATTAGTACGGTATAAAATTTTAATGTTGTTATGGTATCAAATAGCACTTATTTCATGAAACTGTTATATGTTAAATAATTTTCAATTTATTATATATATATATATATATATATATATTAAAAATTAAAGAAGTTAAGAAAAAGTATTTACAAGTTGCTCTGTTGTGTATTGAAGCATTTTCAGAAAATGAATAAAACATACCTTTGAAACCAAAGAGGCCTGCATTTTTTATTGATGTTATTTGTATTCACACATATTAACCAAAGTTTTCATATAATAAAGCTTGAGCTGTTATTTGATGGGATTTGAAGTTATTCTTTACATATACATTCTAAAACTGCATTAAGTCATTCTTCCCTTGCACCTTTTATTTTTTTTCTTAGTTTTTATTATTTTCTGCAACACTCTTCAAAATTCTTGAATAAATTATTAGTCTTAAGCAGTGTATGAAAGAAACAAACAAACAATGGATAGACTAATTTATTATTTTTTTAATCATAAAATTAAAAGTTTAAAAATTATTTCCTAGGCATGTAGAAGGGACACTTGGAAGCACATAGCCTCAAAGGATTTTTATTTTCCTTACCAGCTGAAAATTGAAGTAGTTAGTGACATAAAACATAGTTTGTGCTTATTTAAAATATAAAATACTAGAAATTTATGATTAGACATCTATTTAATGTAATTGGGGAGATTTTTTAAAAAAATTGTTATTCTTTTTTTCCCCCTTATAATTAAATTGGCTAATCAGACCAAAGGATGAAAGGCAAAGTGAAGAAGGGATTTAACACAGTGCCTCTACTTAAAAATGACAAAAACATTTTATATTAGAATATATAAAATAGTTTTTTTTTAATTCAAATATAAGAAAAAATATGTGAAGTATTTATTCTTTTTTCTATCCTCTGTCAACCTAAATTTCTATATCAATTATAAATCTATCAAACAAACAGAGAGAAAAACGTTAAGAAATATGTATCCCTAATCCACATATTTTTTCATTCCAAGAATTGTAAAAATAATCAATGTTATGCTATTTCTATGAGGTATTAAAAAGTAAGTCTACCATCAATGATAAATATAAAGTATTTTCACTGAGAGATATCAAAAAAATAAATAAATAAATAATTTTTAAAAGTATAAATACACTGGTGTGCAAAACTTAAGCAACAGGTATGTTTTTTGCCATAACTTCACGAGAAATCATCTGAGAGACTTGAAATTCAGAAATGAGATACAGCATTTTGTTCTGAAAGAATGACGAAACCATAGTTGCGCAGAAATGAATACAATGCATACAGTATGGAATCAAACAAAAAAAGGCTTTATTGAATTCATAGTATTGCTACCCATGATTGTCTGCCCAAGTGGAAGAACAGCAAGCAGATGTTCCTTAGTATGGGATATGCCCTAACTTTACTGCAATGGTTGCTTCGCACCGTCTCCCCATACTCAGCACCAGATTGTGCAACAGTTCTTGAGGTAAGAGTGCCCATTCCTCAATCAGCATCTGTTTAAGTTGTCAGGTGTTCCCAGGAGGATGTAATCGTGCCGCAAGGCATCTCCCCAAAGCATCCCACACATGTTCTATCGGATTTAAATCAGGGGAGCACACCGGCCAATCCATTCGAGCGATATCTTCACTTTCCAGGAGCTCCTCAACAGCATGAGTCCTGTGTGGCCGTGCATTGTCATCCATAAAAACGAAGTCTGATCCCATGGCACCTCGGAACAGACACACATGGCGAAGGATCACCCCCTGACAATAGCGATCTCCAGTTACAGAACCGCTGTCGAAAACGTGGAGCTCAGTCCGCTCGCTCATCATAATGCCTCCCCAGACAACAACTCCAGGACCACCGAAACGGTCTCTTTCCGTGATGTTACTGGGATGAAACCGTGTCCCGCCCTCTCTCCAAATCAACTGGCGTTACAAATACTAAAGATACATGTTTTTAAAAATTTAATTGTTTGAATGTCAGAAGAAATTGTTTTCAAATAGAGTTAGTGATATATATTTTTAGTTAGTGAAAAATAAATATTAAAATAATTCTTTTTAAAATGTCTCAATAAAATTTTTGGAATAATTAATAAAAGGTTTGGAAAATTTATTAAATTTCTTAATACTATTTATTATTGTGAAATATATTTTAATAAAAATAAATGAAATAAGTACATTTATCTCCCATCGCCCTTTTTTTTTTAACTGTTTTACATGTCATATTAATCTGGAACATATATACAGCAGAAAATATCAAATCCTGAAAAATAAATTCAAGAAATATAAAAATTACAATTTATTAAAAATATTTTTGTGTTTCTTCTTAATATTATTTTGATATATCTAAAAAAAGTAGCAACGAAATCACATATTTATACGTTTTGGGCAATTAAGTAACTATCTCCCCATATATATAATGGGCTGGAAAATAATAAATGTTCAGCTACAAGTTCCAATGGCTGCATAAATTATCAAATAATGGTACGAAAATCCTAGAAAAATAAGAAGTATTTAATTGCTGCATCATATATTTCGCAATTACGTTCATATAGCTTTTATACTTCTGTGCATAAACAACATTAGTTAATTCTATGACTGGTTTTCTTAAATCAGAAATAGAAACGTTTTTTATGATTGAAACAGTTTTCGGATCAGATTTACTGTACGGTCACCCTTGGCGCGATTTTTTTACACTGGCGATAAATCTTTTTATATGGCAACCCCCATCCGAAACCGACAACTAATTATAATATGGTAATAAAAGTGTAATTACATTAACCCTATTGGTCAACGGAATGTAGCCGCCATTATTTTTCTTTCGACCACGTTGTTTACTTTAAATCTCGTTCATACAAAAAAAAAAAAAAAAAATCACCATTTTGGCGACATTTTAAAAAAGTCGCCAAGGGTGACCGTATAGTAAATTTTTACCCAGTTTTCTATTTTGCTTGAATTAATGTTTCGTTAAAAACAAATATTTAGAGGAAACAATTATTTTAATAAAAATTAGATCGTATTGAAAATTCACTCGTATATTTTTCATAAAACTAATGAAAGCCATAAGGTGTGAGCCAATAAAGCGATAATTACACTATTATAAACGCAAAACATTGCCAAAAAAAAAAATGCCAAGGCTTAAACCAATAAGAGCATGTTGGTACCCTTTGCCGTAGAGTTTGTCTGTACAATCTGCAAACTCGCGTCTTAATAAGCTCACTTTTGAAAATAAACTTGCTATCGAGAATCAATTCAAGATATTCAACTTCTTTAGCACGGAAATTATTTTTAAAGAAAGTTAGGGTTCGTAGTTTTTTAGAAAACGTCCTTTGGGGAATATAAATACGCCGGTTTAATGGCGACACGTCAAAGAGTGCACCATTTTTCGATTTTTATAAATCCTGGATGCAACCTTTTTATGATGTATTTAAACTAGTATGGTTGTATCATCAACGAAAGAGCAAATGTAAATATAGTTTTAAGTATCAAAATCAACATTCCATATTTGCACTTTATTTTCTGGACGTTAGTTATCATTTTTCCTGTGTCATTAAACCTCGATTTTTTTCCAAATTTATATGTTAAAAGATGGCAACATGGCCATGCCAATGCTGTGAAGGGAGAGCGAGAAGTAAAATATAATTAGTAAATACATCTATTTGTGTTGTCATCTGTATTTATTTATGTTTAAATTTAATCAGGGGAAAGTTTTTATTATATTTTTTTAATAATTCTTTATAAGATGGAGGGGTGTTTTCTTTTGTTTGAGTAAAGAGGTAAGATTATTTTATGAATTAACTTCAATATTGCTAGTTTTAGTTACTTTTAAATGAAGTGTAATTTGACAAGAAATTAATTTAGTAACTCTTTTCTATTACTTGTAATTTTTCTGATCTAATGCAATTAAAAATTCGTGTCTGATCTACTTAAAGGTTTATGTTATTACATCGTTGGTAATTTACGTAGATCGTATTTATACATATGTGATCGTTTGATATACAGGAACCCTGGCATGTGTTCCACTGAAAAAGTAATTTTGCCTAATTGTGTTGAAGAAGAACGAAGATTAAATTTTTTTTTAAAAATGTATTGAATGTAATTTTATAACTTAAACTTATAAGACTGACTTATTTTCATTATAAAAAGGCGAATGGTCAAGAAATTTATTTTAAATATAGTTATAATGAAAAAGTCACAAATTTTTTTTAACAAAGTATTCATATTTTGCATATTGCACATTTATTTCTAAAAGTCATTAGTTACAATAGTTAAGAAATTTAAATCAAGCAGAACATCTGTTTTAAAAACTTATTTTACTTCTGTGTTCTACTTTTGTTGCTTCTGTTTTTTTAATTATCTGAGCCATGTGTTTGGATTCTTATGGCATAGTTCTTAGTTTAATATGAGGTCTAACCTTAATGTATGAAGATAATTTGCCTTAGTTTAATGTAAGATTTGTAATATAGTTATACTGTTACTTTTATAAAATTTATCATATAAGTACTATTTTTACTAAGGTTTATTTCCATAGGTGTGCTTACATTTAATATAAATTTTATTAATTTGCATTTAGTCTATGTTTGTTTTACAAAATGAAATTTCATCCAATTTTATTCTGTCGAATTTTTTTTTCTTCTTTTTTTTCTATAATTTATTTTTAATAAATATTTATTGTGTTTGTATGTTACCTTATAATTCTTTAGTGAAAATTTTGTTTATAAATAATTGTTATATTTTTATGATTGCAATTTAAAGTAAAATCTGTTTTAATAAAGTAACAAAAAATATAATTTATCATCATAAGTAGCAAAGGAATTGATAAGTTCTGAATTAATTAGCAGTTTTTGGAACTGTTTATTACTCAGGTATTTTATTGGAAATTGCAATTTCTGTATCACTTGCGTTATTTTCATAAAATTCAATTTTGTGTTCAAGATTCTGTACTTGTTGGTTGTAACGATGACCGAAAAGCGAGAAGCAAAATTTCTTCAATTTGGCAGTTTTAATCATCAAACTATATAGCATGTATTTGATAGCATTATATATACAAACTATATAGCATCTATTTGATATTTCCATGTATTATGACTGTTCAGTATAGTTTTATAATTTGGCAAAAAATTTTCTCTTTAAATCTTAATGAAGTCTATCAGTTCTATTTTTAGTCTTATTTTTTAAATTTTAATTAGATCTTAACAGAAAAATTATGAACTTGAGCTAATTCTGTGTAAGTTTATCTGACTTTTATACATTAGGCATTTCTGCAATATTGTTTAAATGTTAGGAAAATCCTTTTATACAATATGCTTCTCTCTAACATTTTTTTGATTGTGAGAAAAATCACCATAATTTTATCGAAATTAAAAAGAAATGACCGAACATATTTTTACTTCAATCATTAAGCCAGAGAATTTTTGTTTCATTTTTGACTAATTTAATAAGGAACTTATTAGGATGGATTTTAGATAATTCAGACTAATTTATAAAAGTTATGAAGTTTAAAATTTTTTTTAATATTTTGAATTTATTAATAGGGTATATTTTTCTGTTAAAGCACAGAATCAATATGTTTATTGGAAAGTTAATAGATGAAACCTTCAAAATGAAAATCAAATTGTACCAGTAGAAAACCTAATGGGATTAGCAGTGAAATTTACAACTCATGAAAATAAAATAACACTTTAATGCAAAATAAAGGTCAAAGTAATGTTGAAGAAGATTCTAAGAATAGAGCTAATACAATGTATTTTCAGCTATAAGAAGCATAAAAGTTCAGTTTCTATGGCAAAATGAAAACATTATTTCTTACACATTAATATGCATTACTGATGAGGAAAATTGCTTAAGTAAAGAAATATCCTTAGTAATGGATAAAATTGTTAAAAATAAAGCATACATGTATATTGCATCTTAATTTTTCTTTTTAATGATCTTTTGTTTAATTTTTCAATGAATAATAATTTTTCTATAGTGGTGATGCTTTTGTGTTTTTTCAGTTAAAAAAAATGGGGAGGGGGGAGGCTTGCTGTGTCCTTTATAATATGAATTATTATAAAAAGTGAATTAAAGCATGTATATAGCTTAATGAGCTCAGTAAGTGCGAGAATTCCAGTGCTTCAAAACTCAAGATAATCTTTAGCTATGCAAAAAAAAGTTTGAAACTATCTCTTTTATATGAATAGCTGGTCATAAATTCTTTCATCCCTAGATTTCAGATTACACTTAAAAAGGCTAGAATCAAGGTTTTTTTTTAAAAATGCGATAAGTCTGGCTCATAAGATTAACAAGTATATGAATGTTTTTAATATCCGATTTTGTAAAAATAGCTTGTAAATTTTAAAATTGTTAATTTGAAAAGTTAAAAGAAATAACAACAAAAGAAACATTATTTTGCTGTTTCTGATTTCATAAATTCATGTGTATATATAAATAATTTTTTTCCCAAATTACTTCTTTTCTATAATATACAAACGTAATGTAGTAAGCATAAAATTCAATAAGATTGGAATGAATATTAATAGAATGATTGGAAAATTAAATGAATTAATTAATAAAAACATAAATTTTAAAGGAATTAATGGAAATTTCATTAGATGAAATATTTCATGGAGTCATGAACTATTTCATTAGATGAAATATTTCATGGAGTCATGAACTTAAAATCATAAAGATTTAACCATATGACGTTCAGTGACTTAACAACCCATAAGGGGGGAAAAATGAAATTAACTGTTGCTTATAATCAGTCTATATACTCTATTGTTTTATGAAAATTTGCAAAATTATTTCTAAACGATAAAAATGTGTGTGTATTTTTTTAAAGTTATTATCAGTGGGTTACTTTAAAGTTATTTTCATATTATTCTGTTTATCTCAAATATTTCACTTAAATAAGAAATATTCCTTAGTGTTAGCTTAGCTTTTGTTGTTCTAACAAAGAGATGACAAACTAAGACCTAACTCTTATTAGTTTTTTTTTTTAATTATTTCGTACTGTCTTTAATTTTTCAACTGATTATGCTATCAAAAACTTATTTGGAGGAAATAATATTATTTTAATTAAGAATAAAATTTCAAACTGAGATTTTGTGTGGTATGATTATTTATTATATAATTATCATTTTATGTAAAATCATTTTTAAAGAAGTATTAGATTGATTTTTTAAAAAATTAATTTGTGTGTGCATTGACATTGCATCAAAATTGTTGCTAAATATATTTTTGCTATCTTGCATATGAAGTTATACCATAATTTAAAATATACCATACTCATACAATAATTTATAATTTAAAACAACTAATTTGTTTTTATTCAGAAATAAATAAAAGCTTCTCTAATTTGTTTTCATTTTTACGTAATATTAATAGATAATGTTTCTGTTCCATCTCTAAAAGTTACTGAAATTTTGTCGAAATGGTTCATTTTCTAATATAATGTTCTGTCATTTTATACCTACACTTTTTATTCTATTGCAAAAGTTTATATGGCAAACAGTTGTGTGTTTTTAGTCTTTGCAGTTATCAGCTTGTAACTGTGATGGTTATTGACTAATTAAAATTGAGAAGTACAGTAGAGTAGAAACTGTGAGTCTCCCTTCTCCAATTTAGATAAATAAAAAATGTATAAGAATAGAATAGAGCTATTAAATTGTTGATAATTTGAATTTTATTGGACAAAAAAGGATATATTATGGCAAATTATATTTTTAAAATCAATTTTAGAGAGGTTTTACAGGACTGAAAGTAATATCTTTTTTATTTCATATATACATAAATATGGTAACTAATTTCATATGTGTATTTTCAAATTAACTTTTCAAAATTAGAACATAGGAAATAAAAAAATTACCTTATGCTGTTTTAATCACTTTCCAAGATATTTAGTTGTAAAATTTAATAATTCTGCTTTAATAGTTTTTGAGTTATATCTACTAAGAATACACCTATGACTATCTAACCTTTTATTAGTGTGGAATTAATGTTTCATTTGTTTATTTATATGCTTATGCCCATTCAAAGTCCAAGATTTAAATAACTGCATAAAAAAAAATACATGGCTATTTTTTGAAATTCAGATTTTTTAAATCTATAAGATCTATATATGAATAAAAAAGGAGAAATCTATGTAAAAAATAATAGTTATTTATTGTGTCGAAAAACTATTTAAATTTTTCATTACTGATATCTTAGCATTTTCAAATAATTTATTTTTAAGCATCTTTTCTTTGATTGATTATAATTTTTGAAATTGTTACACAATAGAAATTTAAAGTAAAACGAAAGCATGAGTAACAAGGTGGATCAGACATTAAGTTAATACACAAAATTAAATATTTTACAATATTGGTACAATATGTTATAAATATTTACTCAAATGATTTTGTCAACTGAAAAATTTATGGTTTTATTTGTTATGAAGCTGTACAGCACATATCAGAACTTTTGTTATTATTTTCTGATGCTGATTTTCTTCTTCCTAATGCGAGTTATTAATGAACATTGAGTATTAATCATAAAATATTTTTATTATTAAAACTCAGAATTTTCTTAAATTTTATTCAGTTTAAGACTTTATTATACTGTTTTCAATACAGTTTCAAAATATAAGATAATTAGTTTAGATATTTTATTCTGCTTTTCTATTTTCTTGTGATCGTTACATTAATAATGCTTGCTTTGATATCTGCATTATAATTATTTGAGTTTATTTGTTCTCTTTAATTTTTAATACAATAGATTTCCTATGAAAATAAATATGTAAAATGTACCCATGTATTGTATAAATATACTTTAAAATGTATATTAATGTACAGTTGATTCTCGCTAATCCAATTCATATGGGGACTGGACATCTGTCAGAGTATAAAATGTCGGGAGTATATCTGAATGTCTGGAGTATATCGGAGTATAGAGAATCATATAAATATCACTGAATTATCAATGATATATTTTTTGTGTTTGAAATATGAGCTAACAGCATGTTTAAGTATTGAGTAGGAACACGTTAAATAGACAAATCATATAATGAAAGGGAGAAAGTTTCAAGTCTTAACGTGAAGAAATCGCTCGTCCTCAAATAACATGCCGAAAGGAGCAACAGAGTAATATGTATCAGATTAGAAAGAGGCTCAATTTTTAAAAATTCTTGTCTCATGTTTCCTGTTTTTTCTTTCTATTTATAAGTTAGTAAAAAGATAATATAAATAATAAGATAATAAATAAATAATAGATAATAATAAAAAGATAATAAAATCTATTTATAAGTTAGTAAAAAGATATGTGAAAATATTTACTAGGTTAAATTTTTAAAAAGTTTGCTTTGGAAGAATTCTCTTTCTGAACTTTTCATAGCATAAAGTATGATTAATCTAATTTAAATGGAGAAATAAATTATATAATCATAATGTTTACTGAAATTTGCTGTTTTGTCTGAATAACCAGTGAGAGGGATATCCTTTGAACTTTCTCATGTACTCGCTAATAAAAGTGCCATCCCAGAAAGTGCCTTGTATGGCGCTAGTATATAAAAATTATTAAATATTATCTTATATTTATTTTTTTTATTGAATTTATTGTGTGTCCCTAGGATTTTTTTTTTTTTTTTTTTTTTTTTTTTTTTTGCAATTTGTCCCTGGCATGCGGTTAAAATTATCCGAAAATCTAATTTGGATTTTAGACACATTCTTTTCAATTGAATCAATAATTTGACACAAAGCTACGCTTGTATTCACAAAATCCCATACCAAATTTGATATATTTAAGTCATTGCGTTTTGAGTTACTGCGTCTGCATGTTTCTGAAAGTACAGATTAACAAATGATCACCCCCTGTTGGATTTGGTTCATCATTTGATATATGTCTACATTATTGATGTTAAATCCATTTACCAAATTTTATCTGTTTAGCTCTCTTTGTTTTGTAGTTATCTTGTTAACTTATATTTGAACAACCATACAGACAGACTTCCTCTGAATAGATTTTGCTCAAAATTTGATAGAAATCTACAAATTTAGTGTAAAGACCATGTAGCAAATTTCATCCATTTAGCTCAAAATGTTTTAAAGTTATCTTTGTAATAGTCAGACCGACATACAGATGGGCATTTTCTAAAAATGTGTTTTTCGAAATCAGGGAGATCTAAAACGTGGAGATTGTTAGAATCTGAAGTTTGAATTTTTTAATGATTACAATACTTTCTCTATACTGTGTATTCAAGGGGGGATAAAAACAGTCTTTGGATTAAAATTAAAAATATTATTTTAATTCATGTTATGATTAAGTAAAAATCAAAACACTACAGCATTAGCAAAGCTATTGCAAAAAAACAAGAACAAGCTAACTATAATACAGTTATTTTCTTTTAACATTAATATTCTCTAAATCAGTCTTAAGCAATGCATTTTTTTCTTCTAATGATATTTTTTTTCTATAGTTTGAAAAAAAATATTTTGATACACATAATGTAGTGGTTAAAATTTGAAAGATGTTTAGAATACAATATAGTTTGGTCTTAAAAATGTATTAAAAATGAATCATGTATATATTGTGTCCATATTCCCTGTATTAGTCAGAATAAAGAAGAGACAGAAGCTTGTTCTCTGAAATGTTTATTTTTTTGTGGTGAATTACATATAAAGGATCAGATGACATTAATTGGTCAGAAAAATCTCAGAACATTCAAATTTTGTTCCAGATTTGATTAAATTGTTTAAAATTATCAAGATTTATCATATAGATTAATAGTCATATGAAAAATGTATATAAAAAGTATTTACATTAAATTACATTTAAAAAAAACTTCTGAAGAATTCCTTCACTTTTTTTAATACAGCATATAAGTACCATATTTTGATGCATCGTGTTTAATATTGTAATTCTGTCAAGAAATCTTTTTTTTTATTATTATTATTATTTATTCTATACATCAATTCATAGAAGGGAAATGAAGTTACTAGATTTGCCAATAAGTCAGGATTTTTGTTTAGTAAATAATTTATGCTAAATTAATCTTATTTACCTTTCTTTATCCCATATTGCATCTCAACATTTTGTCTGAAGTTTAAAAAAATCTAGTTATTTAGTTATAAACATAAAGTATAAGTATTTTTTTTTTTTAAGATGGCCCCATAGTTTATTGAGGGACACTAATTATCATTCTGAATACTACAAACCATGGCACAACAAGCAATTCCACCTGCTAACAATACCATCAGCCTTGCTAGACTCATTGATTTCATTTTACAAAGGACTTACCATGAGCTTACTGTGCTGGCCGAGCTGTAAGTATTTTTTTTTATATATTTATTGGTTGGATGTTATATATTGTTTATGTAAGCAAGAGCAGCTAAAGTCTTTAATGACAGAAAAAGTAAAATTATTATTAGTTTTACAGAGGAATTAATTAAACCGAAAGTGGAATTGGATCATGAAATAAGAGAATATTTTAGAATGAAGTTACCATGGGCTAAATTAAGATAAAATCTTGGAAATTAATTAAATTGAAATTAGAATTGAAATATCATTATATATATATATATATATATATATATATATATATATATATTACATAATTTTATTAAGAATTACTTTCTTCAGAAAATGGAATGAAACAAACATTTTTTTCTCTCCTCAAAACCATTACTCTTAATTTATGAATAACATCTAGTTCAAAGAATTTGGAGCATTGAAGTAATGCAAGCACTGACTTATACTTTTGTATAAAAAAAGCAAATAATAAATAAATTTTTTTAAAATTGCATTTAAAAAAATTAATTTATAATAAGCAAATAAAATTGTTTAAAATCATCATCCCTAAGAAATTAGAGTTTTTAACTATTCAGGAAATTGCATTTTAAAATCTTTTACAACTTCTATAAAATAATAATATAGCCTACTTTTATTTTTTCCAAAAAAATTATTAAATGTGCCATCAGTACTACGTATCAAATAAAGGTGATACTTTATTTGCCCTTATCAGAGGTTAAAACATGTATTCCATTGGCACTTGGTCAGAAATCCTATGTTATATAAGACTAGTGATAATTTGTTTCGCGCTTCTTTCTTACTTCTGCTTTTGTGCCGCATTGCACCTTATATATAATCATGCTTGCCACTCGGAAAAGAATAAAACAAAATTAAAAATACAACGTCTCATCTATGTCTTCAAACCTGTACTTTGCTTCAACCAAAAATATGTTATATATATATATATCTTAGGAACTCTTCCCACCTTTCACTATGTAATCATTTTGATATAGCTTTTTTCAGCAAGTTTATAAAATAGAAGGCATGATAAAAATAATAATAAATTAATATTGCATATGTTTATTTGCTTATTCTTTTAAAATATTTCATAATTTACTTTTACATTATTTTAATTTAATTTTTTTTAACCTCAAATGGCTATTTCATATCTTACCCATTTTTGTACTTAATACATATCCCCACTTCCCATTGCTTTCAATAATTAATGCATTATAGGTTGCTTATTCAAATTTCCAAATTTCAGAAAATTTGATCACTCAAAACTAAATATATACTTAAAATTTATGCTAAATATATATTTAAATATGTTGAAAATCAAAATATATTTTTGAGAAATCACATATTGTATCTGTTGAAAGCGCAGTTTGTCTAAGTTTAATGCAGTAGATCGGAGAAAAAAAATTCTGCATTAGAAATATTACGGAATATTACACTGAATACTTATAATTACTTTTTGCATATACTTAACAATAAATAGTAATTGATATCTGTTTACTGTTTTTAATAAATTTTGTTAGCTATTCATCTGAAAAATTGCTGGATTTTAATCAAATATGGAATAGTGAATTTCATTCATTGTATGAAAAAACCAATGTTCATTAAACCAGATGATGGGAATCTTTTGTGTTTCATGCAATGAAGAATAAAAATTCTTTGGCACAAAATAACTTATTACATCTGATTTTTACTCTTTAATATATTCTGTAACTAATATTTTAACTGTTGTTTTGATGGCTTTTTTTTCTTTGATAATAATCTTGTTAAGAATTGCAATGTCTAAGGAATAGGTGGCACTGTGCAGATTTACTTTCATTTGTATGTATATTACATGCTCTTTCTTGTAAACTGCTCACTTCTGTAAAAACTCATACAATAAATATATATATTTGAGAGCTCTGGAGTTTCCTCTTAACAAGGAGATATATGTCACCAGCAGAAATTGTGCCCTCTACAATTCTTTTGATTTGAATTATAATTTATCATTAATTATTTATGTTTATTTCTCTTAGTCTACCCAGAAAGACAGATATGGAGCGTAAAATTGAAATTGTGCAATTTGCTAGCCGTACTCGACAACTATTTATTCGCCTACTTGCACTGGTCAAGTGGGCCGCCAGTGCCTCCAAAGTGGAGAAGTGTGCCGTGAGTACTTGTTTTCACTCTGTTGGGATTGAAGTGAACCTCCTTTCTCCTCCCCCATTTTTCTTGCTTGTTTTATATTTGTGTTTAAAATATGTAATTTTTATGTGTTGTGATAAAAGTGAACCTCCTTCCCCCCATTAGCTTAGGAAACTTATTTTTAATACTTGCTTATGTTATATTTCTGATTAAAATCTTTAGTGTCAGTGTCTGTTCTGTTTAATTTTAATGTCTGCTATGATTAAAATGAACCTTCCCATTTTCTTAGATTTGTGTTTAAGATCTTTAATTTTAATGCCTGTTGTAATTAAAATGAATTTTCTCCCACTCTATTTCTTTAGGAAACTTATTTTTCTTTAAAACTTAGATTTTTTAAATATTCATTGTAATGCACATGATACTTTTTTTTTTAAAACTAAAAATGGTTAATATCTTGATTGTCTTTTATATTTCAATGCCTTTTAAATTTTTTGCTTGGTATTTAATGAGTTTTGTCATCTAATATTTTTGTTCTGTTCCTTCAGTCATTAAGTTGCATATAATCATGATTGTTATATTTCTTTGTAGTTTTTCCTCATTCCAAATGTAATTTCAAAATGTCTTAGATTCTGTACTTTGTGTGTATGTGTGTGTATATATATATATAGTTATATATATATTTAACTTGGAAGTCTGTAAGAATTCCAATACAATTTAAGTATAAATGTGTGATAGCACTTTTTTAGACTTAAAATATTTTTGATAATAATGCTTCACACTTAACATTTAAAAATGAAAATGACATATAAAAAAATCAAAGGAATGATTATTACTTATAAAGAAGACTAATGGTTGGTATTTTACAAGCCAGACTATTTGGCCCAATGCCTCAAATGTGCTGCAAAAAACTCATGTGTGCACCTCAAAGATATTTTTTGAAATTTTAATTGCAGTTTTATTCAACTAAAATTTAAGCATGATTTTAAAATATTTCAGTTGTAGCTGCTAATAATACCACTGTAAGAAAAATAGTTTTTTTTACAGCATTTAAAAATTTAAAAAAAAAACTCTCCTTGTTAATTATGTGAATTTGTACAGTTCCCTTCCCCTGGAATTTTCACAATTAAATTTTTTTTCTCATTATTTTTGATGGTGCTTTCGTTTGCTGAAATAATATTTGTCATTGTTCCATCAGATAATTAATAGCATGATTTTTTCCATTTTTAAAAGTTAAGGAAAATAAAATTATGTTTAGTGATTGCACAGTTTACACAAAGAATAAAAAAGAAAATCTTGAAAGACAATGCATAGTTTGAAGATACATGGGTAGTTAGGATTTAAATGATATTATTATGCCATGAAATTGAATTCCATTAGAACGATTCATATACACAATAAGCAGATCAGATGCAAGAGTTTTAAGATGATGCATCTTTAATATCTGTCTCAATTTAATACTTATATCAAATTATATATAGTTGATAATCAAAAATATCAAATTATCAAGAATACACTTCAATTAATGTATAAGGAATTTAGTTGAAATTAAAAACAAATATAGTATTTTTTAATATTTTTATTCCATTGAAACATAAGCAATTTTATGAATCTTTGCATAAATAATCAAATTTTTCCTTGATTTACTAAATTGATGGGTTTATCATCATAGATTCATCAGTAGTGTTTGCTACTGGACGTATGCTTATCGATCATTGTTCATTATGGTTCACAATAATTTTTAATTATTATTGAAAAGTTTTATAATGTTTGTATTTAGATAAATTGTTCTCATTAAATGTGTAAATTGTTGGTTCGAAATTACTAGTTTTTATGCGATAAAATTAAATCTTCAGCTGAAATCAGTTTTTTTCCCCCCTCAGTCCATTATGTCATTTCTGGACAAACAATCGATGTTATTTGTGGAAATGGCGGACATGCTTTCAGTCATGTCCAGAGATACCCTAGTCAATGCTAGGTAAGATTTTTTCAATTTTTTAATATTGATCTTAATATTGATAAATATGAATAAATTATTAAAGTTTGAATTTTATTTTATTTAGGTTATTTATAAAAATAATTATGGAATATCATTATATAAATATGTCTTCAAAATATTTTAATTAGTGTAAAATGTTTACTTTTTTATAATGCTATATGTCCCATTCCAATAGTGATTCTTGACCTGTAGGATATAGTTCTGCAGGAATAAATATAAAAACATCAGAAATAATATGCGAAATAAAAAAGAAATAAATATTGGAACTTAATTATACAGTTATATTTTAATATAAAAATAAAATTTTATTCTTAAAATATAACCTGATCTATGTAGTATAATATTTCTTATCTGAATAGTAATTTAGTCTTTATTTTTTCTTCATATGTATTTAATGTTTAAATGATTTGTTAAAAGATGGATTCAGTAGCTATTCAAAATGCAATTTTTAAATTCTAAATCAAATCTTTCCTAATTTTGTTCTTGTTTGTAATTGAGTTGAATAATAAAATTCTCATAAAAAATTACTGAGATATAGAAAATGAGAATCTTCTGTCCTTTTTCTTACAAGTTTATTAGTAATGCAAAAATATTTTAATTTAAACTATTAAAATTCCAAAATTTACAGCTAAAAAATAATCAGGTTCTAAGTGTCATAGAGGCAACAACATTGTATGTACATCATCTTATTTTTATTTGTGAAAGAGATAAAGTGATAATAAGGTTTTTTCTAGTTATAAAATACCACTAATTTTCTTTTACCCAGTGTTATTTTGTAAAATGTAACTTATTGAACAGCATGTTTATCAGAATGCTGCCAATTAAATATAGCTGATTTTATAGTGAAAATATAGGATTATTTGGAATGACAATTTATTTCTCCACTTTTTATCTTCTACATTCAATAACAATTCTGACTGAAAATCAAACCCTGGAATTTTTTTCTTAGATTTTTTTTCCAAAGCTTTGCAGTGTCAGTTGCTTTGAAACCTAATTTTCTTGTATAAATTTTTATACTTTTCTTATTATCTTGATATCAAGACAAAATTAATCAATCAAGACAAAATTAATATTTGAATAATTTTTTCCAAAGTTATTAAATTTTAACTGTAAAATATTTTAATATTCATTCATGTATTTATTTCAATTCTGTATACTTTTTTTGGTGAATTTAAAGGAATTCTCATTCATTTATAAATCTGATTTCTGAATTCTGATATCAAATTCTGATTTTTTTAGTTTTAATTCATATTCTTTTTCATCTATAAACTAATGAAGAATTTTTTTAAATGACTCTGGAATACGATAAGTTGTTTGAAAGTCAGTTTTAAAGGAAAATAACAAGATTATTTAAATTGATTTTTATATATGAATATGGAGCTATAATAAGATAGATATTTTATTGCAGGTTACCAAGTTTTCATCTGCCTTGTGCTGTAGAAGTTCTAACTCTTGGAACTTATTCTCGTCTCCCCACATGCATTCGGGTAAGCTCCATGTATATATATATATATAATTACAAATGTAAATTTTCAATTGATTTATATTTATAAATCTTATTTTGCTGATTTATAAATCACTTTTGTTCCAATCATAAAAATTTTGAATGAATTAATTAAATCTATACAAATAAAGTTAAATGGATAATTTTGAAAAGTGACTAATATTATTAAAAACTGAAACTTTTTTTGTAGTATCTTTAATTATATCTAGGCTTAATAAAAAATTGCTTTTTGGGAAAGTTGAATGAAAATTTCACTCTTTAAGATTTTTAATAACCTTAAATATAATTTTCATGTTTTTGGTATACTATTATTTCATATCTAAATATTTTGTAATTTTTTTCTTCTTATATGATTTAAGACTAATGTGCTGCATTGAAATATTTGGCGCTGAAGTAATCCTTAAGAAAACTGTTTTTTGTTAAATATTATGCTTAAAAATTATTGTGCATCCAAATTATAGTATGTATTGTTCAAAATTTAAACCTCTGATTTACCATAATTGTGATCCAGGACAGTAATATATTTTTCACATTCTACCATTATCAAATAATAACTATTTGATTCTTCTGATATTCATAGTATTTGAGTTATAATAACTTTTGCTTTTCTTTCCATAGGACAAGATTGTTCCTCCTGATCCCATTACTCCAGCAGAGAAGCGTGCTACACTTTTGCGTCTCAACCAGATCATCCAATATCGACTAGTCTCTTCAGAGCTACCTCCCCAAATGAGGAATCTAACCATTGGTATATATTTTAACTTTTTGCTATTTTGGTTAAATTTAATCAGATAAGGATCAGTGTTATATAAAAAAAAACACCTTAAGTGTTATATATGTGTTAAAAGTGTCGTATTGTAAAAGAAAGGTAACTCCGAAATTAAATGTTTTCTGTTTGATACTTGGCATGCCTTCTCTGTTGTCATCCTTCTTACTTTTGAGTGATATTTTAAGAGACACAATGATTAATTTCAAAACAGATCAAAAACAAATGATATTAATTCTGGGTCTGACAAGGAGATCTTATTCATTTCCATTCATTAGCAAAAATAATTACTTGCAACTATGAGAAAAAAAATTTTATTAGCCACTTTTCAAACCTTCAAATGTAGCTGCAAGTGTTTGTAAAATTAAGGATCCCAACTCTGAAATTTGGCTTCAACCTGAACATCATTTAATTTTGATTGCCCCTATTATATAGTAACTATGCAAAATTTCAAAATTATTCTGCTTTTGTTTAGTAATTCTGTAAGATTATACAGCCTTGCTATTTGTGCTCTACTTCATTCTTCATTCTACAATATTTTTAGTAAATGGTTTCAATTTGGAAAACTTTAGTACATTAATGCTGTGCCAATTTATAACATTTGAATCAACTTTCATAGTGTATTTTATTTTTTCAAGTATATTGTGAACATTTTTTATAATAATTTTTGATCAGTAAAAAGAGAAAGTTTATTATTTCAGGAATTTCATTTGATTAAGAATAATGACTTTAATTCATGATATTCATTTAATGACTTGGATATCTACATTTGTATAGTTATATTTTTGTTGAAAGTAGTGATAATCATTGAAGATTTAGTAGAGTTCTCTGTTGATCTTTAAATTGAAATAATACATGCATATTAGTGCTTAAATTTATATAGCCAAAATCTTTTTGGTATAATTTTTTCCTATCTGTTTTTTTCTCTTTTTAATTTATGCCAAAAAAAAGTTACATTTTTCTTTAGTTTTCAAAAATAATGCTTTTTTTTATGTTTTAGAAAATGGAAGGGTAACATTTTATGTTGAACATGAATTTGAAGTAAGTAATGAATTTTCATAAATTTATATGTTTTTGCATTTTTTTTATGAATCACTGAAAAATGTTGATTTTAAAATTTATTTTTTATTCATATAAATTGTGTGCAGCATTAAAAAAAAAAGTAGAGATGTTGCTAACTTAAAAATTTTTTAAATTTAAAATATATAGAAATTCTTTTAATAAATCCTTCATATTTAGATACAAATATTTACAATTTTTATTTTTGTGTCTAAATTTATCTGTTATCTATCTATCCTTCTCTCTCTCTCTTGAAACAAATTGGGTGTTTGAAAAATTGATTTTTTCCCCCTTAACTCATGATATTATAAATTTGTGACTTCATGTTCCAAATGTTTTTGTATTAAAGAGGAATAAAATGTTGTATAATTGATACAGATATATAATTAAATGATATGTCTGTATCAAATAATATTCTTTTGTATGATTTTATAAGCAAATCTAGAATATTCTAGCTTGCTGAATAAACTGAACAAAAACTAAAATGTTATATAAGAAATAATTGTATATTAAAAAATCATAACTGAATTAAAATATATTATATTTTTAATATTTCTTTAAATCTTTAGCTTCATAAATAATACATATAATAAATGTATAAATATTGGTTATTGATTCTTTCTTCAAAGATATTTGATGGTAATAATTTTTTTCTCTTAGTAGACTCATATTGTTTATTTTGTACTGTTATGATCTAAATTTGGCATTCCTTTTCCTTAAAAATAAATTCAAAAGTAAAAATAAATATTATGAAAAGTTTAGTAATAGTGCCTTTCTTTTGTGTGTTACTTTTTTGTTTATTTAGTATAAGTTATTGGCAATTCACTACCTGCTTTATTGCAGTTAGAATATTGCACAGCAGAAATGTATACTTTAGGACTTTATTTTTAGAGTAAAACTTTTTGATGTTGGGCATTTTTGGGGGGATGCTCTGTGGTAATTAGGGATATGCTCTAAATTTCTGCAGTTTATTTTAATTTTAATTATAATAGTATTTTTTTTTTTTCATTTCTAAAATTTCCAAATTCATCATTTGATTTAACATAAGTTACAGTTTATTGAACCTAATACTTTTTAAATGTTGATTCATTTAATTTTTGTCCTTCGGCTGTAGTTATAACTATGAGGTATGTTAATTACTCTGTAATTTCAAATATAAAAAGGCATAAATCCACTTCTTTAGATGAATAATTAATTACTTTATTTTAATTGTGTCTTTTTATTTTGAATTTTGTATATTTAATTGTAATATGACATGATACAATATGCACTACTATAATTAACTTTGTCATGTAAAAGGTAACATTTTTATTAAGTAAATATGATTAAAAAATAATTTAATAAGCATATAATAAATTAAGATAATTATGAGACAGTTTAAAGGAATATATAGGTAATGAGAAATCTGTAAGTTTATTTTACAATAAATAATAAAAATGATAATCACTCAAAATATGTAGCCATTGTTTGAATCTATAGAGAATATTTACTTGTTACAGCCAGTGAAATCCACTCTTATTTTCTCCTTTCTACCCCATTATGTGTTTAATTTTTCTGCTCTCTATTTTCTGCTCTGCTAACTATTTTTGTATAAGCTAAAATAAATAGGAGATACACATTAAGAAAAACAGTATTTTTATCCCATAATTTCTTTATACATAATTTGTTGCTGTAAACATGGAATTTTATTCATTAGATAATTATCTACAATGTAAAAGTATGTTAAATTTAATATATGATTTTAATATGGAAGTGTTTTAATTAGCTGATATATTATCAGCAAATTGCAATATATGTGATTTTAATACATGATTAATGTCTTGCAAATTCCTCTGCAGAACAAATCAGAATTTGCAAGACATTAATCTCGTGTACGTAACACCACACATATTGGAATTTGCCGATGATGTGCCAACCTATAATGCATAGCCATATTAGAATCAAATTTTACAGAAAATTATTTGAGTACTAGATATTGATTAAAAAAGGATTTTCAAAATTTTAATTAAAAACTTATCAAAACTGTATAATTTTCCTTCAATAACTTCAGAGCATATTATCATATAAGGCTTATTTTTACACCAATTCAAAATTCAAAAAACTTTTTTTTTTTGCATGATATGAATTCTTCTGCAATTCTCCCTGCTCTAATTTTAACAAATTTGTAAAAATATTTTTGAATATGTTTTACAACAGTGTTTTTCATTGTTTTAGTAGATACATTTGTAAACACAAACTTTGCAATGATATTAAATACATTTTTCTGTTCTTGTTTTTATTAAGATTAGTTAGCAATTGTAATAGAAATAAAATACAGATGAGACAATCCTAAAATATTGTTTATTTGTGATATACCAACACAGAGAATTTAATCTCTTGTAATTTTTTTTCTCAAAAGGTATCGCTTACATTGATGGGCGATAGCCCACTTGTGTCTTGGCGCCTTCTGGACATTGATATATTAGTAGAAGATAAAGAAACTGGAGGTAAACTTTTACTTGATTCAATTAACCTTTCTATATATATATACAGTGGTGGCCAAAATTGTGGACATTTTTTGAAAGTTTCATGTTTTTCAACTTTGCGTGCTTGTAGAATATATTAATTTTCACTTAAATACGAATGTCTATTTATCAAATTGAAGGTAATTTAATGTAGAATTTAATAACAAAAACAGTATTACAATATCTGTATTACAAAAAAAGTTACGCTCATTTTAGTAAGATCTATCTTAGATTTGCATTTTTTTAAAGTGATACTTACACAATCAATACTTAGTAGGATAACCCTTATTTTTTAAGACAGCTTCACAGTGTCTTTTCATCGAGTGAATGAGTGTTTGGAGCTCATCTTTTGTAATCACATGATGCCAAGAATCAATTATAGATTCAACAAGTTGTCTTTTATTGTATGGGCGTTTTTTTCGTACAAGAATTTTCAAATGTCGCCACAAATTTTCAATTGGATTGAGATCAGGGCTGTTTCCTGGC
>JAPMOR010099491.1:0-10841 GCA_026543865.1 Argiope aurantia
AAAATTATATTTTTGCAGATTTCATTTCCAAAAAGATTTAATTTATTTTCAGTTAGAGCTTTAATCAATGTGATGGCAACACTTTGAAAAAAGCTATTTTTTTCTCAGGAATGCGAAACGTGCTTAATCCTCATTTTTATTTTTGACGAAAAAAATTATTGAAAAACATAGTTAAAATATTTATTAAAAAATTCATTAAAAATAGAAATTTAATTTTAAGATTAAAACAGTAGTATCATTCAAAAGATAAATTTTTGATCTTTAACTTCATGTAAAAATCTTTTTTGTGCGGTAATATTTTCGGCAGTTATAGCAGAAACACGTCAAAATTTCGCTTAATTTTTAAATAAATAAAATTCTAGTTAAAAATTCGAAAAAATAACCCCCAGGTGCACATTCCCGGCCTCCAAGGTATACACGTGCCAAATTTGGTAGCTGTAGGTTGAATGGTCTGGTCTGTAGAGCGCCAACACACACACACACACACACACATTGAGCTTTATTATAAGTATAGAAAACAGAAATCAGTGAGGTGCACTCTGTTATAACAGGATATTATGATAACAGTCAATTTCAGTTTAAATACAATAAACTATTGACATTTCATTTTTAACAATAGAAAAGTTGTTTGATATAAATTCACTTTGAATCCATCACAAATCTGCAAATGTAATTAGAAAATAATAATAACGCTTTCTGGGACCATTTATTTTGCTCTTTCGTTATTAGACATGATTACCCAGCAATAACTGAATAACATGAATTACTAAAAGATAAAGAAAACTTTAAGGTTCATAATAAAAAAGTAAAACCTCATAATACATTTTATTATAATGCCGAAAAGTAAAAATCAAATGCAAAAATTATTTGACGTTAATTAAAGGTTTCTATACTTAACTAATTTATATACTTAATTAAATGACATGTGTTTTCAAAACTTAAATATATATATTTTTTTTATATATAGCATTTAATTTATCAAATTAGGAGCACGTTTAATAAAATTCATCAATTATATATATATTATAACAGTCAATAAGAAAATTCAATTTTCAGTAGTTAGTAAAGATTTCACTTATTAAATAAATCTTTACGAAATTTATTCACTTCCTCCTAAGTTTAGCATTATAGCAGTTGATATTTTTGCAGCAGGAGTTTGTTTACTTACATTAATTAAATTTAGATAAGATTTTTTAGGAAATGCAATGTAATATTCATGTAAACATTTTAAAACTTTCTAAACATATTCAAAATTATCAGACATTTCATCAATTGTGAATAAAGTAAATTAGAAATGCACTCACGATTTTGTTTGATTGTTTTTGTTGGGAAATCGCTTACCAAATCCGTTTTTTTTTCGAAGAATTTTCTAAAAAATTACTGGACATTTACGATTACTGGAATTCCATTTACGATTTAATAAATGGGCACACACTGAATGAATTCTTCAAAATGATCGGAGCATATCAGCGACTTCGAAGCCCTGAAAAACTCTATACCAAAGCTATCAACCCAAGTCAGGATGGTTGAAAGGAAAATAAGAAAACATTTTATCATGACAGTGACTCTTGTGTTTCGCATTAAAGCATGCATCCATCAGCACACCAGTATTTCCTCTGTTAACACATAATAAGAGGAAAGAAAATGACTCAAAAATTATAACTTCAAATGTAAACAAAAAAATCCTCTCGGCGGAGAACGTTAATGGCAGACTGATCGACGAAAGCGGTGCGGATGGAACTTAAATGCCATGCGCAGAAGTTCATGACATGTGACTTTTACGTCACATGAATTGACCCCATTCAATTTGTTTCCTTAATATAAGGATCTGAACATTCTCCTATAATTTTCAGTTTATAAGAAATTCAACAGAATGACTTTGCATTTCTAAATTAAGGACATAAAATTTATCACCTATTGCAGATGTTAAACATTTGAAAGTATAATTAACAAGTAAGACTATCACGTGCTTAAAAAAATTTATGGTTTAAACTATCCCAGTCTTCTTTATTAAAACGTCGTCTTCAAGAGCAATTTTATGGAGGATTTGTAACAAATGGAATTGTTAAAAAACTGTTTAAAAGAACTTCAGAAGGTAATGCACAGCAGAAAAGCCAATTAAAGTATATTGTTTCCTTCTCTAGATTCTAACTTTTTATGAGGAAAAATTCGTAAAACATCCCAGCATATTATAGTTTGAGAATTCTTCAGGAAACTTTACCGAAATTCCTATTACATAGAAAAACACTAACTTCAAAGATATCTCTCCTATGGCAAAAAGTGTTACCTTTTACTTTGGCGCGAAACGAACGTATAGCAATCGCCAAAAAATTCGAACTCGAGATTTTGACGAATCTCCCCGAGTTCGAAAAACATATTTTTGGCACTTTTTTTGACCGATTGTCTGCCTGTCTGTGAGAAAATAACTCAAAAACGCTTGGAGTCAGAAGGTAAAATTTGTATAGGATCTTCATCTCAAATTTCTAGAATTTATCGAATTTTTAGTAAAATCCGTTCAGGGGAAGTCTGTCCAATTGTTCGAATATAATTAAATACGATAACTACAAAAAGAAAAGGAATACAATCGGGTGCACAGATTTAAAATCCATAATGTGAAAGTCTATCAAATTTTGAACCAAATACAACAAGAGATTGATCGTCTGTCAACCCCTTGTTATTTTCAAAAGCCTGTCAACGCTATAACTAAAAAATGCAATGACTTAAATATATCAAATATTTGGAATGTTATTTTGTGACTACAAGTGTCACTTTGTGTCGAATTATGGTTTCAATCGGATGGAAAAAACGCGTCTGAAACACAAAACCGATTTTCGGATACTATTAGCCACATGCCAGGGATTCATCACCAAAACGCTTGCAAAGGATTACACGGCAAATGCATGAAAATTTTAAATTCACACCAAAGGTTGGCGGTTTTCTAAGCATTATACGCCACTGCCAAGCAAGATGTTCTCTGCCTTGTCCAAAGTCTCGCAGAGTGGGGGAGGGATAGCACTTATATTGGAGAATACGTGAAGTTTGGGGGAGACAACTCCCATTGGCTATACAAACATTTCCTTTTTCTTATAATTTTGTAAAGTATAATTTAATATTTTAATTTTGTAAAGTATAATAATATATCAAGAATTTATGGTATCACATTTTAATGATTATAATATTTTTAAATTTAGGGAAAGTTATTTTGAGGCTTGATGTTAACATTTTCCAACACACTTTATAATTAATTGACATAATTAAAGTAATACTAAATGTATGATGGACAGACAAGCTGGCCACCGAAAGCAGCTGGTACATCCCTAATTATTTCGATTTCGTTTCCAAAGTATACGTCTAACAATAATCATCCTTATAATGTAAATGTGCTTTCAATGTGAAACCAAACAGTGGGGAACGCAGTGTTTATATATTAAATAGTTAGCTAACATTAGAGCTCATGTTTCTTCTTGGGCTCTAGCAATGTCATACATTGAATACCTGCTTAATTATGCACCGACTCTTCTTAAAATCCAAAATTAATATTTATTAACTGATGCTCTATTTAGCATTTATATTCAGCTGCCGGGTATGCGCCTATATTGTTATATTAATGTTAAATGTCTAGCATGGACCTTTAATTGTTCTATAAATTTCTACATACCCTTTCTAATCAACTACTATTCTCTGAATAATCTACATTTATTCTCTGAAAATGTTATGAACTTGCTTGCAGATCATTTGATGCAAATAAGCTGGAATGTATAAACCCCTTCAAACCCATAATGGAATTTATGATAGATGATTTTATCAAGAAAATTCTTCCAATTAGACTTCAAATCTTAAGAAATAAAAAATTCAATTAAATTTGCATCAAGTACTATTGTTATGACTGTTTCAAACGCTATCAATAGAAGGATGGATGGAAAACCTATCAGGAAAAATGATAGAAAAAGACCATGAAGGAGCCCGAAGTGGAGCAGTTCTCTTAGTTTTCAGAAAGGGGACAGATATCCTAAAACTTTTCAGGCCTTGTGTTTTAATTCTGTTCAATTAAATCCTATTGCTCCTACCAATAGTTAATCCATTAATCTTATCCGGTATCAATGACATCATGTAATTAATCTTGACCCCTTGTTATCTGCTAGGAGAAAACATATTAAGCGAAAAAATGTATTTGACGGCAGATCAAAAATATTCTTATATTTTCTTACTTATACTTATATTCTCTTTTCAAATTTATCACATAAGTTATGCAAAAAATAAATATTAAGGTGATTCGAACCTTTAATTCGAAATATCGTAGTAAAATAATATTTTAGGTTTCATTTTAATCTATCTTTATATTATTCTTTTCCCTTAATTACAACAGCAATAAAGTAAATAAAAATGGTGTTTAATATCTACCATATCAAACACATTCTTGAGTATAAGACCAAGAATTAAGCAGGATCGGTCTTTAGTCGATTGCTTCCAATTGGGCGACGTTCATAAGGTCTCTTTCATATTTCCTGCATACAGGGCTCATTTCTCTTCCGCCTTGCCATGGACCTTAACAAACATAAAAGAATCCTACGAATGGCATTGTATGTTCGTAACATAATATTCATAGCTACTTTGTCTCTTTAGTAGGGGAAAAAAGTGGCACGAGAAGTATATTGGGACCGGACATTTCCGTACGAGTCAAACGTCCAATAAATCATTCTTAGCTCATTGAAAAAAGGGGCTAGGGAGGGATTAGTCTTTGCTAAAAACATATAAGCCTGCTGGCAAGAATGTTTGGTGAGAAAATGTATTGCTATTTTAACTAAATTTTGATACTTAAACATAAGGAAAAAACTTTTGTCCGTTTGTACATATGCCGACTTTACAAACCAGCCTTTTTGACATGTATCAATCAAATTTGGCAAACATTTAGTTTGGTGGGTAGAAATGTGCTCTTCAGAGCGATTTTTAAAATTTTTTATTAAATAGAAATTAAGAGAAATATTGGCCTTTATTCTGGATAAAAAAAAGTTTTAAAAAAAGTTTACAGTAGAAAAATAGTTTTTATAGCATTATAAAATTAAAAATACATAAATCCTTTTAACGATACCAAATTTTTATATCATACAATTTTTAATAAATTTCTTATAATATTTTAAACGTATTTTGCAAAAATATATATTTCATTGTTGGGAAAAAAAAAAAGCTCAAACCGTTTTCAATGTTGCTACTAATTTCGTATCTGCTTTTTTTTTCTGTTTCCATCAGTTTTTGTCTGTTATTGTTTCTATCTGATTTTTTTTTATTTTAGAATTTACACTTTAGAAGAATTCGCAAAGTTAAAACTCTTCAATCAGCAACGGAAATTATTAACTTCTCCACATAACATACTATTTACTTTTCTAAATGGATCTTTGGCGAAACTTTTCATGAGCAGAAAAAAAAATTTCAAGGCATTTCTTTTTTTAAAAATAATTAGCGTTTAATGCATTGGACTCTGGTTCATTATAAAATAGCTATTTTCTATAAAATTTGAATAAAGGAATTTTTAAATAAAAGTTTTTAACTAAGAAATGTGAATTTATGAAATTATTATTCTGCACTGCATTTATTCAAAAACAAGATATTTGTTCTTAATTCGAATTTTCCTGTATTCCTAAAGGGTTATTTTTAAGAATTTTATTTTAACTTTTGCAAACTTAAATGCTCACAAAAATAAGTATTTTTTTTTTTAATTTTAAAAACTTTTTTTCCTTTATGGTAGATATGGATATTCTATCAACATTTTTCTTTATTAATCACTATTTTAACAAGACGCATTTATCAATACCTCATTAATGGGAACATTTGAATAATATGGTTTTTTTCGTGATATAATTTGCAGAAGGGAAAAAAAAATCTCATTCCGATTTCTCTTTTACTATAGTAAATATGATGGTTGAATGCTTTGTGAGGAAATTGAAGAATGCCTTTGGAGATTTAAAAAAAAATAAACCATGAAAATTTTTGAATTTCTTGTTTGTAATAACAGATAAAACGCATTTCAAATTTATATATTCATTTACGGATTCTCTTGACATTTTCAGTTTCTGGAGCATTTGTAGAAAGAAAGTTTTCTAACTTGAAATTAATTACGATCATTAAATCATTCATTATAAAACATATTTACGATCATTAATTCACCAAGAACGCTTAAATCGTTGCCAGTTATATCGATTAGATATGAAATCAGCCGGATTTCGGATTTATAGAAAAAGTTCACAAAAGGAAATAAAAGCAAGGAAAATTGCTCCCTAATAATAAACGACAATAATGATCTATGAATTTTTCAATTCTTTTTTATATAAGTCCTAAAAATTATTTATTTCTGACAATGTTCTTACATTTCAATTTTTTTTCTACCAAATAAAGAATTTTCATAAATCGTTGTTAAGTCACTGAAATAAATAGTATAGTGACCTATTTACTTATTACAGATAGTATACAAATTTCTGTTCATTTGTTGGCTAGCTTATGTACATTCATGAATTAAAAATTAAAGCATATGTTTTAAAGTATATATAAATTTACGAGTATGTTTGGTTTATTAATCAGTGTGAAAAACACGTTTTAATCATTTTCTATTCAGCTTTAATTTCTATTTGTGATTTCCATTCTATTGCTTAGTTATATCTATAGCAACATTTTATTTAATACTAGTCACCGACCAACTGGCTAGCCAAAGTTAATGACCACTAAAATTTTCAATTAAATAATTTACGTAACTGGGTCTTAATAACTTCTTCGGCAAATTATTAGAAGCTTCACATTTTGATATATAGTCTATAATAAACATCATATTAGAAGACTTCTATGATTCTATTCATTTTACTATGCATTTCCCTTATTTTCTGCCAAAGCCACAAACCATCATGGATGTACTTTGGTATTTTTAGTCTTTTAACAATACAATCTAATTTCTAACCCAGAGCAAAACAAAAATTGGCATTTTTCTTCATATTAAAAGTATTTTAAATGTGAACTTTTCAGATTTTTTTTTCTTTTGCAGAATTAATTAAATAATTATATTGCTGGCTTTCCTGAAATCAGCTTTACCAGTAATAATTTTTGTAAAGGACAGAATAATAATAATTCACACTGTAAAACAAAAACTGAACTTTTTTTTGTAAATTTAATAATAACTTTGGTGTTCTTCCAGAATTCTTATGCTTTTGTATTATTATTCTTGATACGTTTAATATTTGCTCAGAATTCTTAAGATTTTTGCTGGAAAATGTGCTTAAAATATTTTTTAAAAATTGTTTAAATATGAAAAAAAAAACATTAATACTGCAAAAAATTACAATCATTGAAAAAAAATGTCTGAATTTGCAAAAATAATATTTATTTATGCTGTAATATTTTCGAAAGTTATCAAGAGACAAAAACATCAAGAACTTGCTTAATTTTTAATTAATTAAAATTCTCAATGAAATTTTTTAAACATTTCTCCGAAGTACACATTTTATCCGTCCAACATAGTTGTGTACTAAGTTTGGTAGCTATAGGTATTACGTAGGGATTGCAATACCGTTATACCGAATACCGATATTTTGAGCCATTTGAACAATTTTGTAATACCGGTATTCACAAGTTTAAATACCGGTTTTTCGGTATTTACTAGAAATTTTTAAAATTGTCTCCACTATATGTTCAGGGATCGCGAACATAGCAATATAGTATACGTTTTTGTTTTTATGTCTCCCTAACGGGGGAAATTAATTAGATAATTAATGGCTTAATTAATTGCTTAAATCTAAATTAGCGAAACACGGATTATCCCTGAAAAATAATATTGTATCCATAACGACTGATGGAGCAACAATTATGAAAAAAGTTGGAAAGTTGATTGGTGCAAATCAGCAGTTGTGCTATGCACATGGAATTCAATTAGGAGTAATAGATGTATTATACCAAAAATATAAAGAACAGAAGAATCCAAATATTGTGGATATAGAAACTTCGGATCCCAACTTTGAAAAGAGTACGAGTGAGATGATATTGACAATGAAGATAATGAAAATGTAATTGTTGAAGAAGATATTGCTAATGAGGATGAAATATTAACCTATCAAGAAGTGCTTCCTATAATTTATAAAGTTTGAAAAATTGTTAAAATATTTAAACGTTCCCCTATAAAAAGGATATATTACTAAAATATATACTAACTGAGAATAAAACAGAATATATGTTAATGTTAGATTCTAAAACACGTTAGAACAGTTTACTCCTAATGATGGAACGATTTTTGAAACTGGGGAATCCAATCCAAAAAGCAATAATCGACTTAAACCTGTAAATTAATTTTTCAGATAGTGAATTCGACTTAATATCCAGAACTGTATCAGCTCTACTTCCAATAAAACTGGCTACTGAGGCCTTATGTTGGAGAGATTCTAATTTATTAACAGCTAATGCAACAATAAATTTCATGTTGCAGTCACTGAAAGAACAGCACACATCACTATCTGAAGAATTATATATTACATTGAAAAATCGCACAGAAGAAAGGCATACCGAATAAAAAAATGTCTTATGGTATTTACATAATTCTAATGATTTTAAAAATGAAAATGAAAAGAAGAAAAGAAAATAATCAATTCAAATCTGATTAAGTTAGAGTAAAGTTTCTTAAATTTTTTTTCCCACAAACCTATCCACATTCAGAATTCGGTTCAGTTATCGAAGATTATGATGACATTAATGTCGATAGTGAAAAGGAATTGTCTCTTGAACAAAAATTAGAATTAGCAATAAATAAAAAAAATCTGCAAACCAAAATACAATACAGTCATCAGCTATATCCAAAACCATCCGACGAGAAATCGATTTATTTGAAGATGATGCATTTAGAGGTAAATACTTGGAAAAAGTATATCGCGCATTGCTAACAGTACCACCAAATAGCGTAAATGCCGAAGGAGCGTTTTCGACAGCTGATAATTTTTACACAAAATTACTTTTCAGGCTTAATGACAGTATAATTGATGCATTAGGTTTTTTTAGATCACATTTCAAAATTTGTAATAATACCACAAACTGAATAGTGATATTTACACTTTTTTTTGTGATTTAAATAAATAAGAGGTTCCTTTACTTTTTTGTGATTATATACTGTTATAATTTATAAGTTAAAAATTATTTTTTGTGATATTTACACTCTCTAACAAAACTGGCAAATAAAAAAAAGAAACACCTGTGTTTTCTTTATTTTTCCAAAATTTCTACTACCGGTATTAAAACCGGTATCCCGATATTAAGATTTAAAAAATACCGAATACCGGTAATGAAATTTTGGTCCGGTATTGCAATCCCTAGTCTTACGGTTTGATCAATAGAGCGTCAACACCCAGATATACAGAAGTACAAACACATACGCATCTTTATTATTAGTATAGATCGCTCCTGGTGATCAGCTGGTAATACAGAAATATTGATTATATTTCATTCCAAATTAATTATTTACATATAACTATACATCCATGAGACAGCGAAATGTTCAGACATCAAAAATGTGTTACTTTTATTGTCTTACGCAAATACTCACATACGCAAGAAGACACATACATTCATTAGCATAGATAATGTATTTCATGTTTGTAAAGATGAAGTTTCGTAATGGAATTTTTATTCGCTCTCTCAGCTGGCAGAGTTTCAAAATTGCAAGTCACGTTTGTATTCTCTATGACTATACATAATTTTGCTAGAAATGAACTTGTCAATATACTTAATTTTTAATTTCACATGAGTAGTGCCATCCGGTACTGAATATGAGAAAAGAAACAATTTATTTTTAAATTACATAATGCATATAATTTACACTAATTATAAAGATAAATTTGTGTGTGTTTGTATTGGTACTGTACAGGTTATCTATAACAACCATATTTTGCACATATATGCAGTGCAGAAATTTAAAATTTTCAGTTAATTAAAATTTGTAAAATTTTGACGTTTTTGCAATAATATCTGAAAATATTATAGCAGAATCTTAAAGAATCTTGTACAGAATCTTAAAATTCAAAACATTATCTTTTTAATGATGCCAAATTTTTTGCCATATATATTTTTTATTTTTTTAAAGTTTTTAAGTTTATTTTACAACACTGTATTTTATTATTGAAGAGAAACTGAAACCATTTACATTGTTGCTCCTAATACCTCATCTTGGCCTTCTCCCACTGATATGAGACCAAGATATGAAGGTTCGGTGTATTTTCCCATGTTGAGTTGACTTAAATATGAAGCATGCTTTTAATAATTTTTCTACATATATTTTGTTACATTAAATAAAAAAAGTCCGTTCTTTCGTGACCAAAACTGAGTGAGTTATGACAATTTGAATGTCATAAAAACGTGGAATTCCATGGACCATCTCGAAGATATACAATCAGTGCCCTGAGTTTCCCCAAGATTGATCGACCTAAAATAATTACATTTTTGATTATCATAAAATAAGGATATTCAAGGCTTTATAACTCGGTCAGATTTAGCCGCAAAAGATGGTAACGTTAGATGATCAAGATTATTTTACTGAATAGGATTCCTAGGCCTGAAGGACGAAATAAAATTTAGACTTCATAATCGTTTACAGAAGTACTTTTTTTATTGAAATAAACTAAAATATTACGACATTTAAATCTTCAGGAAGCAAAATTGAAAATAAAATTTTATGATGAGGCCAAAGAAAATATTATTGAATAATGTTTTTATATATAATTCATAAATTGTTAAAATATTCTGTAATACAAATAGATTTCAATTCTGAACTCATATTTTTTTAAAGACGTGTTTGGTTTTTTAAAAATGTATTTATTGAAGTT
>JAPMOR010099503.1:0-19866 GCA_026543865.1 Argiope aurantia
TAAATCAATCAATGTTTTTGTATATTACAACAAAGTAAACAAATATAGAAATGCAACGATGACAAAAAACGTAACATTGTAATCTCATAAGAAATAGGATAACAGTTTTTGCCTTGTAATCTCATAAGAAATAGGATAACAGTTTTTGCCTTGTAATCTCATAAGAAATAGGATAACAATTTTTTCCTTGGGTAATAAAAGAGGTTCTCATAAAAATCTCAAACATATTTTTTTTTATCTGGCATTTTCAGAAATAAGAAAACAAACAAAATAATTATTGTCAAATTCTCGTTACTTACTTGCATGTCACAATATGATTTGTGCGAATCTAATAGCCGACGTGTCAGTTAAAGAATGGTTATCAATTTCTCAAATATATCATTATCTAAGTCATATGCAAAATACATAGTCGCAAATGATCTCAATAAGGATATTATTAAATTCAAGGTCACAATAAGGTTCGAGTGAATTAGTAACAGACTGTGAACTAAAGAATGATTATCAATTTAATAAGTATGCCTCGTCCTAACACCTTAATCGAAACTCGTGTGCAAAGCATATGGTCATATAAGGTCACAATAAGGATAATTTAATTTATATCTTTACAAAAATTATATAAAGTGAACTTTAAATTTCTAAACAGACTCTTGAATAATGGATTATGCTTAAAACGTGAAATCTTCGTTTTTCTATCAGTTCATGCATTTTAAACTTCCAGAAAGCCAGTTTCGTTCCCTTAAAATATTTATAGCAAGTAGATACCCTCTTTTGAAATCAATGCCTCTTATTTTCTGCAACAACCCCAACCAAAATTAGTCTTCCTATTCTCAACTTCTTACACCAAAGCCGGGGAAAATTCAATCCCCCAGATGCCCAAATTCAAAGCAACCCATTCTTCAACAGCAGTTCCGCACATACCTTGCCCAAGAGAACGAAACTTTAGTTTTCGCGAACCCCTGGACAATTGGGCAACCCGCGTAATCAGCATAAATCAATTCTTCTCTGCTCGCAATCACCTACCTGTAGGAGGGGGGCGGGTTCCCCTGGGCGACGCAAGGTAGTTGGGCCGGAGACCCCTCTTCGGATCGCACCTGGGCCTGGTGGAATGTAACTCTGGGCAGGGTTGAGGCGTGGGATTCTGCAAGAAAGAAAAAGGAGTGGATAAGAATGGAAAATTTTGCGATCTGTTTGTCTTCATGTAATTTCGAGTTGGGTTCGCTGTTTTGATTGGTTGGTTTGAACTCGGGGGCTGATCTAAAATTAATTTGCATTATTGATAGGTCTAAATATTTTTATAAGTATTCGTGATTTTTTTTATGAATTATTAATCAAAAGCTGGAATCAAAATGGAGATTTAAAATATTATAATATAACTTATAAACTAATATTTATTATATATATTATATATAATATCATTATATATAATAAAAATATTTATAATATAATATTATATTATATATATAAACACAAAAAGAAAAATATTTTTTATAACTATTTATTGGAGCCTTTTTCCAATATACTCTCACATTGACAATGTCATATAGAGCAATCTCGGTCTCAGAATATAAATAATGGTAGATAAACTGCTAAGTAAATACTGTTATATAGTAGATTGCTTTGAATAGCATGTTTAACAGTGTATTCATGATTTTTTAAAATTAAATAAAGAGTTCATATGTAAGTAAGATTGAAATATATTCATTGTAATCAGTATGCGATTTGTAATTAAATATTTTCTCCGAAAACATACGATAAAAAAAAATGCCAAATGAAACTCGATTTTCCAGATATCTATATCTATACTTATAATAAAGCTCAATGTGTGTGTGTGTGTGTGTGTGTGTGTGTTGGCGCTCTACAGACCAGACCATTCAACCTACAGCTACCAAATTTGGCACGTGTATACCTTGGAAGCCGGGAATGTGCACCTGGGGGTTATTTTTTCGAATTTTTAACTAGAATTTTATTTATTTAAAAATTAAGCGAAATTTTGACGTGTTTCTGCTATAACTGCCGAAAATATTACCGCACAAAAAAGATTTTTACATGAAGTTAAAGATAAAAAATTTATCTTTTAAATGATACTACTGTTTTAATCTTAAAATTAAATTTCTATTTTTAATAAATTTTTAAATAAATATTTTAACTATGTTTTTCAATAATTTTTTTCGTCAAAAATAAAAATGAGGATTAAGCACGTTTCGCATTCATGAGAAAAAAATAGCTTTTTTCAAAGTGTTGCCATCACATTGATTAAAGCTCTAACTGAAAATAAATTAAATCTTTTTGGAAATGAAATCTGCAAAAATATAATTTTCGGCAAGTGTCTGTAGGAAATGAAACAAATATGAAATATTATTTTTTCTAAAAAACAAATTCAAGAAAAATTATTTTATGATCTTTTACACTCTCTATACAGGGTGTTTATTCAGTCCCAGATCCATTTTGATATTTAATGACTCATAAAATAATGAAAATGTAAACAAACTTATGGCATTTATTGATGGAATAACTCATATATTTTCCTTTTCAGGTTTGAATATTTTTACTTTTGGAAATATCGTCTGCGCGTGTTTTTAATTTCAGATAATTTCATTTTCCAGTCTAAATATCTGTACTTTTCTAAATATCGTGTGCTTATTAATTGCATTTTTCTCTCTTTTGTTTTTGGCAACTATTGAAATGTTATGTTTACTTTTGATGTGTTTGATGTAGTACTTTTGTATGTGATGTTTTATTCGATCGGATATTAAGGAGAATGCATACACCACAAGAGAAAGCACAGATTTTATGGTGGTCATAGAGTTAATTTCCAATTAACTAAATCACTGACTTTTAAGAGTTAATTTCTAATCACTTAAACTGACTGATTTATGAAGATTTTAATATCACTATTCAATAAAAACAGGATAATTTTAGATTTTCCATCGATCGCTTCAAAGAAAATACGCCAATCAGCGCGCAGGTTTCTCAAGATTAATTGGACTAAGATTATGAAAATGGTGAGTTTTTCTAAATTTTTAACATTTAAAACTTCATAAATAAGTCTTAGTTGATCGTGGAAAATAGAAACATTCATTCATTTATTTAAAATTTGGTGTGCCCAGAATATTTATCAGAATATGATACCTTACTGCATTAAAGTTAGACTTCATAATTTTTGAAATATATTTATAAGCAGGAACAAAATATTATTATTGATTTCATTTCAATCCTTTTGAAAGCAAAACTAAAAACTGAATTTTATACTGAATCTCAGAAATTTTTGTTGAATTATTGTTTGAGATATTACATAAACTATGAAAAATATTTTGTAGTTAACATAAGACTTAAATACCGAGCGATTCTGTTTGCAATACTCATATTCAATAATAATAATAATTAATAAATAACAATAAAGATGATAAATAAAATAAAACGCTTGGTTTTATTAAAAAATATCTTAATATTAATTGCAATTTCGTCATTTACATTTTTAATTAAAGTTGAAGTTTTACCGGAAATGGCAACAAATTAGCAAAATATATATAGTAAATTGAACGAAACGATCTAAACAATATAAGTTTGGTATGACTATCAAAATTTGAAGATTAAAAATGTTTTGTTTGAGAATCCTTTAAGAGACCAGTTGCTTAAAATATTTAATTGAAAATTGTAGCGAGCGGTAATACTGCGAACCGGCTGGTCTCCAAAGGCGGCTAGTTGTCTTTAAAACAATAAAAATAAGAGACAATGAAATATCATAAAAACATAAAGTGATATCATAAATACTGTAAGCAGTTTGGAGTTTTAATTTCTTTTTTAATATGCTTTGATTTTTACAATTAAATAGGAATATAAAAATATTATTTTTCTAAACGTTTTCATTAGTATGAAATTTTAATATGATATTTATGTTATGAATGTTTAATACCAGTTTCAGTTTCTGTATAATATTATTTTCAATTATCCCACACATATTTGATTTTTTTTACTTCAGTATTTGATATGCATATTCTATTTAATATTATATTCTTGTTTATGCTTTTTATAATAATAATTAAAAAAACACTTTTAATAAATTTCCATTTTATTATTTTTCAGTTTTAATTTTGTTTTATTAAAAATAAAAAAAATTCTGCTTATTAGAACGATTAATGCTTGTGTGTATCCGTGTGTAATGGAACTCTATAAGATAGATTGTTAGAACAGATGCAGATTTGGTGCATGAATATCTGTACCAAATTTGGTACAGATTGTCTTTAGAATGTAGTATAAAGAACCTCAGAGCAATTTATCGCGATATAAAAATCACAAATCTAAATTTTTACATCATTCGAAAATATGTAAAAAAAAATGTGTAATGATTCCAATTCAATTATCATGAAATTTTTCCTGATTTCTGGCATTTTAAAAACTTTCAACAATAGATTTCATTGTTGAACAGTAATTCAAACTGTTTTCATGGTTTCTTTAAATATTTAATTGCAAGATTTTCTTCTATCAGTGAAAGTTAAGGAAGAATCATTCTATTAAATATTTGTGCAGATCACACGGAAATAGAAAGCGATTTTACAGCACCGCGACTCCCGCCAGGGCCCCCCTCAGATACAAGAATGAGAAGCTTGTGGCATAATGATTGTTGCTCGTCATCGGGTGGATACAGAAATGGCAGGGGTCGGCTACCTCCTATCGATGATGGGACATGTTCCCCACTGGAAGGGCTGCACCGTGGTCGAGGGTGGGCAACCTTAGTTCCCACCAATGTTGTCTTGGCGGTCCGGTCAATCAAATTTAATTCGTATGCCTTATTTAGGCGAGTCATAGATATTTTTACAGTGCATCAAAGGTTAGAAGATACACTTCCCTGAAAGTTACGTTTTCAATTGTATTATGACATCATGGGACTTGAATATATTGGGATGATTCATTTACACAATAAACAGAGCAAGTAGAAGTAAATTAAATCAATGCAACTTCGAATGTCGTCGCAAATTCATACTTAAAAATATTTTCTCGGGCGAAGAGGGAAGATATGAAAATAACATTAAATAAGCAGTTTAATAAGCAATAATAAAGTTAAATAAGAAATTTTCAATATAAGCAATATTGAAAATAAAAAAAATAATAACTATTCCTGGCTAACTAGCTAGTTGTCAATGGCGGCCACTATATTTTATAATTTATTCTTATAAACATTCTAGAAACTTGTTATCATCATTTTTCAAACGCACTGAAAAAGCACAACATCTATCTTCGAAAAAAAATTAACTTAAACCAAACTATTAGATAAAAAGTAACCTTCTGGATTTTTTTTGTTTGCCACTGGGAAAGTATAATTGGATAACGCATAGAAAAATTTTAGAACACCGATTTACAAGAAATTAAGAGAAAAATCTATTACAAAATTCCACCCTTATAAATACGAAACACTCGAAATTAAATAAAAGTGTTTAGTAAATTTCTATTATATTATCTATAAATGATCTAAATTTTACTGAAGAAAAGATAGTAGTTATCCACTTGAGAGCGCACAGCGGTATATTGGTATGAAAATAAAAAACTGAAACACATCACTAATACTTTTTCCCGCTAGAAATTTGATAATTGCATAGGAAAAACTGCATGATAAATTCCATCTTTAGAAACCTCAAACAAGTCAAGTTAAACAAAAGATTATATGGAGAAATTTTCCATTTCATTTTTGATTTTAGGATAAATCAAATATATATGTATATAAATAAGAGGTGATAAAATTCACTTTTTTCAATCAAGTAAATCGAATGCACATTATTTAAGCAAATGTTTGTTAATTAAAATAGAAAAAAATGTAATAATATAACTTAATTAAAATTAAAAATGCTAAACTGTTAGTAAATTTATTAAACATCATAAAAATTAATTAAAAAGAATTAGGTTAAAGTCTCCTCTTATATATAAATCTATTGCATTTGAAGTCGTAATTAGTTCACCGTTTGTGATGAGAGAATCTAAAATTATCTCCACTTGAACATTTTAACAGTGTAAAATAATCTGAATGAAATATGACACGAAGGCTTCAACAGTAACAGATGCTGTCCTTATCATGTGTTCGGGGCTGAAAATTATAACATTTATTCCAAAATAGTCAACGAAAAATGTCAAAAGGGGAAGATAAATATAAATTGATTCGAAATTGAAATAATAATGTTATCTTATCTATAATTAGACCATATGATACTTCTACAATTTTAAAAGTTGGTTTATTATTAGTTTTATAGAAGCTATTATTAAATCTTCACTTTTATAACATTGCTATTGAAACTATCCTAGCGAATATAATTTTAATCTGACAGATTTTAATCCAAGAATTAACAATGAATAAAAATTCACCCTCTGTAAATTTAAACTTGGAAATTATTATTAAATTCATTAAGGTATGAAAAGAATATGAGTTAAAAGATATAAAATCTAACTACATTATCTTTCAACTCCAGACAATTCCCAAAACCCATAACTTATAAATATTCTTAGACAGACTATGATTATGATTAATTAACTATATTTAACTATGCAAACTTGACTTTGAATAGTTAGCATGCTTTTAAGTATTCAATGAGATATACACAAATACACTGCTGTTCGAGTGGAGACATTACTTGAGAAATTTAGTTTGAAACAGAATTGTTTGCTTGCATTATCAATAAAACTGCAGTTTAAACTCCAGAAAATTAATTTAATGCGTTATGAACATCCGAAGATTTTTTAACAAATCTCTACAAATAATAAATTGAATTGGGATTCTGTGGATAAACGTTCTGACTTAGAATTACCAAATTTGGTACATACATGCTTTGGAAGATGGAAGCTAGTATCGTAAATATATATATATATATTTAAATTTTTAACTAAAAACTAAGCACAATTTCTCATATTTATTGATAACATCAGGAATTAAGACTGCACAAAAAAGTTTTTTTATACCATTTAAAATATAAAAAGAAAGATATTAATACTATATCAATTTAGCTGTTGCCTAATTTTTTTCCATTTTAATAATTTTTAAAATTATTTTTATGCCTAATTATTAATTATATTTTTTATATTGCAATGAAATTAGAATCGTTTTCATTGTTTTATCTAAATATATAGTTGAAAGCTAATATTATAATGAATTTTCTTTCCTTATTTTTTCGTTCGTATTTTTAAAACTCCATACAAAGTCTTTTAAAATTTGAAGCAACAGAATTAATAATTTATATGGTTTATATGGTTAAATTCATCATGATGAAATCAATGTATATATTATGTGAAGAATATGAAAGCGATGATGTTGACTATATTAACACTATAATAAGTTAAATCATATGACTTATGGTCATTATGGATGCTCATGTTCATAGTGAAAAAAAACAACTAATATAATAATACTTGAAGAATGTTTTATAATCTGAAGTCAAAAATATTACGATTAGAGATCCATAAATATCGAATTATTCACAAGAGATTCAAATGAAATAAAATTTAATCATTATTTCAAAAATGACTAGTTCAAAAATAAACTTTATTTTTATTAAATTTAAAGCTTGAAAATATATCTATTGATGTAAATTATTCAAATAAAGTGAATAGAAAATAACAATTAAACTTTCTCATTCCAAATTCTGTTTTGGAGATAAAAATGAGAAGTTTTAACATCACAAAATTACATAAATTAAGCTTCGTTATCGTTTCGTTTAGTCATAAACAATATATAATTTATTGCACATTCCCAAAAGAAACGCATATACGATCTTCTTCTAACTTAAAGCTGAAAAAAAAAACAATGTACAGTTACATTTGCAGTCAACAAACTATATCAACCATTGCGCCGAAAAGGAGGTCATCCAAAAGAGCAAACGATATAATGATTTGTTTCCGATGTCAGCAGAAACAATTTGACTACGATAGTCGTTGGATTAGAATTACCAAGAATTTATTTTTTTATATATTTTTTTTATTTTGTATACATTTTTCTGCATATAATTTCGTAATTATTCATTGTTTGTCTAATTTTATAATTTTGAAGATGTTGAGTAATTTTAAATGATTATTTTTCTAATAAAGCTAATAGAAGCTTGTATCATTGAGCTATGGTTATATATTTAATTATTGCGTTTTTATTTAATTGTTTTTGATATATTTTAGTTAGAATAATATAGAAAATGGAAAAAAAGACACAGAATTATAAGAATAAATAAGGCAACATTATATTAGTACAATATGTATTAACAAAATTTCCATTTAAATTTCAACAACCACCACTTAATTTAATAATCATTTAAATGCACAAAATCTTTAAAAAATTTACTTTTTTATTTAACATGCTTCTTGGAAAATGCTTAGATAATATACATATTATATTAAATACTAGCCGCCTTTGGCGATCAGCGGGTCGCCAATCTTAATGTTCGTTAAAATTTTAATTATTAAATATTTTATGCAATTCCTACTTTAAAAGCTTCTTCATCAAAATATTTTAAAACTTCAAATTTTGATAGTCATATAATATTATAAAGGCCTTCAGTTATAACCTAATATGTATCTCTCTAATTTTCTGTTAGCTCCCGTAGAATTTATACTTTAAATTAAAGTGGAAATGATTAATCTGCAATTAATATAATAATATTTTTTACTAAAACAAAGATTTTTTTTAATAATATGATTACAGAAAACAGAGTCACTGAGCATTTAAACTTTATCGGCACTAAAGAATAACTTTCTTAATTTATGTAATATTTCAAGAATTTGTCAACAAAATTTTCTCAGATTCATCATGACCAGATCGATTAATTAATAATCTTTAATTTTACATGCATAAAACTACGAAAATAAAACGAATCGTTTAAAATAATTGTTTGAAAACAGGTTAAAAAAACTACTTAAAAAACCATGTGCTTAAAACTATAAGCATATACAAAAAATATATAACTAACAATTACAAAAGCATGCAACTAACCTAAAATAATTTAAATCAAGTCCGCAATCAGTCATAACAATCAAAACACAATGTGCATGCGTGAATTTTCAACGCCAGTTACGGTAAAGCAAATGCATGAATTTTTCAACGCCAGTTGGGGTAACGCTATGCAGATTAGACATTTTAAATTTCTTTTATTCTGTGTTATTTTAATTCAAAAGTACTTCAGAATGAATCTGGAAGATAGATTAATTAACAATGTTTAATTTTAAATGTATCAAACATTAAAAAAATAAACAGAATCGTTTGAAATAATCGGCCGAAAAATGTTAACCCTAGCCTCATTACTGTTGGGAAAAAAATAACTGAAGCCTTACTCATTTGGCGGTGGAGAAAATGGAAATTTGTTTTGGCAGGAAAGTTAGTTTTTAATTAATAATTAAAATTCTAATTAAGAAATGCAAAAAAGGAACCCCAGGTGCACATTCCCGAACTCCAAGGTATACATGTACCAAATTTGGTAGCTGTGGGTAAAACGGTCTGGCCTGTAGAACGCCAACACATACACATTGAGCTTTATATAAGTATAGATTACAGAATTGTTGGATGAAATCATAAACTTCAGATTTCAGAAATATTTTAGCTACATGCTATATATCTGATTGAAAGTCTAGGAAAAAAAAGCTGATTTAAATTAATAATGCGTCAATTAAAATTAGATTAAAAGACAATCAAAATCATTGATTCTCAAAATAAGAATCTGGTAAGAGAGATTAGTTTCTAGATCTAATTTAGAATCTTTAATTTTATTTAATGACGATCAACAAGAAGCGTTTAAACGAAGTATTATACAATATTTTTCCGCTTTTACAACATGAAATTACATTAATTTACAAAGAATACACATTTTAACACATTATTCATTAAATTTTAAAATTTCTAATTTTCTCTAATTAGATGATTTCTAAACTATTGGAGATATATATAAACTTTCAAGTGCAAAACTACTTCGAATAAAATATAAGATTATATGTTGCATGATTTAATAAAATATATTTGACACATTGTTTCAGTTAAAAAATCATTCCTCTGCGATTAAAGTTGATCGAAATAGGAAGGCTTGAATTTCATTATTTTAAGGAAACAATGACCGCTTCAATCAGGGCTTTTCTGTTGATTTTTAAGTTTTTCTGAAGATAATTATTAAACTAGTTAATGATAGTGATACTCAAAGCTTCATAACTCGGTCAGGTTAAGTCGCAATGGGGTAGAACGTTTTCTATTTGAAATGTCAATATATCAGAATTATTTAATTAAGTGTGCATCAGAAGATGGAAAACTAAATAAAAGTTTAAACCATAATCTTTTCAGCTTTCCATACAAATCAAGGAAAATCAAATATATTTGGTCACATCCCTTAGTTTTTTTTCCTATAGAAAGTATTTGTTTATCACCAACTGTTCAGAAATTAGCTATTTGGTCAAATTATAATAAATATGCTTTTAATTAATATTAGAGACGACTAGCTGGATCTCCTGAAATATTGCTTATATTTGATTTCAGATAAATAGTTTACATCTAATTTCATGCCCATGAATATCTAAATCGTCTGACATAAATTACATGTTACTTTAATTGTTTTACTTAACTTTCATTTATAGCATATATGAACCTTCTTGCTGGAAACTGGTTCTAGCGCTATTAAAATCACAAATATGAGATTCATCGATCATCTAAATTTTCCGGTATTATAACTTTACTTTTACTTCTTTTTTATTTGTCTTGTAAACTATATAAATATTAAGTTGAATCTTCTTCTTTACCTTTCAACAATGAAAGAAAATAAAAGCAGGTGATTAAATATTTATCGAACAAGTGAACCAACACACACGCGGCGGAGAAAAATAACAACGTAATCAGTTGCTGGAAATTAGGGTAATAAATATTTTTAAAAAAATTCAAAATTCGGCGAAACGTTTCACGGTCATTATATTGGTATCATTAATTAGACTTTTTTTTAAAATTTTCAAGCAATTTAAATTTCCATCCCAATAATATTTCCAGAATTTTTTGTGGAAAAACTGCAAAATTTTGCCAATTTTTAATTAATCAAAATTTTAGAACATTTCGCTCCGAGGTGCAAAATTCTAACTTCAGATATATATGTATATCTTCGAAAGTTTTGTAGTTCTAATTCAAAAGATCTACATAGGTCAAATGGCACATAAGCACACACACACGTACGCACATAAGCGTACGTACATAAGCACACTCACACACACACACGATTTCATCTTTTTTAATAGTTCGCACGCTTTCCCTACACGCACAAAAACGCTTTTATTTTTATTAATAGTTCACACATCCACACTTTCATCTTTATTAATAGTTCACACACTTTCATACATACACAAACACTTCCATCTGTATTAATAGTTCACACACTTTCACACTTATACAAACACTTCCATCTGTATTAATAGTTCACACAACCAAACTTTTATCTTTATTAACAGTTCACACATTTTCACACATACATACTTTTATCTATATTAATATTTCTCAAATTTTCCCACATACACATAAACTTTCCTCTTTATACACTTTCACACACACTATCAATTTTATTAATAGTTCACACATTTTCATATACACATACATGCATACATTCCTCTTTATTAACAGTAGAGACAGGTGGAACAAGAGTTTATTTGAAATCTTAAAAAATATTCATTTGCGCTGAATTGCCGAATTACTTTCTAAACTTTAGTCCTTCTCATTTTCTGCGATCATAAACAACGTTAAATTCTCTTACATAATCATAAAACGAAAGCTTAGGTAATATTCCTCTAATTTTAAACCTAAAAAAAAAGTGCATTTATCTGCATTACGGAACTGCAAAGTGAAACGTGCTCTTCTGAAATGGTTTCTGGTATAATTGCATTACCTGGAGCGTAAAGTGTTATCCACTAAGTACCAAAATATTTCTCACAGATGAGAATTCCGAATAGTTCGCAAGAAAAACTCGCCCGAGAAAACAGCAACTTTCGAACACATTATGTAAAGAATGTTCCTAATGAAGCCTTAAATAGTTTCCTCTAAAATTGATGAAGATAAACTTGATAATATCCCTTCGAGGAATTTGGAAAACTTGTTACTTTTCCTCAAAATGGGTGACCCCGTTGCATTCATTAACAAAAGCAAGCAGTCTGAATTAATGAGCTTTTGTGTGGTCAGCGTAATTTGAGATTTCGCTTAACCCAAATCATTTTAAGGGAGATAAAGTAACACTTTCCGAAAGGGGGAAGATCATGCCCACGAAAATTTTTGAAACTAGTCAAAAGAAAGGAAGGCTGATAAATCAAGTTAAGGCTTTAAAGAAGGAAATCGGGTTAAGCCTAAATATTATTAAATTTATCGATCGATGAATATTAGCTGCTTATGCTACGATATTTTAAATACAAATGTTTTTTTTAACTTCAATATGCTAAATTACTTTATAAATATAATTATAATATTACATTTTAATTTGTAATAAACATTATGGAAAAATTCTAAACATTCTAAACATTATGGGAAAATAAGAAATATTGTAGATGTAGATAACAGTTCTTAAATCTCCAAAATTAATGAAAAACAATAAAGAAAATTCATAAATTAAATTAAAAATTTTGTTTAAGTATATTAATGTCTCATGTGAAGGCAGCACAACCCATATAAGGGTAGTTTGGGGAAAAACTTCTTGATTTTGAAACGCATTCAGGTGACGAGGAGGATGTCGGAGCTGGAATTTTCTCTCAAACCTTTGCCTAAAATTAGGATATTTAGCCCGTGAGATTGGTTTAACTTATATCAGATACATATAGATGACAGATCATTGATGGAATCGAATCTCGTGCTTGGAGACTTCCATCCCATAGGTCGAGAACATACTAGACTACCGCGAATCTTAATTGAACACTTTGAATTAAGTTTCGGAATATAGAATGAGATTAATTTAAATAATGATATATGTATATATATATATGCAAAACATTTTTTAATACATTTTAATTTTTAATTTTCTGAATGCTGTTACGAATTTTCCCGGGCTCGTTTGGATAGTGGAAGTTATATGGTGTGGAGAACGCTCAATCAGCAGGCGGCAGTAGAAAAAGAAACAACGACGTTTATTTACACGAAGACACACAGCATAGCACAAAGACGACAACTATATACAGCACAGAGAAGACAATTATCTTCAGCCGCGAGACGTGCACACAACAGGACTCTACTACAGACAGTAGCGCACAGCTTAGTTCAGCACTAGCTTGACTCCGTCGCTGCTCTGCTAATCCCTGGAAGACCAGTTCTTCACCGTCGATTCCGACTACTCTCCACTGTCGAATCCGACTACGACTACTCTGGCAGCACAGACTGCCTTTTTTTATAGGTCTCAAGAGGCGGGGTTAGGAGCCTCTCAACCAATCAGGAACGTTCAAGACGTATCTCGGTTCCTAATCGACGGATCGGGAAAATTTTCGATGTTTCGGGTATAATCTATTTTGGCGCCATAGTCGCCAAATGATCGCCAAGTTTGTCGCCAAGCTCTGGGACCTCCGACGCGACACCCGGACTCCGTCCAATACAGATGACTGTAAAACAATCTTTCTGATGATGGAACCAACTATGCTGTGAAGCCGCATCACAGATTCGTAACAATACTTTTTAAAGTTAAATGAAATAATTACAATCTAATTTCTAATTAAATCTTAACAATTTTTTACAAATAGTTTGAAATATTATAAATTGATAAAAAGAAGAAATTTTGGTTAATAAATCAAATTAAGATTTTGGAAGAGCGAATCAATTTAGTCTAAATATTATTAAATTTAAAAACCGGTGCATAGTTTTTATGTCAAAATTTAAATACAAATATTTTAAAAACTCTTTTTTGATGAATTATTTTTAAAATAAAAATAAATAATATAATTACATTCTAATTTCTAATTCATTCATAATTGTTTATGAAATTCTGTAAAAGCAATTTGAAGATCATAGTTTTAAAATTTTCGAAATTAATCAAATGAAGAAAAGAGGACCGATAAATAAAGTTAAATGTTTGAAAAGAAAAATAAATTAAATATATGAATCGAGTTTTTCGATCAAAGTTTTAAATTAATGATATTTTTAAATGTTTATATATCCGCTTAGTTCCAAATTTTTAAAGATGAAATATATTTTTAGATATATCTCTTAAATTACTTTTAATTTATATTCAAATTTCTGATAAAGTTTGCGGAACATTCAAACAACATTTAGAACAGCAAAGTTTTGAAATTTTCGAAAATGATTAAAGAAGAAAATTAGTTTGATATATAAAGTTAAAAGTTTCGAAAGTCATGATGCGTTTTAGTACTTGAAATGTATTCTTTTTTTTAGAAGAATAAATAATCGTATCCGTTATCAAGCCTTTTGGAATTTTCGTTTTACTCCTGGTAGATGGATTTTCCGTAAAATTATGTTTTAACCCCAAAATTATGAGGTCGGTCTTTAAATAGCTCAAATGTAGATTTAATACCAGGATTTGAACAATTAGTGAATATATAAAAACTACCATAAAACCAAATATCTGAAATGGTCATTGATTTGTTGAATTATAAGAAAATAACAATTTATTTTTATTTAAAAGAATTCCGTAAGATTTTTCTTTAATGAATTGGCCCATTTATTGATTGGTTTTGGATACAAAAGGGCCGTCCTTGCAATGTTTCGTTTTATATAACATAATCCTACTTTTTATAGTGAAATAACATAGACAGAAAACAAGAGTTCTTTTTAAAAATAAATTTATCTGTCGGAGAATTAGAAAAATTTTTTTTTTTTTGACAAATGATAATAATAATTTAGAAAAAAAATTATAATGATGACGTAAAACATTATCTAAGAAGAAATATTTTATGCATAGGCTTAAAACTAAATAATTAACATATAGTCTGAATTAGAATCATTCTGAATTTTAATTTTTTAACAATATAATCACAATTAACAATTTAAATAATTTGATCGATAGATTTTAGGAAACAGGTATTTTTCCATACATTTTCTAATGCTTCATTGATTCTTACAATTCAATAAAAAGCACAGAAAATTGTAGAAAAATCTCTATAATAAGCAAAGTTAAATATAAATCCATATTTTTGTGAATGCCAAAAAGTGATAATTAGTATATTTTTAAAAGCTGCTATATTAATTAGTACATTTTTAAAAATCCCTATATTAAGCATAGTTAAATATAAATCCATTTTGTAAATATAAAAAATAAATAATAGTTAGTACATTTTTAAAAAATTGCTCATTTCCATGAAAATTCCACTTTAATATGCATTCCTATCTTATAAAATCAATCAACTTTTAAATTAAAGATATATTTGAATTTTTATTTTGATACCTAATTGATAAAATTATCAAATTAAAAAAATTACCAAAACACATTTATTGCACAAATCCGTCTAGACTTCATTTAATTAATATATAAATTATAAATTTTGAAAGTATTACTGAATCTACCGAAACTTTGGGGGCAATTATGCTCCAATGAATTTTACGAAGGATCTTAACTATTATAATTTCCTATGTTTTGCTTCATTATGAAGGACTTTTAATAGTTACAAGGGTGTTAATTAGTATCATATAGATTCTCCACGCTTCAGAACTACTAAATATGAATTTGAGACAATAATTTCGTACAGCCTCATAATGTAATTTCATTTTTGTGGACTCACTGTTAAATAACTGCTTGGTAAATGCTACGTGATTTTCTTTACTTTCTCATATAAGAAGTATCGAGGATGTAGATTTCCGAGATTTTTAAGACGCTCCCCATTTGAGATCTTTTTGGGACCCCCAAAATCATTTTTGTTATTATGCCCGTCTATCTATGAATTGATGACACAAAAAACTTTTAGATACACTAATAAATTATGGTATATGATATTTAGATTGAATATGCAAATTTCTTGCAAATTTTGAATGAAATTTAGATGGTACAACTCTGTCCCAGTACAAGTGAACATGGAAACTACAAACCGCAAAATGGTATATTTTTGAAATTTAGAGCATATCTAAAATGAAGATTCGCTTCAAATTTTCACCAAATCAGTCGAGTGTTCACCGTCTCTCGGTCTGTTTTTTAAATGAAATCAAGCACAATGATTTAAATCAATGAAATTAGGTATGCTATATTGTGACTGCAACTATAAATACGTATCACAATTATTTCGTTAATCAGACAGCAAAAGGGAGTTCAAAATATATATTCGCACGAGAGATTAAATGACAATGCTAGATTCATGGATACTATATAGATTTAAGGAAAATTATAAATTAATAAATATGTCTCATACGTCTTGGAATTCACTTAAACACCTACATTTTTGATTAAAAAATCTTTTACATTATTCAGTACATTAATAAAAACTTTATTTAAAAATTATTCTTGGTTTATTAAATCATTTAAGAATATTATTTTATTATTTTCTTTAAAATCAATAAGTTTTAAAAATGTTCAACAAGAACTATCTTATCTGGAAACAAAGAATTTCAATTTGAAATTCAGTGCAGAAACACCGAAAACAAGAATTAATGCTAGTAATACCAATATATATATATATATTATTTTGTTATTTTCTTTTGAAAACAAATCAATTTCAAAAATTTTCAACAAGATCTATCTTATTTTGAAATAAAGCATTTCAATTGGAAATTCAGTGCAGAGGCATCGAAAACAATAAGTAATATTTGTTATACTTATAAAAATTTTATTTTATTCTTTTCTTTTGAAAAAATCAATTTCAAATTATTTCAGCAAAAATTATTTTTTTTAAAAATAAAGTATTTCAATTTGAACTTGTACTTTCAATTGTACTTTTCGTTTCTTTTCGTCATAGAATACCCCCTGTCTTTTGAATGGATATACGTGGAAGGATTTATTAAGAAAAAAAATGGGTTTAAGCTTACATACGATATACAAATTAAAAACACAAGAGCTATATGCAATGCAATATGAAAAAAAGGGAGTGTTTGGTGGGGATATGAGTTCATGAAATGTGCTGGTTCTATTTGTGAAAATTTTATTTTATTATTTAAAAAAAATCAGTTTCAAAATATTTCAACAAGAACTATCTTATCTTCAAACAAAGCATTTCTATTTAAAATTCAGTGTAGAAGCACCGAAAATAAGAAGTAATGTTAGTTGTCATGCAGATGATTGATTTTCGAGTTCCAAATCAGAACTATGGGAAACATCTTTCTTTTTCGAACAGGAATAATTCATAATATTACTCAACTTCGATTCTCTTCCACTGGAGTTCTGCATCGCAGCAAGTGCAAATAACCCATCATTGTCCTGAGGATAAGACCGAAATTTCGGCATTAAATTAAGTCCCTTTTCGGTGGTCATGTTCGAACGTGTCCTTCTTTTTCTCCCCCATGACGAGGTTTGCCCTGGAGGCCCATCAATCACTGTCCACAAGCCACTGCGGAAAGGATTGTTTCGTTAATTTACTCCCAGTTGACTGGGGGAAGAAGTGGACAGCTACAAATGCTCTTCGGGGATTGGTTATCACGTGTTGGGAGCTATGCGCTTCCCAACGAATCGGGATTGGGATGAACAGGGATCAGTTTCCAATCTGTATAAAGGACAATTGAGTTGTTCATATACGTATACTGTTATTACTGAAATTTAGTTGGGTTATTAATAAGAATGCATATTTTGTCTAATAATAATAAGAATAGAACATTAAAATTATATGTATAAAAATAATATTAATTTAATAATTTGTCTAATAATATTATGAATTTAACAATAAAATTATATGAATAAAAATAATATTGATTTAATTTTCTCATAATAATATAAAGAATAATAAGGAATATAATCATGGTTTTGTTCATTTTTGATTCCAACAAGTGAGATTTTAGCACAAATCTAAAGTAATTTTTTTATTATTCTGAGTGGAAAATTTACATATTTACAATGTTTTGCATATTTAATATGTAATAACCTTTTGTTCTTCATTATCTTATCGCAATTTTGAAAAAAGAAATCCCATATTGGTCATTGTATTAAAAATAATTTGCAATAAAGAATGTACTAGATTTTATAAATAATGTTCTGTTTTAATTAATATAAGATTCTTTCAGTCAATTAGCATTTTTTTTTGTCTTGAGTTGCAAATTGTTTCTTAACTTAAGAAAATACTAAAGGAGGTCTTCTTTTCTGAGACATTGTAGCATGATTATGTTTAAAATTGATTTATCTGTTTGTACAATGTTTCAAAAGCTTTACTATTAATTACAACTGAATGTAATGTTATGTAATAAAAATACAAATAAAAATGTCTTTTGAAATATAATTAAAACTGTACCGAATGTCATTCGCAAAGAATGTATTTGTAAATGTAACAACTAAAACAGTGAAAAGTATTGTTAAACAATATATTTTAAGTTATATATATTTAAAAAAAAATAGTAAGTATCGAAAAAGTGGGATGAAATGAACTGAAATTAAAGAAAAAATTCTATTTTATGATAGTATGCTTTGAAATAATTATTAACAATGAACTATTATAAGAAACTAGAAACCAGATAGTCCGCCCAGAATTTTGACTGCATTTGGCTTCAATGAAATAATTTTAGAAAAATTTTCACTTCCAAAATCTGTTACTCTAATTGTCTTACATATTTTTTGCTTAATTACATGAACATTTGTAATGGAGAACAACACCATAAATTTATTGCACAATTTAAAACGTAAATACACATTTGGCCTATCTTTTAAATTTCACGGTATTGTAACGTCAATTTTTTTTATTTGTCTTGTAAGCTATTGATATATTAAACGAAAACTTTTCTTTAGCTTATAATAATGGAAGAAATTCTCGAGATTAAAAAATTGACGAATAATGAAAACAGTTTTAAGTTCCAGGCAACAATGCAATCTATTGTTCAAAATTAAGCAATAAATAAATAAATAAATAAAAGTCTTAAACGTTATCAAAATGGAGAAAAATGTTTCCTAACTATTAAATTGAAATCATTAAAAAGACAATTATTTTGAAACTGCGCAAAATTAATTTTTGTGCTAAAGTATTGCCAGAAGTTATATCGTAAAATTGTCAAAACAGCGTAATTTTTAATGAATTAAAAATTAAAATTTCAAATTTCTTTCTCTCTTACACATACAGAAATATGCATACAAACATTTATTTTTTGTTATTAATAGATATAGTATTTATATCTTCATAATATGACCAATGTTTTATTCAGATGTTATGAAACGTGTATCGATAGCAAACGGTGGGTGGAAACTACAGGTTAACATTAATTAAAAAAATATTAACTAAATTATTATTTTAATTCATACGAAAGCTTTTCAGTGTAGTAATTCTTCATTGTTATTTGTGGAATGATGTAAAATTAATGCTAGGAAATTGCTGGTCATTTACTTTATGAAATAAAGGGTTAAATGACAGATGAATTATCTAATTCATTTTTTATTCAACTGTATTAAAAATGTGAAAAAAAGATGTTCCCAAAAGGCTTATTGAGTGATATGAAATAAATAAGTAGCAACTTTAATGAAAAGAAACTTCAAATGAAATAAAAGGTTAAATTAATTAAAAAATATTAATTATATTATTTTTTAATTCATACAAGAGCCCTTTCTCTTTAGAGAAGCAATTATGTGTCATTACATTCAAAATGATGCAAAATTAAAGCTAAAAATTTTCTGGTCAATTACTTCATCATTTAAAGGGTTATACGGCAGTAGAATGATCTAATTCATTTTAAATATAACTACAATAAAGAGGTCAAAAAAGATTTTATTAAGAGATAATGATATGAAATAAAATGATATGAAAAATTAAGGATAAGGATGATATGTAAAATTAAGGATAAGGATGATA
>JAPMOR010099503.1:26374-36828 GCA_026543865.1 Argiope aurantia
ATATATATATATATATATATATATAATTTTACTCCACAATTGAGAAAAATTTACCAATTTGTTGTAAAGATCATATACCAAATTTCATCTAACTATTTCAAAACATCTCGTGTTCACAGACATAGAGATAGGACAACAAGCAAACATGATATTAAAGATTTATTTTTCGAATTAGCGAGTTCTGTAAATGATGATTCGTCAAAATCGCGAGCTCGAATTCTTTAACGATTACCATACTTCTTTTTGAATAATTCGCATACGTGAAATTAATAAATGCTAATCTAAAAATAAGAAAAAAAACCCTCATTTTTATAAAATGATTTTTGCTATTTCCATGATCAAAGCGTACTGAATTTAAAAAGTTAGAAAATAGTGTAATGTATTTCTAGAAAGGAATTTAGTTTTATTAAAATGATTCATCAGTCGACATTATTCCTATAAATTACCATAGCTTTAAAAATGGTTCAGTTTGTTTAAATGATGAAGAATTTCATAAGTCTTAAAATGTATTCAAATACAATCAATTTTCATAAAATGCAATAACTGGGTAGAATTTGTGGCAAAAATACTGCGCAACGTTTTACTTTATCACAATATGTAACTTAATCTCTCCTTCTGTGGATAATGGATTTTGTATGAGGATTTATGTCTAGGATTAGGTGCAAGAAGATTAAGCTTCTCTTTATTAACCTTAGATGTTCATTTATCTACGAGCCGCAAGTCAAATCGTTAAGCTTAGAAATAAAGTACCCAACAGAACACCTGAAGGTTCTCCGGTGACTCAAACAATTGACTTTTCAAGATTATTTGTTTTAACCCTTTCAATAAAAGAGACAATCTCCCAGAGAATTGTTTCATAAATAAAGATCCTTTTTATTATCATGTGAGAATATGATGCTATTTTGGTTTGAGGTTTATGAAGCCACAAAATGCAAGGACAGAAAATTAGCGATTTATCGTTTTTAAGGTTATTAGAAAATGATAAAGAAGATTGACACATTTGGCGACTTATCTCCAACAAAAAGTTACAACTTGGAGTGAATGTCCTCCATGTACCCGATACTCCTGTCTGGACAATAAAGTGCAAGGTTATAAGAAATTATAGCCTGGAGAAACACAGAGAAGAAAACCGGAATCAATACGAAACAACGAGTGGAGCTTAAACGATTTTTAGACCCCCCCACACACACACACATTTTTAAATGTATGTAATTGCGAAATATGAGTCATGTGATAACATGACGTTTTTCTGATGGATTGACACGACATGACTTAAAAAAAAATAATGTTCGCACATAATAACTTGACATCTGACATAGCAGATTTCAATTTTTCAAATCTGAAGTGTTTCAAAGCTTATAAAATATTTTAAATTTTCTACACTAAACATTTGATTAAGAAATGTAGTGTCTTGAATTTCTGCTTTTAAAACTAAATTAATTTAAATAAATCGAATTGGAATGTTATCAGATTCGATAGTTGTCTATAGAAATTAATTAATATATTTTAAAGAAACTTTATTATTATAAATTGAGATAAGTATATTAAAAGAATTATTTTCATTTTCTACCCATACATGAAAGCACAATAAAGCTATGAAAAGTCCTAGGAAGTAGATTGAAATTTAACTCAGTTTCTGCATGTTATTTTTTTTTCTGTCCGTGACATTTAATTTAATTGCCGACTCCAACAACTGTGAAATAGCAGTGGCCTGGGGACAAGAACAGATAAAAAGAGAAACAAAACTATTTAATTACGTTCCACTACTATTGAATATTTACTTATAAAATAGTTATTTGAATACAAAAAAATATTTATTACTATTATTTATTGATTAGCCTATTTATCATGATTTTCGAAATGTAAAGTACATTTTAATTGCAAAATTGTCATTAAAATGTCAATTTTGGAAAATAAATATGCTTTGTAAAGTGCAACTCCTCAGCATATATAATTGTCCGCTGTCAACTGTAAAATTGGAAGGAGTTTAAAAATACTCCGCCTCTTTTACCTGTGTCTTTATGGGATACTTAAATCCCATACTTCTGTTTTGGCATTAAATTAACCAGAGATCTTTTATGCAATCTAAATGGCTGATTCATCGGCATGTGAATAAATCAAAGCTTGAATAAAAATTAGTTATTGGATCCTAAACATCATATTCTATTTAAATTATTGTACGTTGTATTGTAACAAAGGTTACTGGACAGAGATCTGCAAATTTTATTATTTCATATTTAAGCCGATTCATTATATTCTACTCTCATGTAAGATATGCAATTATTGCTCATTTTTTCCTTCATCATATATATACATTTTAATTTTGTATTTGGCATTAATTTTTTCTGTTAGTGGAGCTCTATTTGTTTTGATCCATTTTTAATGATTAGCTCTGATATGAGTTCTCGGGAAGTTTCTTAGTTCATAGAATTACAGACCTTTATTGTTACTTTTAATCTTACTATATATTTACATCCAAAGCGCATTACAACTAATAATTCTTTTTTATTTCTTAGACACACTGTGTGTATGAGAATTTCTAAAGCCAATTTCGTTTGTGACAATCAAATCAGTGTAATTATTAATAAAGTAACAACCGTCTATATGGACACATTTTTTTTAGTCTATTAATTATTTCCAATAAAATAATGTCTTTTTCTTTTCTTCACTGATTTTAGATTCCAAAATCAGCTAGAGGGGGGTGGTCTGCCAAAAATCTTTTCATCTACTTGATAATAAAAATACCATTGCTTTTCCTCCATATAAAAAGATGAGATTCTTGTAAAAGGCCGTTAACATCACGAGTGCTCAGAATTTTTTTCTCTTTTCAGAATCCTGCAGATGAGTGCTTTGGTTTTCATCGTATGGTGAAGAAAATTAACATGCATTACGGATGCATTTCTATATTCTACCGATATAATCCAAAATTGGGTGCATGATTACAATTTTAGAAGCAAAATCACACATTAAAAATCATTTTTTTTACTCTTTGCGTTTTTGATTTATCGCGTTTAACCGAACTTACTTACAGAATTATAAGTAGTCATTCTGTCACTGGATTCGGTTCTTAATATAGATTTAATTATTAAAACTATGCACCAAAACCTTTCCAATGTGCGCTTTAATTTTTGTGGTTGTTTCTTTGGCATATACTTGGACAGACAGACACTCGAGCTTTCTTTAATTAAATTTCGAATCAACTCAACAAAATTTGATACAAGTACGAATGTTTGTTGACACAAATATTATTCTCCAAATTTGGTTCAAAGACGATATACAAAATTTCATCAACTTAGCTGAAAGCATTTTTGAATGGTCATGCGCAGAAATAAAATAATTCCAGTTATGGTTACAGTTGAAATTAGATTTGAAAAACGAAAAATTGTGAAAATTTTGTGGAAGAATATCTTGATAATTACAATATTTTTATTTTGAATATTTCACATACGAGAAAGTATAATTTAACCAACGAGAGAGGTCTCTTTAAAACTTTCTTGTGTACTCTCTAATAAAGGTGTCATCCCAGACATCATCCTGCATAGCATTGGTGTAAAATAGTTGCTGAAATATGAACCTTTTGGCGATAATTTAACATTCTCTTTGGTGGGTAATTTGGCAATTAATTCCTGGAATACAGTTGATAGCATTCGAAAATTGAATCTACAGTTTAGACGCGTTTTTCCCAATCTATTGAAACACAAAATTGTCAAAAAAATTATACTTGTAGTCACAAAATCACATACCAAATTTCATATATTTAAGTCACTGCAATCGTCAACTATCACGTTTCTGTGTTTTTGAAAGCATCGACCGAATAGCCGGTCAGTCTGTTTTAGGTTTTGACTCAATATTTGATAAGTGTCGTGAGTTTAGATCTTAATTATTTTATCGACATTTATCTATCTAGCTCTCCTCGCTTTCTATTTATCGTGTTAATTCATTTTCAACCTGTCGAACAGCCAGAATTCCATTGAGCGGATTTTTCTGAAAATGTGGAAGAAATTTAGAAATTTCATAAAAAGATCGTATACATTTTCCTTTGTCTAGCTCTAAGCCTTTTTGAGTTATCTGACATTTTCCAAAGAAATGTGTATTTCACACTCAAGGAGGTCTAGAACATGGAGAATCAACAAAATCTCGAATTCATTTTTTTTTTTGGCGATTACTATACTTTCTATGCATACGAGAAAGTAAACAAAGATTACAATAAATCAGCTCTATGATTTTTATTAACAACAATAACTGACTTTTCTTGTGCTCTTCTACACACCAAACATCACTTGTTCTACTTAAAGCATAGATTTGATAAACATTATTTAATTGAGTCCAAACGAGACGCCTTTAAAGCAGCGCACGGAGTTTGTGATTTAAGATAGCCTCGAAGCTTTCATGTCTGAGGTAATCTGGTGACAGTATTCTGACATTTTAATGGATTCAGCTAAGATGTTGCATAATGCCGAAGAAGTAATCAGATTACTTTTGAATGTAATGCGTTTCGCTTTATACAGAAAGTTGTTTTGATCATAATGCTTGTTAAAGTTCGAGGATAAAAGATATAGAATTAATATTTTAATTAAAATTATATTCTATAGAGTTAATTTGAAAATTTTCAGTTTATTTTAACGAAAGATGTAAATAGCATTTCTTAAAATCGCGTATTTAATGCAAATTACAAACAGCAACCAGTTACAGTAGTCTCCTGAAAACGTTTCCCCCATATTCTCAAATAAAGGTGTTATCCCAGAGAACGCCTGTGATGGCACTGGCATGCAATAGTTACGAAATACTGATATTTGGCTAGAACTTAGCATTTCACCGAATCTATCTAGTGATCCTTGGCGAATTTTTTAGCGCTTAATCCTTGGCATGCCTTTAATAATATTCAAAAATCGAATTTGTTTTAGTCGCGTTTTCCGCAGCAATTTAAACAAAAATTTGACAGAAAAATACATGTATAGTCACAAAATCCTATAATAAATTCAATATATTTAAGTCTTTCCTTTTTTGAGTAATTACTTTTGCATATTTCAGAAATTGCAGAACGACGAACAGTCAACCGCTGGTTGGATGTGACTCAAAATTTGACAGATGTTTGGCAGTAAAGAGGTTAAATCTGTGCAATGAATGTTATCCATTTTGCTCTCTTCGTTCTGTAGTTATCGTGTTGATGCATATTGGGACAACCGGACAGATAGACTTCCTTTGCTCGGTGTTCGCTCAAAATTTGGTAAAAATCTACAAATTTGGTGTAGAGACGGTATACTGAATTTCATCCGTCTTCCTCAAAGCGAATTTGTTTTATCTTTGTCACAAACAGACTGAAATATTTTGTGAAGTCAGGGAGATCTAAAGAGTGGAGTTTAGTCAATGTCTCGAGTTTCAGGATTCCTCTTTATACTTCGTATACTAGAAAGTAAAACAGCAACAACAAAGGAAAAAAAAAGAAAAGAAAAGTCATTTTTTCCAGTCAAGCAAAATCATTTTTCAACCACAATTTGGAGCGGCAGGAAATCTGCTACAAAACAATACATTGATAAAACACTCTGCAAATTATAAATTCCAAAGACACGAGAAAATATTTTTTAAGAAGTTATTTGCATAAATCTGTAATTAGGTTCCTCTCCAAATTGCGGTTGAAAAAATGATTGACAGATTGACAAAAAATGATTGACAAAAATGAATGAGAGACAGATTGACTCTCTTGGATTTAAACTAGATTGAGAATTTTCAACTCTTGCGATTGTGTAGATATTTAAATAAAAAAATCTACACAATCTACACTTATTTAACACATCAAAATACTCCATATACATTTGAATCTAATTTAAGATTGTGAAGATTAATTTAATTATAATTACATATTGTTGCAAATGTAAAGTTGCTTCCTAGAGCAGCTTGTACCCTGGTAAGGAAGACAATTTTGCAGATATGCCGAATGGATGCTGGATTTAATAATTAACTGTTTTGGAGACAAACTTAATGCTAAATTGGCGACTTGGCGATGAATTTTGCGAGTTTGGGGGGAAAAAAATCTATTTTAGAAATAGTAAGAATATTGGTGATAGCTTATAAAATACTGAATTGTGGTGATATCTCTAAGGTTTATTTTGCCCTTTCACGGAAACTATGAAAAACCGAGAGATACAGCAGAAAGCAGGCAAGTGTCGAGTCAGAAGTGAGATGGCGGTTTAGTTCAGCACAAGCAAATAGTGTCAGTGGAAAGTAGCAGACTATCAGGAGGCTTAAATAGTAGTACGAAGTTCCTCTGCGAATTCTTTTTGGGAGCTTTTCCTGTAGAAATTGTTTATTACCGATTTATTATTTGTGTCCTGCTGTGTGCAGCAAATGTTGCTCTTGCGTATGGTTCGGCTGTGCTTTATTACTTGCACATTCGTCTTTTCGTGTAGAATAAAGTGTCGCTATTTGTCATTAAAACTGCTGAACTCTGTTCACTGTATAATCATTGCACCGGACATTTATTTTCAGGTTACAATATTGCATAAAAATAATCTGTCAGACAGTGAATTCAATTGTTCATTGTCTTTGTATTTTAAGCTGGAACATTATAAAGAGTGGAAACATAGCAATAGTTAATCGTAATGGTTCAGTGTTGTACCACATTAGGAAAATGGGTTCATAAAATCTATATAATAAAATTTACAATGACCACTTTTAAGGATTATGGCAACACGCGTAGTTTTAAGATGAGAAACTAACAGAAAATTATAATTAATATGTTACAAATTAATACAGTTAAACGTAGAAAATATTTTAAAGAAATCTTAATATACTAAATATTTAAAGGAAAAAAGTTTTTTATTAAGTTTCTAAATTCTATCTCCTTCTTTTATCATTTCATTTGGTAAAAAAACAATAAAAAGAGTGTTTTTTTTTTTTTTTTTTTTTTTTTTTTTTTTTTTTTTTTTTTGCCAAATGTGTTCAAAAGATGAAGTAAAGATATGTTCACACATATTATTATAGTCAACGTCACAAGCAATTTTGAATTGCCAAAACTGCTGCAAATATATTTTGGAAAATGGAATATTTTATTTTTTTGAGAATATATCGTAAATGAATATCATGAACAACATGCTACGCAAAAGAGATTTGTTTGAAATTAAATACAGTCATTATTTCTCAGCTAATTTAATTGTAATGGTTTGCAATGAAATTATAGGAACCAAATACAAACAAATATCAATTGATTTGAAAACGACCAGTGAATCTTCTTTAGTAAGACAATTAGCAATTAGTTTTACAATAAACAATTGCTTAGAATTTAAAGCCATTACAGACAGATACTGCACAAAAGATCTTGCAACAAATAAAATATTCATTGGAAGTGCAAACCAATTTATCTCAATAATGAAGATAAAACATTTGAAACTTTGAAATTCTTCTTCGAGGAAAGGATTAAATCTATTCAGTGCCGAGAAATTTTAGAATTCATCATCTATCACGAGAAAGCCAATGGCAACAAGAGCGTAATTTCATTTCAGGACTTATCCTCGTGAATTATACTTAGCGTAGTGAAAAGTTCGAAAAGGATGTTCGACTCATCACAGCGCTTAAGAATCTCCAGTGGAATTGGCAAGATTTTGATTAGAAATCTTCTAGGAAGGCCCCCGTCTAAGCTTCTCGAAATTCTTAACAGTGCAAAATAAATGTTTTTTGTTCCCCGATGATTTGGACTGTTTTAGGAGTAGCATTAAATCAGGTTTGTTGATGATACGAAGCATGCATCCTTTTCTCTCGGGGATTGTGGTCTAAGAAGGAAAGGTTCTGAAGCCTTTCTTGAATTAAAGTAAAAATCTTCCTATTATGCTGAAATATTAGCTTGGAAAGTTTATGTTGGAAATTTAAGATGAAGAGTTTAAGTTCTAAAGTTCTTGGAGTATGAATAAACATCTCATCACAAATATATCAGGTAGAATTTAACATCAGCTTGTGACATTCTAAAGGATAAATATCTGAAGTTCAAATTTAAATGAGATTTTCAGATCAGATCGGGAAATGTCGAATTTCATTATATCTGATAAATGAGTATCCTGGTAGTCATATTAGCATCACTGAAATATTCCTATGCGGATTCTGAGCTATTGACGAATTTCAGTTAATGTAGGATATAAAATATGTTACTTTCTATTAAAGTAATGGATAAAGCAAATTTCACTCCCTTAAGGATATAATCTAGCAATACTTTATTTAGAAAATTGTAAAATATGTAGACAATTTTTCACAAATATTAAATTTTGTCATATCTTTTATGAAACTTAATAATGAACCTCTTTTTAACCTGAGCCGATTAATAGAAATAATACAACAAATTATGTATTCTATAAAAAATTTATAAAATAGTATCCAGTTTAATCTTGGAAAATTAAGGAAACTTGGAAAATTAGTAACAGTCTGAATGTTGCCATTTTTATTTTTTGAATGACTAATGTTCGCTTCCTTTAAATCTGTTTATTTGAGAAGGATTTATTCATATTTATAATGTGTCTTTTTATCAGTATGAAGAAAATTAAAACATTTCCTCGTAATTAAGTGGAAATCTGTTCAAAAAGTGGTGTCAAATCACAAATATGATCTATCTATTACATAAAAAACTTTATATGAACATTACGTTTTATTCGCTTTGTGATTAGTAGATAGCGAGTCACTTGACCCATGACATTTGAGGTTTGTTTTGTCAATATTGCTTGAAATATTTAATGGAAATTATTATTACGTCATAGTAACTATTTATATTGCACTTGATGGTGAAATGGAGACTAAAACGGAAAACTAAATAATTAATAACAAATAAACAGTAAATAAGTTTAAAACAACATTATTTGCCAATTCTACTTTTAGACACACTGCTTATGGCAAATAAATAACTTTTCGGTGTATTTACCTTTTACAAGTAATGGAGATTTTTGTATTTTAGCTAGGAATTATCTGAATATCTAAGCAAATACACATGATAACGCTGCATTGTTTTCTTAAATAGTAATGGGGCATCCAGCAATAAAGGAGGAATAAAAAATACAAAGAAAAACCGAGCAAGAATCTGGCAATTTGAAAAGAAACGCTGATAGAAAAACTGTTAAGCTGGCTGGAAAATGAGAAAAATCGATTTAATATTTAGATATTGGATATATGAGCAAAGAATGTTTCCATTGTGAGAATTTTAGTTTTGAATTGGCCCCTTGGCACATGTATGTTCTCATTATGGAAAGATTAAGGGGGGCCCAAACAACGTTTAATTTTTGAAAATCGCAAAAATATAGAAAATCGGAGAACTGTTGGAAACTGTAAAAATTAAATAAAAAAAATAACAAATGCTGTCTCAACCATATTTTTTTTTAAATGAAAGCACGTTCTTAAAAGTTTTTTTTCATGCTGGAAACATGCGAATTTGATGAACTTGGGGGTCGTAAATTACTGAAAACGAAAAAGTAGTTTAGAACACATTTTTGCAAAAATATTAAAAATTAAAAAAAAAGCTTGAAAATGTAAGGAATTTTATAGCCTATAATTTGATATAAGAGAACTGGAGAGTTTTTAAAATATAGAAGAAAAACTAAAATGGGAACCAGAAAAAAACATCTCTGCAACATCAGTACCGATGTTTGCAGAGAGCGTTGTCAAATTCGAAAGACAAATTCAAAGCAAGGATAATAGGCCTTAAGTAGATAGAAAATTGCCAGAAAACATAGGGCCGGAGGTAATGTTTATTCCGTGAAAATCGCAAAAACAGACGACGAAAAGACAATGAGTCTGGCGAAGAGAATGACCCTAAGAATGCGAGGAGTAGGAACAAGGTAATCGAGGAGAAGCCTTCTCGTATGTCGAGAAAAATAAAAGAAGCGAGTCAGTATTCATTAATGAGCATTGTAGAATTGATCTTCGGTTGCAAAGAAGTCAGATTTTACAAATGTTACTAAAATGTGCAGGTGCTCCATCATGCATTTACTAAATTATCGGTGTTCCCTGCACTAAATCCGGAGAAACGTGCTGGAAGAAAACAAGGTACTTGATGCTACTGAGGTGTCCGTGCAGAAGATGCTTTCCAAATAGATGACTGCCTTGATGTTAATGTTAAACTTGTGTTGTATGTTAGGGATGTGGGGATTTTCGAATGATCGAATGTTCACATTGTGCGTGTTGAAGAGACCATATCTCGTAAAGCAAGCTTTATCTGAGAATTAAACTCTAGCAGAAAAGTGTGCATCTTTCTGCGTGGCATCAAGAATCCAGCGTTCGAACTCCATCCGATTTGTGATTTTCATTGAAAATCGTTACCTGTGATCGTATGTTTTCTGGTAATTTTTCATCTACTTAAGACCTATTATCCTTGCTCTGAATTTGTCTTTCGAATTTGACAACAGTCTCTGCGAACCTCGGTACTAATGTTGCAGAGATGTTTTCTGATTCACATTTTAGTTTTTCTTGAATATCTTTAAAAC
>JAPMOR010099525.1:0-15611 GCA_026543865.1 Argiope aurantia
AAAAAAGTGATGTAGAGAATAAATGAAGAATTAACATGGACTTCAACGCAGAGTACTTAGATGAAAGGCTACTCTGTATAAGTAAGCAGATGCTGGCTTTTCTGAAATGTGTGATAATGGTTTCGGGTTGAGTTATCTCCACCCTGATGATGAAATGTACCTCCTAAAACAGGGGCCGGTCATAGTTATTAAGATCCTATTATTAGTTCCCAATTTCTATACAATTAATTCAATTAAACTCTATCACCTGAAACTGATTGTAGAGCCTCTGATCGAAAGTTTTGGAAGTTTAGGATTTTATTTCAAAACCAATGTTGGATAAAATTAAGGTAAGTTGCGAAAAGGTAAAAAGTCTCCGATTGAATGTAGTGGGATTAGAACCCTCTACATATGCCTGTAGCTTAATTAGTCCTGGAATACGTATTCTATGTTATCCAACCGCCCTCGAAATACATCAAGAAATGGATCAATTAGGCACATATAAATAAATTACATTTTATTTCGAAATTTATACAGTAGAAGGATATTATGCAGAGAATTATAAATATTCAATGAACCAGCATAAAACTTTCCAATAGTTAACCTTCCCCTTTTTATACCAAAGAAACGGCAATCCTTTTGAGAATATTAAAGATATTAATAACAATATTAACTGATTTTGTCCATAGGACCAACTGAATATTTTGTCAAATAATAATCTTTTTGTAAGGGTCTAGAATATAAAAATATTTATGACGCAGCAATTTCTCTTTTAACCTAAATTTAAACTATCAGCGAGTGTTAATATAATTTGAGTGGGGCCTTGCTGGAAGTCAATAAAATAAATCCAAATCTTGAGTACCTTATTCATCGCTATAAATTATGTAACAAATGAGAAAATGGAAAGTTGATGGTATAAATAATATATAGGATACTCTGGTATCCTCCACCCAGTAGCCCACTATAATGCCTTTTCGGAATATTTACGGCTGGCAGAAATTTCTGAACTTTTAAAATGAATATTTCAGCTACTTAATTGTAAAAAAAAAAAAAAAACAGTTTTAGATGGCGCAATATATGCTGTTGGAGGGTACGATGGAGTTAACTATGTATCGTCTGTAGAAAGACTGGATCCAAGGGTAATTATAATTCCTTTTCACTACACACATGAAATGGGACCTCGCTTAACGAATATAATTCATTCCCGAATTTTACTTGGAGAGCGAAACACTAGATAAGTGGAACAATTTTTTCATATGAATCCATATAAAATAGAACAATGCGTTCCATTTAAAATGTTTTTTTTAATTTATAATAATGCAATTTATTATTTATTATAAATTACAAGAAAGTTGTCTTGGAACTTTTTTTTACAAGAAAGTTTGCTAAAGACATTTGTTTTTGACTGTGCTTCACAATTCGGCGAAAATGAGACACATCATTATCGCTAAAGGAATTTGTAACGCGCACAGCTACCGCCTGATTAAGATAATGTTTCGCAACATAAGATACACTAACTTTCCATGCATTCAGTATTACCGTTATTTCATCGGAAGATTGTTATTCTGCCGAGGTTATTGTTTTCTCTTCTTCTGACCAACTCTTCTTCACAGTTTCGTTCGCAATAATTTTTTGAAGACTAGCTAGCCATAGCAAATATATTTTTTTAAATTTTAATCCATACCGCCATTTTTTTACTGTGACATACGAATGATAATACCAATCATCATTTTTTTTTCATTCTTCCACTTTCCAGGAAGGCAAGTGGCAGCAGATGCCGCATATGATCAACAGACGCAGCAGTTGCGGCGTCGCTGCCCTGGACGGCATGCTGTACGTCGTGGGCGGAAACGACGGAAGTCTATGCATGTGCAGCGTCGAGAGGTTCGACCCCGTCAAGGGGACGTGGGAGGCGATGGCCTCCATGCATACCAGGAGGTGGGTCTGCAGATACTTATGAAAGAACAATGCACAATACCTTACAAACTTGCATAAGAAACATCAAAGTTAATGGAACTATTGTGAATAATGTTGCACAGCAGTAGGCACACTCACACTTGTGTGTGTATATATGTGTATACACAAGGTGGTCATAAAAAACTTTGCCGATATATGGACCTCTAGCAACCGATCAAAATGAGATTTCTTATATAGTTATTCAGAGATATGGGCTTGAGATTCTGTGAACAGTAATACAGTGACATTCACAATTACGGTTATAGGTACAAAAACGCTCACTATTTTTCTTTGCAAAATGTTCAGCGCATAGGAAAACCCTAAAGATAGTTAGAACAGTACGTGTACCATAAAAAACAGACGAATTACGCAAACACAAAAAACAGCTCTTGAAAAAAGGAAGGTCGTGGCGCGTTTGTAGAGCTGTTTTTTGTGCGTGCATAACGCATCTAATTTTTGTGATACACGCACCGTTGCCAACCTTCTTTAGGGTTTTCGCAAGCGCTGAACATTTTTCGACGAGAACAGTGGGCGTTGTAATTGTGCCGGATATGCGATGAGCGAGGATAGAACCTGGGACCTTGTGGTTCGCAGTCTAGTTACATGACCATGATACAAAAGCAATTGCTCTAGTAGCGTAGCTGTTAGCTGGCTTATAAGGTTCACCACAGGACTGTCCCTCCAGTGAGTCGGAGGTGAGACGAACGATATAGGTGTTGAGTGGTAATGTATTTAGTTGTTGATTCTACTGCGCCTGTACCCATTAGAGCAGCGCCAAGCATTATGGCAAGCGTGTCGGGGTGAGTGGTTGATGTTGTGCCAAGTGAGTTTGACGGCTTTTCGTGTTGCTGCAGTCTTTTTGTATTGCTGCGTCAAGTGAGTCTGACGACTTTGGGTTGCTGCGTCAAGTGAATCTGACGACTTTAAGTTGCTGTGGATAGATGGCGCCACAACAGCTGTACGAAGGCTGAAGGTTCATTATACGAGGTCACCAATGTGGCGTATTGTGATGAGCGAGGATAGAACCTGGGACTTTGTGGTTTGCAGCCGAGTAACAAGACCAGAAGACAAAAGTAATACTCATGTCTCGTAGCTGTTAACTGGCTTATGAGCTTTTCACCACACCATCGAAAATTTCGAATTTCTGTAGTTATGATTATAACTAGTGCCGTTTACAGAATCCCGAGCTCATACTTCTGAATAATTATATCTGATACCTCATCTCGATCAGTTGAACGGGCCGGCTGCTAGAGATCCGTATAGCGGCAGTTTTTTGACCACCCTGTGTATATATATATATATATATATTATATATATATATATATATATATATATATATATATATATATATATGTGTGTGTGTGTGTGTGTGTGTGTGTTTATACACATATACTGGGGTGTATATATATATATATATATACACACAGACACACTGGTAAATAATATTAAAATAAACGATTTTTCTAACTAGAGATCATAGTCTACAGAATAAATCTCCGACGTTAAAGCTATTTTCAACTGCCGCATATAAGTTTTTATAAACCATCTCTCAAAATGTATGTTCTCTCAACAGCAAAAGTTACAAACAATATAGAATTAAAAATAAGGATATGAAAATAAAAACACTGGTTGATAGGAAAAAATACTTACAATATTCTTTTTATTATTTCAGAACTACTCATGAAGTTGTTGAGGCAGAAGGATACCTCTACGCAATCGGTGGGAACGACGGCAGCTCAAGCCTCAGCACAGTTGAGAGATACGACCCAAGGCATAACAAATGGATGCTGGTCACTTCCATGAATCTCAGGCGAAGCAGCATCGGGGCGACAGTCCTAGAGTGTCAAAATCTCGAGCGCATCCTTTCATCCGATGGCGCATAAAACAATCTCAAACTTGTACAGAGTCGACAGAAAGATCAAGTTTTAATTAATGTATAAGAAGTTTCATGTCATTCGAAGAACTGTCGGCAAATGCTTTTTGTTTGTACCAGCGTACCGAATTTTTTTATTTATGGCGGAAGCCGAGATTTTTAAACATTTCATTGCAGCCGTTCAACTGCCGTTATTTTCTGCATCGCCACATGCAAAATGAAAACCATGGTTTACAACAATTTGCATCAATTTCAAGTACCTAATTCATTCATAAAATCTCAACAGAAGAGATTACAATGCATGTTTAGATCACCATATGAAACGAAAACAGTATTTTCCCCCCTCCCAAATCAACAGGAGGATTATGTTACACACCGCTATCGAACAGATTGCTATCCATTCAAGTTTGAAAACCTTCAATTTTCAAAATAGTGTAAAAAGCTCGATCCTCAAACAATGATTTCACACTGACAAACTTGAAACAAGGACCAAATTCATCTAAAATATTCAAGGTTTGCAAATAAGAGAAACGCAATTCTAAGATATCCGATAAAGTTATCGCTACAAAAGTTTTTAGATGCTTGAACATAATTCATTTTTTGAAATTAATGTCGAAACACCCATTTGATTGAAAGGGCTAGTGATATACGTATTAGTTAATATTTCATGATACATCTAATTATCATCTTTAACATCAAATAAATTAGATTCATGCAGCCTTAGATTCATGCACTGGGTTGAATGACCCTTTTGGACAGTAGGAAACAAATTTCGAATCAAGTCTTGTGCTTCTGATACATGTGCATCAAAGATGTAAAACCGATTTTATTAGAGGAAAGTCTATGGACACCATGCATGTTGTCTATCTACAAGAAAAGACTCCAACAATGAGTTGTCGTAGAAACAATATTAGTCTATTTTGAAGTAATGATATTCAGATGAAACTGGTTTTTGGCATGCTTAGTAACAAGTAATATTCGCTATATCATTCCTACATGAAAAGTATATCTATTTCTATAACCACTGCCAAAGCAGACTTTCTGGCGGGAATAGTTCTTGCGATTGGCAAGCAGTGAAACATGTATAGTGTTTGACCTTGTGATGGCTGCAAGGCATCTTGATGGTCTCATCTTTTGAATTGTGAGTACAGAAATGAAGATAAATGTGTCATTTAATATGCAAGCTTTATAAAATCGAGTTTAGTTTCAAACCTGTATCGTACAAGAAAATATTTGTTTACCAATGGAATAAAATTTGCGAGTTGCAAATTTTTATATAATATATTGAGATAATAATGTCTCAGTTAATTTTATTATAAAAATTAAATAGTGCCACTTCATACATAATCTTCATATTAACCAAAGTTTAATGAATTATTGAAGTACAATTTAAAATATGCGAATTTAACCTAAATAAATCTCTCTCTCAAATTTAATCTCTATGCAATCTCGATATTAAGTAACTGCTCAAATGTTTCGAGCAAGATCATTTCCAAAATACTCATTGTAAAGTCATAAAAAGCAATACTTACCGATATTCGTAAATTTACTGGTCAAAGATTAAAAAAAGAATGGATTTCTTAGAGATTTAGATAGATAAATTTTCTATTGAAATTTAGATTTTTAAAAGTAATTTAAAATATTTGATGTACTGAAGATGAAAATAAATAGGTAGTTTCGTATGCTACAACAGACATTCTATCTTTAAGTCAACCCATGTATTTTTTTCTACAAGAGTGCTTAATGGTGTCTTAAATATAGGGTGCTAAAAAAGTGCTAGATTTCAATTCAGTGACTTAACCAAATCAACGAATGTTGTAGATATATTTTAAATTGTAGTTAGGTTTGCTACATAATCATTGAGAAAAGATTGAAAGAAAACATGTAGAGATGATAATGCAAATCAAAATGAATTGTGGCAACTAGATCCTATTATTTTATTCAGAAATAACAACTTGAGCAAAAGGACTACTTATTTCATACTGAAAGCTATTATTAAAATAATACAAGTGAAAAATGTCAGCTTAACTTTTGAAATATGTAGAAAATACATTATTAATATGAAATGAAAATTATTATTAATATACTGGAATCTCGCAAAATATTCCGAGTAATCTAGCATCAATTCTACAGATCATCCAAATTTAGAACTTCAACTTTGATGAGACAGTTTCATTTGTGCTAATTCACATTGAAAAGTATGATAAGAACTGATATTTTTCTAGCATATGAAATCGAGGATTATGGCAGGCATGCAGACGGATATATAAGAGAGGAAAGTTATTTTAATACAACATCAAGCAATTACATGAAAACAAATTGCGACAGAATCTCGAAATCTGCAAGAATGACTCAAATGCCATTTAGAAGACATTCATGATTCAATGTCATATATGTAAATTAGCTTATATATGGAAGAACGAAAGTTATCATCAACACTTTTTACAAGACTTTTATAACTAGCCGAGATATGAAAGTTTTTATGGTAAAAACCTTTTATTTCTAGCAGTAGTTATAAATACATTCATTATGATCTTTTCACATTAAAGCCAACATAAACTACAAGACAACATTTGACTACAAGATTAGGAACGAAAAAATTGATAATTCAGTTTTCGTAAATTTGTACCAATTACACAATGGATCAATTTGAAAGATTTTGAAAAATGAATTCAACTATAAATTAGCAGCAGGTTATTTCTCGTTACAAATTTCATTAATTAAAACCTATGGGAAATGTAAACATTAACATTCAAAGCTTTATCACTGCCATTTTTTGCTTTTACATCACATATTCATTGAAATTTATACGCATTATGTCTGTTTATAATGCAAGCAGTGTGTTGCTTGAAATTGATAAAAAGTGCAGTTGTTGGCAAAAAGAACTACATAGAGACAAAATCTCAACGCATATGCTAATCTTTCTGTAAAAAAAAAGCAAGTAAATACATATTTGCTGATTGTTTCAAAGACTGGTTTATGTGATAGTGTACTCATTATTGATTATACTGTGATAACAATTTTTCATTCTAGTCGTTGTTTGATGTTTATATATTTCAATTTTATTGAACATGGCTTAGCTTTTTCCTGGAGGTGCATTTGTAATAAGAAAATAAAGAATTATACAAATAAGTTTGTTACAATTTTATTAACAAATGTATTAATCATCTAATATGCTATGCTCTCAACAGTGACATCAGTGAATGAAACTATTTGATTTTATCGATATAAAGTTTGTTTTCGGAATATTCATATATGAAAATTAGTTCTTCTTGAGAAGGTCGACGAAGTCAAAATCTTTGTCAGCAATGTTCAACATCAAGGCATTAGCATTTATATACACTCTGTTCTGGGAATTGGCAATCTAATAAAAGAAAAAAAAAAGTACAAAATAAAACAAGCTTGTTCAAATTTTAGATTTCATTCATAGTTTACTGAATATAATGGTTTAACAAGAAACAGAATTTGATTAGATCTTTGAAATTGAAGTACTTTTTAAAAATGTAATCTTTTCATATCCATCCTTTAATAGAAAATTTCAATGACTATCGTGAACAAAACTGACAAATTTATCCTTCATAAGCAAAGATATGAACAAACATATTACTAAAACCTAAATGAAATTATTACTAAAACCTATTCCAATTATCTTTTTATCATCCGAGATAAAATAAAAACACATTACAACCTATTTATTAGTTAATACATGTTTTCTTCTTTCCAAATCATGAAAAATTGAGAAATAAAGCAATGCCATCAGATTACTAAAGAGTGCAATCATAGTATTAGTGGTTCTTTAGTAGGAAGGGGAGGGAGAGGATGTTTGCAAAGCACAGTCAATTGGAAAAAAGACTACTTAAACCAATCTGTATATATGCCTTGCATTGAATTTTGATTTATGTTTACAGCATCAGCATAAACTTAAAAACTGATACCAAGATTCATAAATCAAAGAACCACTAAATCATAACATTTTTTTCATCATTTGGCATACATACAGGAATGTGGTAGCAGAGAAACGTATATAAGCAAAAATTATTTCACAAACTAGTATTTTTCTACATATGTCCACTTGATAGATTTAAATTGAATACACACAGTATGAAATGAAATAAATATAAACAGGGTGCAGTTATTTAAAAAATAATATACACAGGGTGCAGTTATTTGAAAAATATACAGAGAAATTCAAAATGAATATAGCGATTATAAATGGCTATAACTATTTAATGGGAAAAAATTTATCTACATACGATTAATACATAATGCAGATGGGAACTTCAAAATTTTGTATACATATGTCAGAGATGTTCTATGCGACTTCCCTTGGTCACATGGATAATATCTAGGCAGTAGTCCATTTCACGCTATACATTCTGAAGCATGTCTGCAGTCACTGACGCAAGCGCATTACAAATGCGTAATTGGAGTTCTTCAATTGTTTTGGGCATGGAAAGCACAAACATGTGTATGTGTTCACATGGAAAGTAAAGTATGCATTTGTAATGTGCTTGTGACGGGAACTGCAAACATGCTTCAGAATGTATGGTGTGAAATGAACTACTACTTAGATATTGCCCATGTAACCAAGGGAAATCACATAGAATATCTGACATACGTATACAAAATTTTGAAGTTCCTTTTACATCATGTGTTAATCTTATCGATAAATGCTTTGTCATTAAATAGTTATAGCCATTTGTAATTGCTATATTCATTTTGAATTACCTTGTATAAATCATTTTTAATCATGAACAGAAAAATATCTATCGCATATTACTGATTCATTCCACTATTTATGAAATTTTTAATTTCTAGATATTTCTTAATGATATTCAATGAAAATAAAAAGGTGACACCACAAATATGCAAGTGAGAAAATTTCTGACAGAGTAAGTAGATTTGCTTTTCTGTTAAGTAGTATCAACTGGTTAATTGGTCTACCTCCAAATGATAGAATATACCTTCCGAGGGAGAAGCAAATGCATGGGCATAATAATAGGTACTATTTCACATGGTTCAAAGTGCATTCATGTAATTGTAGAAGGAAACCAATCTCCTAATTTACTTGGGAATCATGAAAGATGGGGGGGGGTGCGTTTTTTTCAATTTGTTAATTGTATGGACTTTCTACAAACGGGATTTTCCTGTAATTTCCCAAAGAAGTTAAAATCTTTGCAACTATTAATTATGAAATTAGATATCTAAGTAATTTTAATCCCATTAATCCCACAACAGAAAACATAATATTACATATTAATGTAAAAAAGTTTGTTTTAAAATATAATCTTTAAAAATAAGAGCATGTCAATAAATATGCAGTATATATTGTCTACTTAAGATCCAATGAAATATGATTTCTTTTGCTATTGTTATTACAACAATAGCTATTTTTAAACAACTTACAACAAATAATAAAAACACATTGACTCTTTTTTTTTTCATCTGATCTATTCATTTTCAGTCACCTGTTGATGATATTTAGAATATTCAAAGTTTGGGTTCTTAATTAAAATTATTTTTGATGCATTTCTCTGCAGGAATTTAATCAGATTGCTATGCTAATGAATTTTAACTAACAGAATTATGATTCTCTAAATGAAATTACATCATATTTAAATCTCCATTACATGGTGCCAACCTCAGATGATTTGGGTGTATCTTACTGCGCAAATTTGCATTGTCCTTTTTAGTTACCGTGGAATAATTTTAAGGAGTGAGGATTAAAATAAATTTGTGCATCAATTATCCATTACCAAGGATTCAAAATCAAATTCCAACCTCTCAGATTGTCATGCTCAAAGGTGTTATTTAAAATTTTTTTATTACTTTTTAACTATATATAATAAATTTCATACTTCTGCTTGTTAACTATGCAAACTGTTCACAATTTCTGAATTTTCACCAGAAAATTGTGTGCTATCAAAATTGGTGTGATAAATACTAATACTTTTTTTTTCATTTTATAAGAGCTTCAGTTAAGTACAATACTTGATATGAGAAATTTGGGGAAAAACTCCAGATTTCTGTAATTATAAAATTTGAGAATGTAAGGGGAAAAAAAGACCTCCCCCCGAAAAGTTACCATGTCTAATATGAGACATGCAAGATAAAGCATGGAGCTTGACAAAAATATTAATTAAATATGCCATACTCAATAATGATAACTGCACTCAATGAAGAAAGGTACTAAGTAAAAAGAACTTTTAGATTTATCATTAAATCAGAATAATAATTTCATAATTTAAGGTAATAATTATTCAATATCTTCTAATCATTACACTAAAATAATTATTGCAAATAAAAAAAAAACTTCCATAGCTAAAAAAATGCAAATAAAATTAACATATACTGAGAATAAATTATTTCTTAAATGCATCATTTTATTACATCCACAACGAAATTTATTAGAAAAGAATACAAAATACAAGAAATCAAACTTCATTTCCATAACTTTTTTAACTACGAAAAATTCAAAGCCTAGATCTTAATTGTATTTAGAAATATTATAGTAAAGTTATTTTTTTTAAAAAAACAGAATATTTCAAACAATATATATATTTTTTAATCATATAACTATATAATTTTACTTTTTATGACATTTATTTCAAAAATTACAAGAAACTTTTTCATGAGGTTTCAGTGATAGTTTTAAAAGTGCATCACTACTGCTGAAATGATTCAACAGTACTGAATGTGCATGCACACAAGCATCTCTTATTTAAACTAGTATGACAAAGCATTCTACCTAAAACTAAATACCAGAACAGAAATAACTTTAAACTTTATCATATCCATAAATTGCATATAAAATTTTTTTTTTGATATCTATAATATACATAAATATTGCAAAATGTGACAAATTCTCTTAAAACCTATAACAATGGTCAGACTTTAATGGAAATTATTCTAAATATCTTCTTGTCCATAGCAGCTACTCAAAGAAATTTAATATAGTCTCTAAATTCGATCTTTAAGAAATTGAACCGCATTCCATCGAATTATATATTCATTGAATTTTTATATTAAACTATAACTTTTATACAATTTAAATGGATATTACTTGAAATGTCCCTCCCCGCCTTCTTAACAAAACATGAAAGAATCTTATTTGTAATTATGTCCATAATATACACACATTTTCTTTATTTTATATCACTTATATTTTTGACCATGATTATCACTCCTCTAGCAGATGTCTAAGACGTTGAATACTATTTGTTTGGCAATTCTTAACCTTTCGAAATTTAGGATAATTGTGTTGCAGTTAGTAAAAGACTGACATTATAACTAGAAGAATTAAAAACATTTTATAGGAATATTTTTTTATATGCGGTTATAATTATTCATAATTTTCCTTCATCCTATTATGGTGGTGGGGAATAAAATTTTTTCTCCAAACAAGTTTGCAAGATATTATATCAAGAAATTAACATTAAAAATGAAACATTTTAAAAATTATTCCTATTTTCAATCTGGGCTTTAAATAGACTTAAATTAATTTTAAATATGAAGGATGGGAAGAGGGGTGGGTAGAAAGATATGAGTTGATCTTTATCAATCATTAAGTTAAACTATAAGAGAAAATATAGCTTAATGAATAGGTTACTCACAGTGCGAGCAATATTCTGAGCAGCTCGTAACTTCCTTAATTTCAAGTAACCAGGATTCTTAGAAATGGCATCTCCTAAGTGATCTCAGTTAAGGAAACAATATATGCATAGACATTATGATTAAAACAGAAGTAAGCACATAAAAAGTTAACATGTAGGAGAAAAAAATAGTTAAACAATTTGAAAACAAACATGAAAATATTATGATGATTTAAGAGAATTTAAATCAACACACTTATGCACATATATAATGAAATAATTTTCCAAGCAAAAGGCTGATTTCTTTCAATGATTTGAGCAGAATGAGGTTCTAGCTTTATTTTTTCAGACATATAAAATCAGCACCATAACTATAAAACACACAACTAAGTACTGATACCCACAACTTATATTTCTGTGCATTGTAATATAAGATTGGTGCCAGCAGAGAGATGAGGCAATACATTCATTAACATGCATAACCTTGTAATCTTCTGTGAAAAACATTTTAGGTCAGGTGCAAACTACAAGTTTAATAAATAATATTTGTGAATTTGTCAGTGCTATTAGGTTAAGAATTAAATAACATGATATAATCAAACTGGCTTCTGGGATCAAAACTCGGTAGTTTGCTTTGACAATCATCCTTTTAGTACATTTGACATATCAAAAGGCCAAGCATTTGTTTAATTTTTTTTCTTGGAACTAATTACCTTAAATTAACACATATCATATAGAAATATATATTTTCTTACATATGAAATAAATAAATTCTTAAATAATAACAAAAAGATATAAAATTTATATCTTTTATATGCCCAAAAATTCAAATGTCCTTTAAATGGGGGGGGGGAAACTTATAAATAAAGAGTGTATAAAAAAAACCTCGAGTGTTCTCTAGTTTAAATCTTTGCAAAAACAATCAAAATTCACAGACACAAAAATTACTGATTACTGTACAAACATTCAGATCCCACTCGCAACTACACTCTATTAAAAAAAAAAAAAAATAATTGTGATGCAAACAAAAACAATGAAATATCCATAAGTTTAATATTTTAATCAACATTTTTTTAAATAACAAACAAACAGATGAATTATATATCAAAAATTTTTTTAAGTGGTTTTACTTTTTAAATATAGTAAATTCATGGCAAACCATTATCATTAAAACATTTCTAAATTGAACTGACAGACTATTTAATATGATAAATAAAAATTACTAATCCATCCCATTTTTGGAAGAGGACATATAGTTTGGTATTATAGATAATGCAATGGATGAGGTGTCCACAAAACGATACATTAGCTCGCTTAGAAAACAGAAAAATAATCACTAAATAAATCTTAGTTTTTCAATAATATAATTCTTCTAATTAAACAAAAATACCTAATAAATGAATATTAATAAATTGAAGACAAAACAAGAAAAGCTAAACATTGTTTATTGTTTCTACATGCTGTAAAATTAGACTTATAAAGACAAATAATACCTACAATGTATACAAAGTCTTTTCCTTATTATAAAATAATAAAACCAATTGGCTACTTAAAGTATTAATGAAATCCCCCCCCCGTCAGTATATAGTTCTTTATACTGACTTGCTCTAGACTATTTCTGCCAATTATTTATCATATAGTTGGCAGTAATAGTTCCGAAATGAGACAAGGATTCAAAATATCATTCACGAAGGGGCACAAAATATTTCTCAGCTCCATGATTTGCAATATGTCATCTTTATTGAAAGAGAATTTAAATATTCTGGATATTATCTTCTAGATTACAAGACCATAAAGTTCCCTCTCAATGGAGGTCCACAGTTTACAGATTCCTACACAAAACATTTCCTGACATATAGATTAGAAGGGGTAGCATAGCCTCATAGACTCCATGCCTCAGTGATATTATTCCATGCAACTTTTTCTTTCATGAAATTATATATAAGAACTTTTTCTATACCTGTGAAACTGGTATTGAAACTTTGAAAGTTAAGATAACAGATATTCAGCTACTGTTTCAGAACATGTAGAAAGAAATAAAATATTGCCTTGCAATCCTACCAAGTACAGAAGTAAAACACATTGAAATTTGTTAGATGATTAGATTTACTGCACATTCTGTTGCAATATTTAAAATAAACAAAAATAAAATACATAAGTGACAATTTTTGGTGTTAAATTTCTGTATATGTGGAAAGACTTGGCACTCATTTGTATTGCTAGATTTAAAGCCATGAATCAAAAGGCTTTTTGTCTACTTTCATTTTTTTTAACCAAATAAAAGTGTATTTTATATAAAATGGAAAAAAATTCAATTACGGAGAAAGAAACCTAAATTCTTCCTCTTCATAAACAAAGCATCAAAGAACCAAATGTCGTAATCGTCAAGCATGATTAACAAGATGGAACACTAATGTCAGGTAACTACAGAAAAACCCAATTGAGATTTCTTTCACAGAATGAATTCATCTCATACTTTGCCTTTTACTTTGATTTCAATCAATAAGAACAAAAAGGTAAAATGCCATCAGATTACTAAAGACTACATCATGGTATTAATGGTTCTTTAAAAAATAATTTAAAAAAAGAAAAAATGTCTGCAATGCACAGTCAATTGGAAAAAAAAACTTCTTTAACCAATTTTTGTTAACATGCCTTGCAATTACTGTAGATTTATGTTTACAGCATCAATATTAACTTCTATAAAATGACACCAAGATTCATAAATCAAAGAACCATTAAAAATCATACAATTTTTATCATCATTTGGCAAAACAAGCTTCAAATAAAAACTGCAGTTTACAAAACATCAATCAGTTACCAGTAAAGGAATCAACAAATTAAGCATATAAATATTGAAATAACTATAACATTCAAAATATTAAAATCTGCAGGTAGAAAACAATACAATACTTTGAACCTTTTTAAAAATTGAAATTTATTGTTTTAAAGTATATCATTTTTAAAGTTTTCCCAAAGTAAAATAAAATTGTATAGATTAAACATATTATATATAATAATGTAATAAATGAGCATATTAAGCTAAAATTAACAATAAAGGAGGTAAAAAATATAAAATAATTATAATTCATATGGTGATTGAAAACCAAGAAAATTATGAAGAGCAAACTGCTCCCCTTATAAAAAGGGCACATAACAAATACAAACAGAATATTCTAAACTGACTTAATGCTCTAAGCAATAAAAAAAAAATTTAAGATTTTCATATTAATTTAATAAGTAAATTATTTATGATTAGGCATTTATATTATTCTTAAAATCATAAAAATAAAATATGCTCAACAAACAAACTAAACTATTTACTAAAAAAAATCTATCACCTTTAAAGGAATTATTAAAATGTTAATTAATCAGATCTTAAAGTTTGTAGATAAAAGTAATAATTAGGTATTCAGAGGCTAAGAGGGTACTAGGCTGTTCAACTGATTTTAAAAAGACACATTTTAATAAAATTAACAATTGCAAAATTTAACCAAATTTAATTAGAATTACTCTGCCACAGTCAAAGGCATTGACAGAAATTACCTGGACATAAAATGGCTAATAAAATATTTAATCACAATTCATAATTTTAAAATTTAATGTAATAAAAATCAGAATATTTCATTATATTATAAATTACATAATTCTGAGATTGAACTTATTCACTATTAAGTGATATCTATTATGTAGAATCAAAATTTAAAAACTCTATAACATCAAAAAAATGAAAAGAAAAAAAATGATTACAACAATCTATTTTTTCAAGCATTCAACAAGTAGCTAATAAAATTGTCTAATAATTAATAAATACTTAATACAAATGAAAAGCAAGAAATATATAAAGGGCAAAAGGATATCATCTTAGCTACTTCTGCTTCACCTTCAGCTTGCACAATTTTTTGTTGACGCTCTTGCTTTGCTTGTTCTACAACAAAGGCAGCTCGCTGAGCTTCTTGTTGGGCAACCTTTAGAAATAAGGCACAGCAATTAAAAATTTTAAATTACTGAATATTATAAAAGTATAACGTATGTTTTACCAATTAAACCTTTGTTAAAACTTCAAATAATTAACAATAAAATAATTTTCATCACCATAAATTTGTATTCTCATAAAAAAAATTCTTAATTTTTTTTCATTGTTAATTATTTTAAGAGATTTCAGATATAAAAATTCTTATTCTCCAATATAGTAATTGACTAAGGAAATT
>JAPMOR010099528.1:7184-33011 GCA_026543865.1 Argiope aurantia
ATTTTCTTAATATATATATATATATATATATATATATTAAGAAAATCAGATCAAAAAGCAAAATGATAGCTCCTTACTCTAGATGAACATCGGAGTGAAGGGAAATATAAAGTTGTGAGAACCGAATCAGTTTATTTTCGATTGATAAAAGTCAATTATGCATTACAAATTTAATCCAAGAATCTATCATTCCTATTTTTTAAAAAAAGATTTACACATTTTAAACAATGGCTGCGCAGTTACATTTATCAAAGAATTATAATCTTGAGTGAATTGCAGCCAATACTGGACTTAAAGTTTTCTTTATTCAAACAACTGAAATCTCAGATTGCCGGAAAGGCATTTTTATGAAACAACAGTTTTTTAGTTCAACACTTTAACTTTGCATTATGTCATATGTCATCTTCAGTCATAATCTAACTTGGTTTATTATGCTTGAGTTAAAAATATATTAACGAATGTTGGAAACATAAATGCTAACAAAAAGAGATGTCGAAAAAATAAAAAATAAAAATTGAAGTTAACCACCCATCCAATAAATTAGCGGTGAAATCTTTACCAGGTCAGATTACAAGAAATATTTCATAACCCCAGAATTAACTTCTATTTTGTTTAATGGGAAGAATTAAAAATTGAATACTCAAAATTTATCAAAGCTCTCTATGTTCACTAATATTTTACACACAATCATAACATTAATTATAAAATTTTTCTCTGAATGAAGAATAAAATAATATTTGTGAAAAATAATGAGTTGAAATTTTCCAAAACTGATAATTCCGGTTTTCAAAACGTCAAATAAAAAAAAAATGAATTCCGGCTATATAGTCAGTAATAATTGCTTATCAGCTGTGAACACTTATTTATTTTACATAATAGGGATTCTCGAAATCTTCAGTCATAATCTAACTTGGTTTATCTGACTTTACATGCAGCAAGCACTAAGTATTATGCGGCAAAAAGGTGAACCTTGTATAATTTCAAATGAAATATGTTTATTTTATTTGGATTCATTATCTGAAACATGACAGCTCATTGATCTTGTTGTTACGTTCAATGTGCTATATTATATTGTTATGTTATAGTTATTGAGTGAGACGATTTTTCTAAAAAGGGATCACAAACTGCCTAGTGGTTAAAAGCATCGTTTTACTGCTTTTAACCACTGTACTGGAGAAGAATGATACGTTTTATATTCTCTGACTGCGCTCTTACTAATCTTATTTCAAAACTGATAAACCAATGTCCACTTTCATGACGTATTCATCACTGTGGCTAGTTTTACTGCTAATAGTCTCTCTCTCTCTCCATATTTAATGCCTAATCATGTTAAGAAATTATTTAATAGCTGTAACTTTTACTTGATGCTTCAATATCATTTGGTTAATAGAAAGTGTAATTTTTTCCTTGCACAATGACTCCTTGATTCACGAAATTTGCAGGGCCACGGTGGCTTGGTGGTAAAATCTCGAATTTGGAGCCAGAGGGCGTCAGTTTCGAGACCCGATTCCACCGAAGAATCGTAAGCGAGTGAGCGTAAATGTGTAAGAGGGTCTGTTGCACGTTAAATCCGATGGGGCCAGCGACCAAAAGTTCCGAAAGTCCTCTTGCTGGCGTGGTGTGGAATCTTGGAGAGGGCTGCCAACTCAGGTATCGTCCTCGTTATCTGACAGCGGTTCAAAATTACGAGGTTCGTCCCAAAACAGCCCTAGCTTTAAAAACGGGACGTTAATGTAAATAAACTAAACTCACGAATTTGGCAAGATATTGCCAAATGAAGGCTGATTAGAAACATAGCGAGACAATTCCATGTGCACAATTCAGAGCTTCGATATTATGAAATCGACTCATTAAAGCTACGAATTCTATTGCAATTGAGATAACTCCCAGCATAGTTCAAACATTATCTATTATTCAACGAAAATAGAATACATTTGACACCTAAAATAACCATATATATAGATAAATATTTTTCCAGGATGGGAAAGAACAATCAGAAAAAACATCCGCAGTTTCAAAAATGTCAAACATATTTAACACTGCAAAGATTTGTCCATGTAAGGGATCGACAAAAAATTACAACATGACTTATGACAAAGGTAATTTAAATCACTTTTATGTTAATCCATTTATATTTATAATAAAGCTCAATGTGTGTGTTGGCTCTCTAGAACAGACCGTTCTCCCTACAGCAACCAAATTTGATACATGTACATCTTGGTGGCCGAAAATGTAAAAATCGGAGCGATTTTTTTCGAATTTTTAATTAGAATATTAATTAATTAAAAATAAAGAGAATTTATTAAAAATTAAGCGAATGTAATAAAAAAGAAAACTAAAGCTATAATGCACAAGTCTGCTATAATATACAAGAAAGTAGAAGTGTACTATAATGTAAAAGAAAGCTATAATGTACAAAACATAATTATAACAGGAGAGACGAAAGGAATCGAACTAAAACTAAAAAGAATTCAAAACGAATACCGTTGGTTAACTAATTGAAAATAGAAAAACATAAAATCAAGCATTCAGATAGAAAAAAATGGCAAATTAGATTATTTTTACCAAAATTATGACAAGTAATTATAAATTAAGAACCGAAACAAAATCCTTTATTATTATTATTATTTATTACTTATCATTCTTGAGGGAAGTAAAACATGAAATTTCGTATTTTGATACTGAATTTAAAGAAACAATGTCTTTTGAATATTTCATCCGTTTTTTTCTTCAAAGAGTTGAATAACGGGCCATACATTGATTTTAATATATTATCGAATTTTTATAATCCTAGTAAGAAAATATTTACACTTTAAATTTTTAGAGTGATTCTTTATATTTTATCAAAAATTGATTAATACATATTTTGTCATAATTGTCAATAATTTAAGACACGGAGAATGTCTTTTAAAATCTCATCTTGTTTTATTTCAAATGACATTTATTCAAAATATGGCAATTCGTATTATTAAATTTGATCAAAACACGAATACAATTTCTGTCTAGGTGAATATTAGGAATTGGAAAATACGAATCTTCTGCTCTGTGATGTGGATTTTCATGTCAGATACGAAGTAACACTGGGATAATTTCCAAAAATATTAGAGCACAAAAACTATTCTTATGTCATCTTAAAACTCAAAAGATTATCTTTTCTGTGATGCCAACTTTTCGTTGCAATTATTTAAACAATTTTTAAAAATTATATTAAGCGTATTTTTTAAAAAATTTTTTTAATTGAAAGGAAACTCGAATCGTTTTCTGCTATTACTATTTCATTCTGGCTTTCTTTAAATATTGTTAATGCTTATGATTTGAAGATTTAGTTTTTTTTACATTGTATAGAATCAGGCAGGCTTTCAATAAAAAATTTTTAAATCTTATTATATTTACAATTGAAGTTTAATTTCAGAACTAAACAGCAGTAATTTTTTTAATGCGTTCATTTTCAAACACTGCTGTTCTTTCCTATGATGTAATTGCATGTATAAAGATATCAATAAAAAATTAAGAAAATGTAAAACACAAAGGGAAAAACTGTATGAAGCTTCTATGAAGTAAAAATTATATGTTTATTAAAATTTGAATATTTTGCTTGTGAAGCCAGTATGGTCAAATTAGACACAATATTGATTTGAATTATATAATATAGCTATTAAATTCAACAAACCGTCCGTGCCGGCGTCCTGGCATAGGGGTAACGAGTATTCCCCGTGATCAGGGCTTCCCGGGCCCAGGACCTTTTATAAAAATGAAAATATCCAGAAAGATGGGCCTATTGCTACTCACCTTCTAGGTAAATAAGTTTGACATTCATTTGAAGATATTGAGCAAAAGGTAATACGTCTTTTTTATGTATTTAAAAATTTCGAATGAATAAGTTAATTTATCATTCGAAAGGAATCAGAAAAGATATCGAGTTTTTAGTAGTAATCAATATTCAATTAACATGTTTTTGATTTTTTTTCATAGTTTAGTTTTATGTTGTTTACTAAGTTTTTATTCTTTTTGTGTAGGTAATATGTCTGGCCAAAGTTGGGTAAACATTTTCCCTATTGTTAAACCATATCCAAAGAGCAATGGGCTACCGAATGTTACCAAGGCTATGCTCAGAAAGGTAATGTTTCCTAAAATTATTACTTAAGAAATAGTACGTTTTTTATGACATTTCATTTCATTGATTAGAATTTATTTTGCAAGAGGGATTTAATGAAACTTTATTACTCTCTGAAACTTTTTTTCCTCTCTGAGACAATATTACTGCGAAGCATTAATTTGTATTTTACCTGGAAGCATTATTTCGTATTCTATGAGTGTTTATAAAAATAATAATAAAAAAAATCCTTATTTATAATTTTTTGTTGCTTTTGTCAACTCCTTTTCACCTCTTTGTAATATAAGGAACACTGACAAAAGACCCATCGGAGTATTTCGTATGATATTAAACAAAATAAAAAACAAGCAAAAATTAATTTAAAAAATTAATTTTTTTAAATTGAAGTTAAGCACAAGAATGCTATTCTTAACACCATGGATTTTCCTTGGAACCTCGACTGGATCCTACTATCCTCATGTCTTAAAACCAAAACATATCGAGAGGCAACCATAACTTCGGCGAACAAGGAACAATATAATCTAAACACATATTGTGATGTTCGTATTTGAAACAGGAATATCGGAGATATTCTAAGTGCGTGGCAAATATATACATAAAAAAACTTTTAGTACAAAATATCTTATATATTACATAAAGGAAAATATTCCTGTAACCAAGTTGTATATTTATTTCAAATTTTGGATAAAATTTGTCATCGGAAACACTTTATACCAGATCGTGCATATGCTAGTTGTGTTGTTGAAAAACACAATTAGGCAATTCAATAAATTGCCTGATTGAAGTTAGTGTATAAATTTTATATCAAAACTGTGGATCTATATCGCATTTAGTTACATTTCTATCAAAATTTCCTAAATATAGATTAAAGAAAAGAAATTATTTGTCTATATATCTATACAACAAAATGAGGCACGATAATTTGAAATTTTACTCAGTTAAATAAAAGCAATTTGTAATGTGACCTTAACATTAAAACAGTATATCCACGTTTTAATCAAAGATTCTATTCTGAAATTCGGATTGACTTCTCAATATATGAGAAAATTTTACAGAAACCATTGTATGTTTGGAAGTTTATGAGTAAATTAAGGAATTAAAACCTCCTATTTTACGATTATTTCAACTCTTGTTTCTTCCCTTGTTTAGTATACAATATAAAGTTTTAAAACTTTAAACTGAAACACTACTATCTTATGAGAGATACTTTATTATCTTTTCTTCAGAATTTTATCGACGTCTGGAGTTTTATCGATTATAAGATTTTTGCCTTATATATTTTATGGAAGTTAAACTGTTTTCTTTGCAGAAAAGGGTTCCACTTGACTTGTTTATCATGGCAGAGAGATTTTTTGCATCCATCGGATTAAAAAAAAATGACACCTTATTTTTGGAGAAAATCTGTAATAACGAAATTGAAAGACGAGAAATGGATTGTCACGCTTCTTCGCATGACTTCTTCGATGGGAAAGATTTTAGGCAAGTCTTTTTAGAATAGGATATTTATTCACTGCTAATATTCAGTACACGGCCTTTATAAACTTATTCTTTATGAGTGTTTTTATGATCGCTTTTCTTATCTTTTTCCCATTAATACAATTTATATTAAGTTTATTACACGGTGGGTAATGAGAAAAAATTATTCTAATGTAATGACTGACTCACCAACCCGCCCGAAGGCACAGGATAAAATAACTGAATGATCTTACCGCCGTTACAGCAACACTAGCTGGAACTATGGTTGAGTCCTATCACCGGTCAAGGTACAATTCTTCCCTAAGGAAGTGTAGAAAACCAGACCCCCAAATTTTTGTGTATCTACAAGGGTGGTGAGAACCAGACACCATGGCGGAAGCTTCTCGTCCTCATTTCGAAGTCCCCCCCCCGGTGGTAATGTAAATATAAATAATATTAAATATATCGTATATAATTTAATGGATAATAAAAATTAAAGAGCAATTACCTTTCAAATATTTAACCAAGATCTATAACAATATTTCCAAAGAAAATATAAAGTAAGTAATCATTTTCAAACAGCAAAAGAAGCACTTAACATTGCCAGGAGTTACTGCACGAGGAAAAATTAGATTCCATATTTGACTTGGTGCGAATCATTTTACGTTTATTCCGTAACCAAATCTTGAATCCATTTAAATCACCAAACACCTGTTATTAAGATTTAACTTTAATATCAAATACTATATTTAAGTTGGAAATTTCTCTTTATTAATGTGAGAAGAATTCAAGTATTAGTGAAGATGTTATATTCTATTTAAACTTCTGTTTGATGAAAAAAAAATTATTATAAGGTTTTATGATTCAAATTCTATTGAAGCCAAATATTTAAGAAATGCATATCACTTATAAAATTATTTGTATTTCACTAAAATGCAGCATAATATTGTTTATTGTTTCTCTTTGAAGCTGGGGACAAAAAATAAAATAAAGACTTTAAGAAAAGACAAAAATATTTATTTTACAATTTAATACAAAATGCAGAAAATAACAATGCGGGAAGGAATACAGTAATAATTATTTGTTTTGATAATTTTGTCAATCGTAAGAAAAAAATTGCCTTTTGCATCTCCAAAATTAAATTATTTAAGAAATTCTAAAAATATATTCATTTATTTAGACTGATAACGTGTTTAAAACTGAATACGACATGCAACCACTGCTGTACATGAGGTAAAACATGTTACTTGACCCAAAGTATAACAATGCGTTTTTATGGAAAAAAATGTCGTAAGAATAATAATAAGAACATAAAAATCAAGATGATCAGGGTGAAATATTTATTTTAACATAACAACAACAAAATATATTGACAAGAACAGGTTTTCCGAACTGATCTTTGATCGTTTGACGAATAATTCTCAAAGTTTGCCTCCTACACTCTAAATAACAGAAGAATGCAATGTATCTCCATCTAACACATTTTTCTTTACAGTTATTTTTTTTTCGACCTTTAAATTTATACGATATGGTATGCAATTCAATATTTGTTTCTATTCAGGATCAAAATGTGTACTCAAGTGAATTCCGAAAATCTAGGGGTAATCCATCATGAAATGGGTCACATAGAATATTACATGCATTATAGCCATCTGCCACTTGTGTTCCGCAGTTCTGCAAATCCAGATGATGTATCTTTCTTACTCTAGAGGAAATATCAAAGAAAGAGAAAGATTAATCCACAATTTATTATTTTTTCAATATATTTATTCAAATGTTTAGGTTGAAAGAAGCTCCCTTTCATTTTGATGATTTCGTCTTTACACAAGGTATTATATCCATAAATTTTTGTTTTGTTTATTGCTTACAATTGATTTCTGTCTTTTAATCTTCTACGAATAATCTCCATAAATATCTCAAGAATCGAGAGATGTTAAAACATAAATTGATGTGACTGCAGACCAAATGTTCGAAAATTTGAAACCCCCGATGGATAATACAATAAAACTCTGATTAACCGAATAGTGAGTAAATGGTTAATCAAGTAAATGATTTTGAAATTTTAAATCCACGCATTGTACGAAAATAATCGTTATCTTAGGTTACCTTAAAATTGTTGGGCACTTTAGAGAGTAAAAGTCAATTGACGTTCTTTTAATGCAAAGATGGCAAGAGATTGAGGTTTGAAAATGTCTGGAATGGCGAAAAATACCGAGATTGTTTGAACGATTGATTCATATTCTATGAACTATTACTAAATGCGTATTGATGTTCCAATTGCAATTAAAATATAATTTAACTTTAAAAGTTATAGCTTATAAGAGAATTTCGAATTTCCTTCACATTCCAAACATTTTAAGATTGTGTACATACGACAAATATACGGAATAATGATGGATTTTCATGGATAAATGATTAATATTGAAAATATTGATATATGAAATGCCTTTCTTTAATTCGATTAATCGGGCTTCTATTATAATTTCAAGTGTTTGAACGATCGTGTCTAAAAACGCTATATCATGCCACAGCGTGGACATCATGGACGATTTTACATGTGGAATTATGCATAATATAACAAGAACAAATAACTTGCTGATTTGTTACAACTTTTTCTATTTCGTCTGCTTAGAGATCTTCTTGAAGCATTAAGTTTATTCTATTTTTATTCAAATTCTCGATCCACTCTAACGCATTTTTAAGAGGATAGACCATTTAATTTCTAGAAAATGAATAGATAAAGAAAAATTTTATCTAATAGTCAAAAAGTTCAGTTTCAATAAATCTTCTCATTTTAGACTTCAATAAGTTCGAAAAATCTATTTATGAAATTGCATTTGTTTGTGAAAACGATAATTAAAGAATGAAAAGAGCTAGACTAGCAAAACTTGAAATACGATAATTGCGCCTAAATTGGAATTATGTATTTGTGTATTTAAATAAATTCTAACTGGTTTACGTCTTTGACAAGTCAGTCTGTCCTTCCAAATGCTTCTGAATATGATAATGCTAAAACTCCGCAAGTTAATTGAATGGAATATAGATTTGATTTCATCAAGAAGTGAATTTTAGATTTCCAAGTAGATTTTATATAAATTCCACCAATTAGTTGACTATATTATTCTTGTGTAAGTAAAAACGATAATTCAAAAACTAATAATTAGATAAATGAAAATTTTATTATGGTGTTTGTAGTTTCTACATCATAATAGGAGACTAGAATCAAATATTGGATCTAATACACCTTTGGGTTGTTGACTATTACATAACTAACTGAAGGAATAAATTAAGAATAAATTCTCTAATTGTATTTTCGGTAGATAAAGAGAATGGGAGGAAAGAGACCATTTAAAAAATGCATATTAAGTTCTTTTAATTGCGAGTCAAAACTTAAAATATAATATACTTTATTGTCGAATAATAAGTTGCTTTATTCATTAAAAGTTTAAAAAGCGATTAAAAAATCAAGATTAAATTATTAAAATGACTAAAAGGAATAAATATTGGCATGAATAGTTTCAGAGAATAATTGAGCTTTTTATCCATACAGTTGTGATTCCAAAAATCGCGAAAACAGTAAACTGGAAGACAACAGTACAATTTCGTATTGCATAAATTTATTTATGCAGTATGTGCTCAGTATGTCTCCATTACACGATATGGCACTTGTAAAACGATTAAGGCGGCTGTGTGGAACATACTTCAGTGGATTTCACACGCAGCTTGCTGCATGATATCTTTGAATTCTGCTTGTCTCATAAGGAATGGCAAGTATACAAGGAATTTTAAATAATCATACTCGAAAACCTACTATAAAAAGAGATTAATAGTGTTGATCAATGGAAAGCGATCTAAAAGGAAAACTAGGTCTTATTTCTTGTGTGATGGAACTAAACACAAAAAATCCTATATTATGTAAGTAAACATAAAGAGATGGATTCATTGTTTTTCCTGAAAGGCTCCGATAAATATGAAGCAATAGAAAATTTTCCCTCAAAGTAAGTCATACAATTTCTCTTTATAGTTCATTTCCCTTAATACACATTGGAAGTATATTATTTACTCCAAAACAGAGGCAAAAAAAATTTCTCGTCCATGTTTCATATTTTGATAACCAAAATCATCTCGATTCTAAGCAGCCATGCGTGAAAATATATTTCTAACATAAAGCGAGAATTAAGAGGAGGATTGAAGGATAATTTTTTTCTTTTTAATTTCTAATTCTATAATAAGTTCAATTTCTATATAATTTTCAGTCTTTTAATCATAAGAATATGCATTTAATTTGTTTATATTCTTTAACAGGTTTCCAGAGGCTATCGGGGATGCCATATCTTTGTCTGTCTTGACTCCTAGTTATTTAAGACAAGTTGGTCTTTTGAAAAAAGGTGAAATTAAGAAAGATGAAAGTAAGTAAAAACTTTTGTACATACGTTGCTTTTTTGAAAAAAGTGAAATTTAAAAAGCTAAATGTAGACAAAACATTTCAAACCTTGTACATATCCTCACAGTGCATATTAAAAAATTTTTTTAAAGAATCATTTCAGGATAAATAAATAAGATGATATCAACTAATAAAACTTTTATTTTTATGTTGAATACTTATTGATTGTATCTGAAATCATTTATATTTTCAGAATCTACTATCAATTATTTAATGGAAATAGCTCTGGCATATGCAGTGACCCCTAGTTATGCATACATTATAGATTATTGGAGAAATCAAGTTTATAATGGAATTATTAAGATTGAGGAGTTAAATGAAATGTATTGGAAATTTAGGTAAGTAAAAAGAATTTCCTTTGCCAAAAAAATATTGCTATAAAAAGTAGAAAAGAGGGTGCACAAGAGCGTTACTAATAACAACCAAAATCATACCAGTAGCAAATCGGTAATAAACAACTGCAGCAGCAGAAAAGCGCTGATACAGAACTCAGTAGGAAGAGAGCCTTCACAGAACCTTTCACATCCCTCCAAACGGCTGCTTATCTTCACTGTCTATTTGCTTCAGCTGAACATACTAAGCAATGCTCGACTATACGATTGGCTGCTCAACACATAACTCAATGCTGCTTCAATACTCGATTACAATATTCGGCATACGACCTAATACTTGTCATGCAATAACAGCTTAGAATTTTTAAAATAATTAGTGGTCTATGAAATATTTTATCCCAGAAGATTTTCGTTTTCCATAAGCCACCGAACTTTAATTTGAAAAGGCGACAGAAAAATATCCCACACACGCGCACGCGCACACACACACACACGCATTGTTATTATTGTAGCGTTTTTAAAAAAATTCTGACTCCTCCTATGCACACGCACACACACACACACACACATCGTTATTATTGCTAGCGTTATTTTTTAATTCTGACTCCTTCTACGCTCACGCACACACATGCACATTTATTACTGATTACTGGTAGCAATTTCAAAAAATTTCTGATTCCTCCTACGCACACGAGCACGCACTCACTACACACACACACACACACATGGTTATTATTGGTAGCGTTTTTTAAAAAAATTCTGACACCTCCTACTCTCTCACACACATGGTTATTATTGGTACGTTTTTTAAAAAAAAATTGACTCCTCCTACACACACCCACACACAGACTACACACACATACGCACACACATCGTTATTACTGATAGTGTTTTTTTTAATTCTGACTCCTCCTATGCACACGCACACAGCGTTATTATTGGTAGCGCTTTTTAAAACAAATTCTGACTTCTCTTTTAGGTTGAGATATCAGGAATTGTTTCCACCTTCCAAAAGAACAGAGGATAATTTCGATATTGGTGCTAAATACCATATTCCTGCTGGAATCGAGTACTTCAGGTAATCTGTAAGACTTTTATTAAATGAGACCTATTTAGATAAAATTAATCCATTTAGATCTTTAGATTTCGCTCAGTATTTGATAGAAATCTATAAATTTGATTTAATTATCAGATATTAAATCTCGACCGTCTAGTTAGAGGCATTTTTGAGTTGTCGCATTCACAGACCGACAGAATTCAAAAAAATGTGTTTTTCAAACGCAGGGAGGTCTGCAATTAAGCTTAGTCAAAATCATGAGTTTAAATGGTTTACTAATATCTCTTTGTAGGCTTCTCATACGAGAAATCGGAAAATAAAATTATGAAATAACTTTGTCCGGTCTATGACACAGCGACCTTGATACAAATATCAATGGTATTCGTTTATTGATATGAATGACATTAATGGCATTTGATTTTCAATTATTTCATATTTCAGATACTTTGTAGCGAACCTAGTGCAATTTCAAATTCACAAAATTCTGTGCAAGGAAGCAGGTTACCAAGGGCCTCTGCATGAATGTAATATTTACAAGAACAAGAAAGCTGGTAAAGCATTTGCGTAAGTGCTTAAATACTCTCATTTTATTTCACTTGTAGGTATCCAAAACACGCCACTAAAATTTTATACATTTAAAAAGTTAAAACTTTTTTTAAAATTAAACTAGAATAAAATAGAGCTCAAAATATGCACAAAATGAGAATATCTAAATTTAATTATATATACGAGGGTTGGAACTTTAATAGTGGCAACTATTTATTTACATGGAATACAAAAATGATTCATGTCACCATGTTTTACAGTCCTTCAATATAGTCGCCAACATTGTGTACAACCCGTTTCCAATGATGTGGAAGTCGCAGAACACCTGAAGTAGCGCCTGTTCTGTTGATAGTTCGAATGGACCGGTATACTGCCACAAGAATCTGTGAATCAGTTTTGAAGCGAATGCCACGAAGTGGTTTCTTCATCTTAGGAATTAAGTCAAAGTCACAAGGGCTTAGATCTGGGGAGTATGGTGGATGGTAAAGTACTTTCTAGCCCCATCGATCGAGCAAATCAATCACAACTTGCGCTGCATGCGGCCGAGCATTGTCATGCAAAATGATAGGGACGTTCTGCAGAAAGTGTCACAATTTTTTTCTCTCTCAATACTGCTCTAAGAAGGTACTTCAAAAATGAGCAGTAATACTGCGCATTGACGTTCTGCTGTCCGGAACGGTAGGCGTTAGAATGGCACCATCACAGTCGTGCACGAGAATCAGCATAACTTTCACATTGCTGGGGTTCTGAAGAAATTTCGAATTTCGTGATGATCCGCAATGACGCCATTCGTTGGATTTGCGTTTCAGTTTTGGCTGGTACGATCTGGCCCAAGTCTCATCCAGCGTAAATGATACGGCGTAAAAAAGCATATCCTTCGTGTTCATAGCGCTCCAGGTGGGTTGGAGCAGCATCGTGTCGTAGCCATTTCTGCATTTCCGTCAAATGATGTGGAATCCATCGTGAAGCAATTTTTCTCATGCCCAGGCGTTCCTTCAGAAAGTGCAGCACAGTCGTGTGCGCAAATTCTGTCTGTCGGGCCAGCTTACGAATGGTTTGGCATCGATCACTGTCCATTAGGGCAGCATGCACTTCTGCTTCGCTGACACTAGGACGACCTGGCCGATGCATGTCTCTCCCCTTTTAGCGTCCTTCATTGAAGGCTTTTACCCATCTCGCAACAGTTCTGTAAGTCTAACACATTCCCCGCAAGCCTCTTGAAGCCCTAGATGACATTGTCGTGCTGTACGACCTCTGGCACATTCAATTTTTATCCAAATTCGTTGTTCTTGTTTTGAAAACATCCTGACAACACTTACTTTAGACCACAAGCTAATACAAGGATGAGTTCTTCGCGTCACTCCTCATGCGCGTGTTGCAGGAAAGACGAGTCTTTTTGCTGAGAGATAAGGTGGGTATGTAGCTAACGTTTGGTATATCTGACATTATTTGGTTTTGTTTCGTGGTGTTTTTACAGCAGTGTTGCCGCTATTAAAGTTCCAACCCCCGTATTTTAAAGAATAATAAACTGCTAATTTACTGCTTGGATTGGATGTAATTTTTTCACATATGACTTTTAAAATGTTATATCAATGAAATCGTCGACGGTTGTTCTACTTTTCTTATTCTACGATTAATTGGACTAGATCAATAAGATCGCATCCAATTATGTATTGTTCATTTTCGGATTGTCTCTCGGATTCGAAAATCCTCCTCACTTTTGCATATACATAAGGAGGCGTTCATTTCATGAAAACGGACTGAGCAGAGAGATGAAAGGAGAAGGTTTTTACATATGGCAATACAGTAAACTAAAGGCATTAGCGGAATTAGGAGGTGAAATAACTGCTTATCTTTCTGCATACTACCCTTTAGTAAAATGCAGTTGTCGAAAAGTGCTAGTCTCGGGATCTAGAGACAAACAACACACTCCAAGACGTAAATATAATGCGCGGAAAAGTCATCTAATTGCAGAAAAGAGATATAGATGGGTAAAAAAGATTTGGCATTTAAAAAAAACCGTGAGATTTATCCAGAGTTTACCCTTGCAATGTAAGGAGTCAATAAGTTGGTCTTATAGATTCGGGCTCCATCAATCTCTGTTGTCTAAACATATGATGGTAATATTTCTGGGTGGTGGCCTGTGATGTTTGTCTGTCTCCAGCTATGGGAATAAATCGACCAGGTGCCTTGCAGTCAGGCCGAAAATATGCACTGTTAGAAAGATCAGAGTTACTTTACTGGTCAAGAAAGCTTTAGATAAGCTTTAAACGAATTATTCACAGCAGGACATTCTGTGAGCGACCAGGCAATATACTATTTATTGAAAATAATGACTAGAATGATGCGAAAACTGTGGCAATGCAACAGATAGAGTAATTTCGCCTACATGCATCTGTGCTGTAAGTGTGTCGAGAATGACCAAGACGCCTGGTTATAAAATAATTGGGACCCCAAATTATAACATATTCTTCTGGCTTGTTAGATGTACGTTAATAAAATCTTATCTGTAAGGTCTTTATCCAAATTCTTCTGTGATAGTCCTAAGTACACGTTTAGACTTGGAGTTGATTGGTGAATACCTTTTATTCCCAGCGTAGTTCTAAATTGGTAGAACTATGCCCCACTGCAATTAGACCCGATGTTACATAATGTGAAGATAAAACAGCGTAACAATTGGATTCCGCTCTATGAATTATCTGTAAATGGTCATGTTGTTAACTTCTGTGTGGATCATGCGTCGTTTGAGTGAGAACGATAAATGTGATGCGGTAACAGCCAATTCGATCGCTATATTGTCTTCCTGTTTTGTTGGGTCGATCTTTGCTGTTCTGACATTTTGTTTGGAAAAATATATAGACTGCTGCTCTGAACTGACAGTTAAACAGCCACTCTTGCTAGTATCGCCTAATCATCATCTAAAACTACTCAAATTAGAGGAGTAGGTGAAAAATATTGGAACTTGTGCTTCTCTTTCAAATTAAACAATTATCTTTCCTTACATGATTATTACAGATTCAATTGTCTATGTTGTATGTCAAATTTGAAAATTTTCTGATAATGGAAAGGAAAAATATGATCATTACTGCACTTAAAAGATTTTACAAAACTATGCATAAGAATATAACTTTTTTTCATACGTATGAGTTCTCCCTCAAAAATATATATGAACCATTGATCTATTGAATAATTATATCATTATCTAATTTAAAGTGAAATATTCCGCTGAGTTTTATAACAAATTGAGTATTTCTTCATAAGAGCATTTCATAATTATTTTACAAAAATTTACTTTCTTTTTTTTCTTGTAATAAATTTTAAAATGTATAAAATAATGCAGTACAATTTAATATATTTGAAATATCTCATTTTTCCTATTTTAATGAAATGTAACAATTTCTTTCAGCTCATTTCTAATGCAGGGAAGATCAAAGAAGTGGAATCAAAGCTTAAGAATATTCTCAAAAAATTTATTTACTACAATAAATGCTTCAGCCATGTTAGAATATTTTCAACCTCTTATGAATTGGTTGAAAAAGCAGAACGTAAAAGAATATATTGGATGGAAAAGTAAAAATCCTATGTCCTGCTCAGGAATAAAATATAATACAGATGATTATAAAACCACCGCCATAATGAGTTCTGTTGTTACAGATCACAGTACAGCAAAATCCGATAAGATAAATATAAAATCTAAGAAATTAGATCACATAACAGAGGAATCTCCCACATTAGATATTGATAAGATTATTAAATTAAAATCTCCTACATTAGCTAACACTATAACAACTGTAGTACGCTTCACATTCGATCCAGCAGGTGGGAGTCCTGCAAAACTTGCAAGAAAGGCCGCAGCAAAAAGTGTTTTAGGAACGACAGTATCTCAAGAAACAGCATCTGTAACAAAAGTACGTGGAATAAAAAGTACTATAAGAATCAATGTAACTAGCCCAAATATTCCTAGAAAGGTAAAATTTTCCACAGAAATACATGGAAAAACAATATCTGAAAAAATAGCTTCTGAAAAGACACAGGCTGTATCGAAAGATTCCACAGTACCAATTTCTAGAACAACTGTGACAGTATTGGCAGGTTCCACAACTGCATTGTCTAAAGTAGCTACAAAGTTATCAGAAAGTTCAATAGCATCAGATATCGGAGCAACGGCAACTACAATGATAGATTCTACAGCGTCACTCCCTGTTATAGCAACAACTCATTCTGCTGTATCTGAAACGTTAGTTACTTCAACTCCAGTAACAAGTTCGGCTACCGAAGATACTGAAACTTCAACCATTCTATCGGAAGATTCACTTGCAACAGATTATGGAACTGCAATTGCCAAGCTGATTAATTTTGAAACAATTATTCCTGAAATAATAAGAAATTGTTCCAAGGAATCTGCCGCGTCAGTTTATGTAATAGCCACAACGGAGTCTACAAGTTCGATAACATCAGGTTCTGTAACTGCAACAACTACATTAACAGGTTCCGCAACAACAATTCGTGATGTCAGGTCCCGTGACAACAATTCGAATATATCGATGGGTTCTGAATTTTCGATTTCTGAAACGGTGGCTGCTGAAACGATTAACACGCATATGGCAGGCTCTGAAGTATTAACAACCGTATCATTAGATTCCGAACCATCAGATAATTTCGAGGATAAATTACTGAAATTTGTGAAAAAGATAATGATGGGTCAAGCATTATTGTACTTATTCGGCCTTGTTATTGAAATGCAGACTTAAGGAAATGTCATTAACTGTATATTAGTGAGGGAAGAAATTATTATTAGCAAAATTATTAAAGGAGTTAACCGTATAAAAATATTATATATTGTTTTATTTTACATTATAATTATTTTAGAAAAACAAGATTTATTACATTGTCTTTCTGTTTCTTGGCTGCTGAATATTTCTAAAAAAATTCCCTTTAAACCAAATTTTGTAAATTAAGTAACAATATTTGGGAAATGAACAAAGTATGAAATTTACTTTGAAAATTAAATGCGTTTTTTCCCCCATCATTTTTTTTTCTTTGTTAAATTAATCCATTTGTAGCAAGTAAATTTTTTAAGTTGATGCTTTGAGAATCATTCATAGATTTCATTTTATTCGTCTGACAGTTACTTCAATTTATATTTATTATGGTTTAAATAAAATTATTCATAAGTTATTTCATGCTTTTCTTTCAAAATTCTTAATTTTTTTAAAAAAAATATGTGCATGAAAGCGAAGAACAAAATTTTCTTTAAAAATTCTTCAAACTTATTATGTAAGAATAGCATACAAAACATAGTATTTTAAACAGTAGCTAGAACTAATGATAAATATATTTTTTACTTTTAACTAAAATTTTGTCAATGCATATACGAAGGTTATTCGGAAAATAAGCTTTGATTTCTTATAACATATAAACGATCACAGATTTTTAAAGAAAACCTTTTCATTTAATTCCCTATAACTATCTATATTTTTTCTATATCATTTCCATAGTTGCTTAAACATTAGTCATAACATTCTGCAAGCATTAGAATGCCTAAGTCATTGAAGTAGACCGAGTTTTGGATATGAATTTCAGAATAGGGTCTGTCATCATGCAGTAACAAAATTCCAAAAGTTAGAATACCACGTCGCATATTTTGCATTGCACGTCAAAGCTTGGTCAGGGAAACGAAGTAAGCGGTTGCATTTTTTGTTGCCTCTTGATGCCTAAATTCGACTAACAAGAATCAGTATCCGTTCCAAAATGCAGTTACCATAACCTTGCGGATTAAATTATCTGCTTGGTCATTTTACTGGTGATGTGTAATTCCAGTAATTGACATTTAGATTCTGGGGTCATCTGAGAAACCCACGTTTCGTGCCCATGGAACAATGTTCTCTAAAACTTGATCATCTTCAGCAGGATAATGTGACAAGAATAAATCAAGAGCACATGCTTTAGCATGCATAAAAAATAAAATTTTATGAATATTTGCAAAGAATATTTTAGTAATACGTCATCTGGTGGATATATTCCAAACAAATTTATTAAGTCCCACGGGGGCATCGTAAATGAGAATGAGAAGTTTCCGGTATGCTCTTTGGTTCTCACCCCCCGCCCTTTCGTTATATGAAAAAGTGGTGGTCTGGCTCCTTCCACCGACAACAGGACACACTTCCTTAGGGAAGGGTGTACCATGGCCAGTGATGGTCCTTAGGACTCAACCACAGTTCCGGCCGGTGTTGCTGTTGCGGCGGTCCGTTCATTTAATTTTTACCGGGTGCCTTTCAGGGGGTCGGAATAGCCAGTTTGCGGTTTGTGGTTATATTAAACCTCGCCAAAGGGTACTCAGAAAATTGAGAAGTAAAAATTCTGGTATGTTGGTTGGTTCTCGCTTCCCTAGTGAATAAAGTAATAGTATGGGGCTTGATTATCGGCATACAGATGACAACATACTTCTTAGAGGAGGGGTTGTAATGTGGCCGATGATGGCAATTAGGATTCTTTCATGGTCCTGTCAGAGAACTATTATGATGATGCCAGTCATTCAGACTACCACGAATTCATTGGCAGAGAATGAGTAACTCTCTTGAAGTCATCAACAAAATTCCACACATTTCTGACGAATTGTGCGATTGTAGGTGGCACTGAAAAAGGAATTTTAAATATGAACATCATGTATTTAGCTTTTATACACTGCTTTTCTTATTTTGTAAAATAAAATGCTATGTTTAAAATTTAATGTAATTTATTGGAGCTATTTTTTAGCGATAAATCATATAGAAGTCTGCATTAATTCATTTGTTAATGATGTGATCACCTTAAATTTGAAAGTATTGTCAGAGTTCCCATTTTTTTGTAGTCAAGCTATTGATACTCGTTCCTAAATTTAAATTTAAGGTTAACTGCTTATTTATTTATTCTTTCAAATTAAAAAGAATAATCAAGAATAAATATGTGTATCTAGCAAGTAAGTTATGTTCGTGATTTACTCCACAGAAATAATAAAACTCGCATTCGCGCTGCATAATACAGGCCATTAAGTTCTTAAAAATGATAGTAATGGAGATATTTCGTGGTTGTTGCCATAATGTTTAAAGAATGCAATATGCCTCCTGCATTCCCATACGACGACTGCAATGCAAAGACTCATGATTGAGAAAAAAAATTATTCCTCTTATGGTCCAAACTATCTGGGATTTTCATACATATTTACAGCTTTAAGACTTTCTTTTCTGGGAAGAGGATTCAGAATGATAATGCTGTGAAAATTATTACTAACTGATTATTATCACAGACTGTGTAGTTCTTCGATACAGAAATATAAAATGCGTTCTTTTAGATAACAAACATTACAACACATTTATATTTAAATATATTTCAAAACATTATTAATAAAAATTTGTTAAATTACTTTAATTGGTTTTTTTAGTTTGTCATTTACTAGTTTATTTTCTCATATATGCAATATGAAGAAAGTACTGTAATTGTCAAAACATTTGAACTCGAGATTTGGTCTAATCTCCGAGTTTTAGAGCTCCCTGAATTATAAAAAGACATTTTTGGACAATGTCTGTCTGTCCATTTGTATGCAACAAAGATAGCTCAAAATGCTTTGTGTTAGATTATTACAATTTAATATATGTGCTTTAAACCAAATTTGCAGATTTCTATCAAATTTTGAATAAAATCTGTGCAGTGGAAGTCCGTCCGTCCGGCTGTTCAGATATAAGTTAACACGATAATTACAAAAAGGGGAGAGCTGGACAGATAAAATTCGTCAGATTTATAGTGAAGACACCTGTCAAATTTTGAACCAACTATAGATTGACTGTCTGTCGGTCTATACTTTCCGAACATGTAAACACGATAATTCAAAAAAGTAATGACTTAAATAATTTGGTATGGGATTTTGTGACTATAAGTACAGTTTTGTGTAATTTTTTTTCAATCGATTTAAAAAACCTGCCTAAAACACAAATTCGATTTTTCGATACCATTAAAGCCTGCCAGGACGCCAAATAACTCGTCAAGGATGACATGACAGATTCAATAAAAATGCTAAATTCACGCCAAAAATTGATATTTCATAACACTTGTACGCCAATACCATGTAAGGCGTTTTCTGGCATGATAAGCTTATTAGAGAGCAAGCGAGAAAGTTTTAGAGAGACCACTCCCGCTGGTTGAATGTCTTATATAATCTTTGTCGAACATTTGGAAAAGATCCATGTAGAAATTTATTTCGGATCCGAATTTTTATGGTGTCTGTCCTTGTGCTTTTCCAATTCCGCGCCATGATCTCAAGTAAACAAACCGATTCGAACCCGGCCTTTTTGCAAGTTTCGTGATTTGTGGTTGGAAGCAACTGCAATGCAAATTTAGCTAATATTGAAACTCGCCTCGTGTAAGTATTTTTTAAACGCAATGTGAGAAGTGATTTTAGCTCTTCGGTCGAGACGGAAGAAAAGTTAGCTGTGTGCAACTAGATTGTTGCTTCGCCATAATAAGATAGTTTCTTTCGGTTCGTTTAAATGTTAGACAGAAAGAATGAATGGTTCGAATCTGTTGACCAAGGTCTGGTAATGTTAATTTGAACTTTGATTTTAACATTTATCGTATTATTTTTGAATGCTTCAGCAATGAGTACATTGACTTTATAATCAATAAAAGTTATTTTAAGGAAACTACTTTAAACTTTATCCCTCCTCGACATAAAATTTCACTGTCCACTTTGCTAAAATTTGGGTTAGTTTACTCAGAAAAATACAAATCGTTCTAAATGCTGTTTGTAGCTGCTAGATATATGTAAACTTCATGCGCATATTATTCTTTATTTATGGAGTTTTTCTTATGGTTATTGGTAAATTCAGAAGGAATAAAATTGTTTCTTATCATACATAGTTATTTATTTTTCTATAGAAACCAGCAGAAAATATTTCGCATACTCTGAAAAATATACTTGTATATTATTAACCGCGTGCAATAGATGAAAAATTGTTATGAAAGAGCGTATTAGCAGGTGATTTTTTTCATTACTAATTAATTGCTAAGATAAAGTTAAGGTAGATAATTATGTTGAAAATTCGTTTTTTTGAATATAGTGATTATTTTAAGTTGAATATTTTTTTGTGTTTGAGCAGTCTTATTTATAAAACCATTTAAATCTGTTTCTAAACTCTTTTTTTTGTGGATAACGTTAATTTTTATATTTGCATTTATTTAAATTTTAATGCTATTTTCTAATGCAAATTTTTTGTTCAAATTTGGTATATTAAAATTAATATCTCAATATGTTAAGTGGTTTTTGAATTAAAAAAAATCTCTTCATTTAGAAATATTCTATAACTGTTTTAATGCTCTCCAGTCTGAAAAGAGAGAAATGAAAACTGTCATTTATCAGTCGAACTACAATATTTTGAGAATGGGTGGGTTGGTTTCAATACTGCTCATTTTTTTAAATTCAGGATCTAGAAAATATATTTCTTAAGCTGTTTGCTAAACTTGAAGCAAATCACTTAGTAAAATTCTAAACTAAAACATTTTTACTGCATACCTGTTTTTAGGCAAATAATTTTTTTAAATTTTTGCCATTTACCTGCTATATTTTAGTTTCGTAGAAGTTTTTTTTTTTCAGTCGGTTTTATGCAAAATTTAAAAATATAACTATTTTGCAGTGTTTTCTAAATTCATTCCGAATGAAGTCGCATACCTTGATGGACAAATATCAACAAATCAATTGATTGAATTCTTTTATCCAAACTAATAAAACCAAATTTTGACGTTTAACTTCAATTGTAATTACAAAATCAAATACCATATTTTATATAATTAATCCAATTCGTTTTTGAATCTATATGCTTGTGAAGAAACGGATCAAAATATGCTCAGCTTTTATCGAGATACGATTCCAAATTGGATAGGCAAGATGCTTTGTTAAATGTATAAATTTTATATATCCAACTGTTAATTTTCTAAATATTTTTTCTCATTTAACATAAATGTATTTTTAAAATTTTCTTTTTGTAAATATCGTTTTCACTTGTAATCTAATACCCGGAGAAGCAGACCTAATCTGAATGAATTACGCTCAAAATGTGAAAGAACAGACTTAAATCCAGTGTTATGAACATATAACAAATGTTATCCATCTAGCGCAAAGCGTTTACCGAGTTATCTGCTCAGACATATTCAAAAATGTTTTTTGTGGATTGGGAGATGTCCGAAACTTGGAACTAGGTTCATCAAAATCTCGATTACAATACTTCCTCGATGCATATTTTTCATACGAGAAAGTAATAATTGAAGTATATTCTAGTTTGTTATGAAAGATGCAGCAATTAAACGCTTAGAAGATTCCACACATACATAATATTGCCGTAACTTGTGACCTTTTAAGTATCATTTTGCGTGATTTTGATGCTGAGGACATTGAAGAATTTCCTGTAGTTCTGGGAATAATGGTTAAAGTTTTCATGATGGCATAAATCACGCTACTAACATCGAAAGATTTGATATCAACTACTTTTTTTTTTTTACGATATCCATGAAACAAAGGACAGAATTATGAAAGTCAAAATATTAAGAAAAATATTGAAATTTTTGGAGTTTAAATCTCTAAAAGAGTTTTAGGCAACATACTAAAAATCTTTGTTTTTTCAAATTCAGTCAAAATGTATTAAGGGTTAATAATATAAGAGCATTTAATAAAATGCATTTTACAAAATAATGCATCTAAAACAAGCGTGAGGGATCCTCCAGGAAATTCTCGCACATTCTCTAATAAAGATACTACCTGCCTTCCACGTATAAAATTGCTGACCTTGGGCAAGGTCGTAAATGCCACAAGTGTTCAGATTTTTCACTGATATGAGTTGTGTTTTTCGAGCATAGTAACAAAACTAGTAGTTGTAAATTAACTACATGCCATTGGCGAGCAATAATCATGAAAAATTCAACTTTGGTGTGAATCTAGCATTTTTACCGAATCTAATTTCGATCTTTGATTTTTTTTTTTTTTTTGACAATTAATCACTGACATGCAGTTACTAGTACTAGAAAATTACTGACACAAGTACTAGAAAATCGAATGTATATTTAGGTCGCCTATCTTCCGACTGATTGGAATCAAATTTAGATACAGAACTAGGGCAAGGCGAGGACCAAACTTCGTCATCTGGACTTATAGGGCAAAATAAATCAATATTTCGAGATTTATCGTGATTTTATTATAAATTTATAGCAAAAATAAATTATAAATGAGCTCTCTTATCAGACTTATCAGAACTACTCCATTGAATTTTCATTTGCTTTGTTAATTTTCATTTATATAATAAAACGCGTCTTTCCTTATAGTAAAATGATTAAAATACTATGGTATTAAAATCATTTTTATATATATAAACTTATTTCTGAAAAGAAGGCAGGTTTAAGACATAGAAGACGCTTTGGATTTTTTATTCTCTTTAATATCCATTCCGGGAAAGCATACTTATTTACAAGTAGAGCGCAAATAAGGCACGTCCGCCACAGAGCGAAACAAAAGAAGAAGTAAGGAAGGGACGAAACAAATGATCACTAGTGACATGGGATTTCCGGCCACGTGTCGATTGGATATTCGTGTTGACATCTGACAAGGGCAACGGAGGGATCTTTTTCACTTGATACCTAGAACTGACTGTGCAGTAATTTTTACACAGCTTCTGTTGAATCAATTAAACCGAAACTGGAAATGGATCAGGAAATAAGAGAATGAAATTACTATGGGTTAAATTAAGATAATGCTTTGGAAATTAATTTGGTTTAAAATATCATTGCAATTCCCACCACCACCACAAGACGTGGAAGTGCGCCGTGACCCTTTAGCACACAACCATACCTTACAGGGGTGTCTGAGTAAGTTTAAAAATATATTGAAAGTGACACTTAAGTTTCCCTTGCCTTTACATTAATACAGAAATCCCATTCATTATTTTATATTAGAAGCATAAAAAGATCAAGAATTATATTATGAAAAAAATATTATATAAAAACCTGAATTAAGAGTAATAAAATATTAATAAATTTAAACAGTATATTACACAAAGTTATTTTGACCATTTTTCTGCAAAAACGGAATGGATGAACTTAATTTAATGAAAACAGTCTATGGTATATTTGCCTATATTATTCTTAGATTTTAAGAAGTTTGATTCAACAAAATTATTAAATTAGAAATAAATTATTAAATATAATATCAATATTTCTATGATTTCACGGAAATGAAATATCAGTATAGTTAAGATTTTAAATAAAGTGTTTTAGCTGTAAATAAAAACACAAGATTCAAAACTTCAGGTAAAAACTTGGACATGAAAATAATACTTGCAGAATTGAAATATTTCATATTGAACACTTGGAACTGAAGTCATAAGTAAAATTCAAAATATAAAATAAAAATCTTGGAAATAAAAATATTTGTAAAATTGAATGGTTTCATATACTGTAAGATTCATGTATTTCAAATCATTTGAAAATGATAATAATTATAGAATTCAAAAATATCAAATAAAAAAACTTGGAACTAAAAGAAATAAATTCAAAAATCTCAAACAAAACACTTGTAAATGAATGTAACAAACACAAGACTCAAAATACTCGTATGATTAAGTGTTTGGGAAATAAAATATATAAAAATATTTGATAATTGAAGAAAAACAAGTATTTGAACACAGTGATAAGAGGGTAGCTTAATAACTGTCAGGGGTGTAAAAAAAAAATTTACCCTGAGGTATTTACTACCTTAGTCTAATTATCATGTGCCATTAATTATTAAGTATATAAGAATCTTGGTATTTTACTTTTTTCGTTCACAAGGTCTGTATGCATAATTTTTAAATAACAGATTTGAAAAAAATTTAAAAACGTCATAATATTTTAAATAATATGAAAAGATTATTTGCAATTATGTTGTAATCGAAAAATTCAATTTAAAATCAAATCAAAAGTACAGAATATAAATCTTGATTTTCACTCGTTGAGTCAGGAAACGCTAATCACTTTTTTAAGAAATCGCAAAACGTAGTTTTGAGCACTGATTAACTGGAACATCTCTATGATGACAAGGAGCACAAAAACACAAGGGTATTGAGCCGGAGTGTCGGATGAGGTCACAGGTTACGGAAGCATCGTCATTCGAAGAATTTCAGCAACGTGGTCGGATCTGAAGACGCTATGCCACGGGAGGTAGCCCGGCAGGGTCGGCAAGCAAGCGGCCGAGCCAAGACGGAACCATCTTCAAAGAAACGGCAAATCAAGGAGCCATAAAGTAACATCACATTGCCTCTCATCCCGGGGATTTAATTCTTTTAAATTTTTTTCACAGGAAGCTATCCTTGTAGATAAAATAATATATAAGCTTATTTTGGTTGAAGTAGAATGCAGGTTCAAAGCAGTGAAGAGACATTTTACATTTTGAAATTAATTTTAATATCCATTGCAGGAAAGCACAATTATTTACGAGCAGGAGCGGACAAGGCACGTCTGCCAAGGACAACGGAGGAATCATTTTCACTTGATACCTAGAACTGATTGCGCAGTAATTTTTACACAGCTTCTGTTGAATTAATTAAACCGAAAGTGGAATTGGATCAGGAAATAAGAGAATGAAATTTACTATGGGCTAAATTAAGATAATGCTTAGGAAATTAGTTTGGATTAAATTAGATATTAAAATATCATTACGTATATATTTGAAAATTTAAGAAGACATACACTAAAAAGGGAAAAAAAGTTAAGGTATGTATCAAAACTGATTTCGAAAATGAAATTTTGATCACTATCGAAAATTAGATAAGAAGTAAAAATTTTTCACCGAAAGGCGAGTAAACTTGCAATTTAAATTATTCAGATA
>JAPMOR010099546.1:7426-25327 GCA_026543865.1 Argiope aurantia
TATTTCTATCTCTATCTAATGCTTTAGCTATCTATTTCTATCTCTATCTAATGCTTTAGTTATCTATTTCTATCTCTATCTAATGCTTTAGCTATCTATTTCTATCACTCTCTATGATATGAAAGTGTCTGAAAGATTTTCTACTTACTTTGGTAATTTATGCTATAATTTTCAAAAATCGAATGCTAAAATACAGTAGTTTTATTCAAATGAAAATCAAATATTGTTAAAGGCAGTGAATCAATATTTGACTTTTATTTATTTATTTAATTTGAAAAAAAATATTTAAAAAATATAATAGTCCTTTGTATAATTTTCAAATCTATTACAATCCCCGAAGATAGATTTAAAGTTAATAGATATTATGTTAATCTTGAAATTTTTTTTATTTATATGTTGTGGAAATTTTAAAACTTAAATGTCAACTGAGATTTATTTTTCAGTATGTTTCTAGGCTAAAGATAAATCAGTAGTCAACAGCTTTTGCTTTATTCTAGTACAAAGTATTCAAGTAATTGAAATGAGAAACACGGAATGTTTTAAATTTTACTAAGCGGGAAACAAAATAAAATCTCTTAAAAATATTTAGAAGGACTATTTAAAGATATTTTGTGAGAGTGAATGTAATTGATAAAATCATTGCGTTTCTTATCTATTTTTAATATACAATTATTACTAAAATTTGTTCATCAGATATATAATTTTTTCTTTTTTCTTTTAAACTTCTTTGGTCTTAATGAAGAAGGTTCACTGTTAAGGTTCATAAAGTCTCCTAAGGCAATTTGTACATTTGTACTGGTTATATTTACTTTATGTATTTAACAGTCTTTGTAATAAAGTAATATAATTATGATTGTTTCCGTCGTTTACATTTTATATTAAATTATGCTTTTGCAATTGCTACGTGTTTGATTAAGCAAACCAAAGGTAATAATCATCTTATTAAATGCAATAAAGCAAACTCAGCTGAAGCAAACTGAGCTGCCTTGAATTGCGATTAATCCTTATCAGTAGCTTTTGATATAGGCAAGATATTGAAAAAATACGATATTATCTGTAATTTTAATGAATAATATAACTTTTTGATAATTAAATCATTCTTAACATTTTATAAAACCGTGTTTTTTAAAGTCTTTTTTAATTTCATTATTTTTCCTTTTAGTACTGAATATTTTTCGTAATGCAATGGAATTTTATAGGCATCATTTCTTTTGATGATGGATCTTATAATCAAAGTTTAATAAAAATTATTGAGAACAGGCAATTAAATTCAGAAAATATTAGATTGTTGCAAAAAGAGTTCAGAAAATATCATATTAATTATCGAAGTTGAAAACATTACAAAATTACAGAACTTTATTTCATCAGCAAAAGAGGGAACAATTGATATTAAAATTTCATATTCACATATATGAAGCAAATAACATAAAAGCAAATAAAAAAACACTTTACCATTTAAAAAAATTATACATTTTATAGATGCCGTAGAAATTTGATTCCGGATTTAATTTACTGCATGTTTCATTGGATAATATATTCAAATGATTTAAATCATAAAATGTAAAGTGGAGAAATTCTGTTTTTATTATAACAACGTCTAATAAATAATTTATTACTATAACGTGGGGTGAAATTGAAAATTTGATATCGAAATTTCATATTTATATATAAGGAACAAGTAACAAAAAAGCATTTAAAAACATTTCATCATATTTTAGAAATTATTCATTTCGTAGAAATTTGGTTCTGTATGCAATGTTTCTTCATGTTCTTTTGGATAACATATTAAAATATTTAAACTATAGAATTTTTAACAGAGAAACTATAACTTTATTATAATAACTCTAATAAATAACTTATAATAATGCATGTGCTCTATGAAGAAAAGCGAATTTAGATCGTCTGCAAAAGTAAATAAAATGAATAAAAATGCCAGAACTGCTTCGCAAATGTTTGGAGTTCTGTACAAAGGCAAGTAGCGTGAAAAAATATACTTTTGGAAAGTATAGGGGAAGGAAAATGTCAAACAACGAAATGAACTGGAAAAATGTTTTTCGCTTTTTGGAAAATGATGTCTAGAAACTCTTTGGAAAAGGGATGGAAAAAATTGGTTTACAGCTCGATTGAAAGGAGAAAAAATAATATTTTTAGATATATTCATAACACCAACGGACCTATAAAGCAAATATAAAAACTAAATATTAATATTTTTCCTATACTTACGGCAATTTATTTATTCTTCTTTTTAAAAATTGTTTTAAACATTATATAAATTGTTTAAATCTATTTCAATATAATTATTATAAAGAATCATTCTATGGGAGATTTATAACGTTTTATTCAAATTTCAAAAATGAATAATTAGTAAGAAAATTTTGCTTTTCAAATCGAAACGCATCAACATTTAACTAAACCATTTATAATTTTCTTTGCGTGAGTCTTAAATTGCTTAAAATATCAAACAAGTGAAAGAAAAGTTTTTACTTTCACAGATTCTCTTCAAATATAAATATATTTTCTGATAAGGAAGTAAGAGAATGATATTAACTTTTAAAGAGGATTAAATTAGAGACAATTTACATTTATTTACTATATAAGATTCAATATAGAGTAATCTAAACAAGTACACGCAAACATATAATTTAATAGATATATAAAATAACTGAGTGAACTGAATTAAAATTGTTTTATTAATAAATTCACTTTTGGCAAAACCAAAGAAGCAGCACTAAGCACTGGAACTTATTATCTGATTTTGCCAATTTTTATTTCATATTAAAGTTCATAATTTTAAATACGTTATCCCTGTTCGTCTGCCCCTCCGAATAATTTTTTCCTCAGTAAAACATTTTTCAATGTACTTTCTGTATGGTAAAAAAGGAAAAGAAAGGAAAAGCACTTCATACTCCCCCCTAGTGCAAGAGCTGAATTGATTTTGCCAATTTCTTCTCATGTAAAAGTTCAAGTAGTTTAGATATATTATACTTATCGCTTTTCCTCCTCTATCCTCCATTTTCATTTGATATTACATAATGTAACCATGTTGCAGATAACAGCGAAATAACTGCACTTGTTTCAACAATTAATTTCTTCACTTTGTGCACGAAGCTAACAATCAAAATTATCTGTATTTACTGCACAATTAGAAGTTAAATCTTTATTTTCATTTATTATAATGAAAAGTAAATTCTCATTTTTCGATGACATGATTAAATTAACAATATTAATAGAGTGGGTTAAAAGTTGGTCGACGAAGACGGTTATTCATGATAACACGAATTGTATGTTTGATTGCCTCTTGGATATGCTAGATGCTTACTAAATGATAGAAAGATGCAATTAGTAAACCATTGAAGTATGCTTCGGCGTAAATAAAAAATTACATATTTAAGTAATAGACAAATAAATGGGAAAAGAAGAACTAATATTTATCAAATTACTGAATATAAAGATAAAGTTGATGGGCTCGAAAAAGGTTTCACAGTAGTTTTAACAAAATGTAAGCGGACGAATATAAATTAAACTTTTATAATGTTTGTCATTATGATCGTAACAGTTTAATTCACAAAAGATTTATTATCTGAATAGACGTATTTAGAAACCAATTATTTCGATGGAATTAATGGTAACTAAAATTTTTTAAATCGAATATTTATTGTAATTTGATGTTAATGGCTTTTTTACAAAAATATTTCTAATTTTGATAGCCATGTAATTCATTCCATTTTGAAAGCATAAAACCGCTTTTTTTGTTCTGCTTTTTATTTCTATCATCTCTCTTGAAATTGCAGTTAGGAATGGAAACAATTAATCTACAATTAAAACAGAAACTTATGTGTGGAATAAAATGAAACTTATTTTTTAAAATTAAGTTCTAAAAACAAAATTGTTTAGTACTGAAATGTGTATTAAAGTATATATTTTATAGTAATATGCAATATCTCAGAGGGTTATTCAATAAAAATTTCTCAACAAAATAATATCCTGTTTACTGGAACAGTATACATTAAAAATATATTATAGTAATCTGATATTATATTTTTATACAGCCATTTATATTATAAGAAAGAGTGACAATTTTTAAAAATGAACATTCAAAAATCTTTATTACATACTGATGAATTTAACGCTTAGTTGTAAAAATAGCAAAATTTCAAAAAGTGCATTAAAAGCACACTTTGAATTGAAGGCTACTTATTATGAAGAAATACGCCATGTACTTTCATCTTGAAAAATAACAGAAAAATCTTGAAAAAGTATTAGTAACTACAATGAAAATAATTTGAGTGTTCCTACATCAGTGAAATAAATTGGAGTTATACATGCTTAAAATATTTAGATGAATTAAAATGTATAGAATGCTGAAGTTGTAATATTTAAATTGTATCATTAAAAAGACAATCTTTTGAATATTAAGTTGGTGAAAAAAATCTTTTTAATTATATTGTATTTTCGAAAGCACTACTGTATAAAGATAAAAGTTTTTATTAATATTAATTTTTAATTAATGATAATAAATTAATTAATATATTTTCTTTAATATAATTATTAATTTTAATTAATACATTGCGTTTTGCTGAGTGAATGACAAAATCTATTTTAACAGCAGTCATTAAAAAACATTTTTTTATTGCATATCATAAATATTTATTTTACACTCATAAAGTAAATTAGGTCAAGTTTATTGAACAACATTTAAATATATTTTAATAATCTAAAATTAAATAATGTTATTTATAATAAACTAGAAAAATATTATATTATTATAACAGCAATGTTATATAATATTAATCTATAACGTTTCCTTTAAGAAAATTAGTTTTACTAAATCAGTAGTGTACCCTTTATATGATATTTTAATATATTCTTTTTTTAACAATGTAATGTTTATTTATAAATGATATCCTTTTTATAACATTCTACCTAATTTAACTAATTTTTATAAATTTTGTTTCATCTTGATTTGTTTTATGTTTAAAATATGGAATTTTGCACTCCATTATTCTTTGATATACTGGAGATTTGTACTGCAATCACTTGAACACGCTTGAAGAGATTGCAGTAAGTTTATATATAACGAACTTATTCGTTAGTTATATATTCATTTTATATTTTTATAACATAAATTTAGCGACATGTGCTCTTGCATTTGAAAAATAGTATTTTAAGATTTTCATAGTGTTTATAATAGTAAATTAATAAAAAGTAAAGAAAATTATTTAAAGAGAATAATAAAATTTTAAAAATCTACTTTTCATTACGCTAATAAAAAATATAAAATCTTTAAACATACATTTTATTAAATTACCATGGAAGTGTTAAGGTGCCCTAATATATAACCAACCATAACTAACATATCAATATATAAGAACTTAAATAAAGAAACTAAAAAAGTTTAAACATACATAAGTCAGAAACAATGTTTAGTAAGGATTTGATTTGTAATTCAAAATTTTTCTTATAACTTAAAATCAATTGAGGAATGACTATAAATCAATGTTTTTAAAAGATTTTTTATATTAATTTTATGTAAAATACCAAGAAAATGTTCTGATATTCCTACAAATTTCTAAACTGAAGTGTTTGGAATTTATCTTCAACCCACGAGTATAATGGGTTTTGAATTATTTCCTAGTAAGCCAGCAAACAAAATTTAAAGCAGCTAACTTTATATCTTCTCAGAACTGTAACTACTTATATTTTAAAAATTATGCCAGTAATTAATCGTTATTTCCAAGTAAAATCTTATTAAATCGCCCTCTTAACAACTTTCTAAGAACTTTGATCCCTTCTTCTATTCCTTAAATTGCTTTTTAAATCGTTTACGTTACAAAGATTTAAAAAGAAATAGCGCAGTAACTTTTCACTTGGAGGTATTTGTTCCAGCTGTGTGAGATAAATAGTCGAAACTAATGAGGTATTGTCATACTAGGAAAATAGTTCTCTTCTCACTTTTGAAAGTTTTATTATTTCTTTTGTTTTAAAACATGCCAATTGTTTGAGATGGAAACATTTATTGGTTTAGGAAATAAGGAAATTTATTATAGGAATCGTCATAAGAGATCGAAAACTATGGGAATCGTTTAAAAGAATTTAGTTAAAAAATTGAATGGAAATTAAAAAAAAATTGATATGCAACGCATATTTTCCCTTCAAACTGAAATTTAAAAACTATAATTTTTAGGTAATTTAGATATAAAAATTTATTAAATTACATTTAGTTATTCGAACTGTTTAAAACCCCAATAAATTCATTTTTTTGCTTAAGTTAATATATTGACAGCATATATAGGAAGAAATATTTAAATTAAATATGTTATTATACCGTTTTGAAGCAAGATGATTAGTTTCAGACTTGTAACTTTAGGATTTGATCAGACGACGAGAATGCATCTGAGCCAGATGCCCCCTCTGAAGTTTTCATGGCCAATAAAAGAAATAAGATTTGAATAAAGGTGTCATAGCTTTACCAGATTAATAAATAAGACTGATATTGTCTTATCATCAGCAGCGAGGACCGTTTTTCTGTTTTGTTTTTGTAAATTATGAATTGAAGTTCATCATTAAAATTTAAATTTTTAATAAATAATAAAGAATGTGTTGGTATTCCTCACACCATTTCTATACATTTTTTCTTCTTTTTTTCCCTGTAATTTCAGGAACAAACTGATAACATATTTTCTATAATAAACAATTTACATGATGTCCTAATTACATGACAATCAACCCAATGCACGACAGGTTTATATACATGATAATGTTTAATATTTTCGTTCGAGTCTTCACTATTTTTTTATTTTTTATTTTGTGCTAATTGAAAATGTAGCTAAATGTATATTTGTAAAATAAATAAATAAAATAAACATTATATAAATAAGAACATTTTTAGGATAAAATTAGGATAATAATTAAGCAAGTAATTAGGATAAAGAAAAATTAAGCAAGTAATATATTTTATTTATTTTTGCATTTATTTATTACTTTTCTATGAAAATATTCGGGAAAAGTATACAAAGTTACCCAATAACAATTTCTGTACAATATTACGAATTGAAATCTCAGATCCCATTCATTCTACGTCGAAACTAAGCACAAGACTAGTCAGAGTTGGGAGCGCATGATAAATTCAAGGAAAGAAAACCTATAATGTTGTGGAATATTTCAATAATCGCAGTATATTTTTCTATAAATAAATTTCGAAGAAAATTTATGTATATGAAATCATGTAAAGACACTTTGAATATTTCGAATATACTAGAAATATTTTATTTGTCTGTAATAAATGGTATTTGGTCATGTATTCCATAAATTAGAAATTAATTTAGAAAATATGAATTAAGTATTTTTTTTTCCAAAAATTACAAGTTATCAATCAGTAAATATGTTGAGAAGATAAAAAAATTGCAATATTTTTCAATATTTTGATTTTTTTTTAACTTTAAAAGACAAACCATCATTAGTCTTAATGAGTTTAGCTGGAAACTTTTAAGTTAAATAAGGAAACGCATCTGTCGTCTCTTCTAATGACATACCAGGCTCAAATAAGCTAAAACAGTTTAAATAATTTTTATAATCTTATTTAAATTTGATATTATGTAATTAGGATTGACTTACTGGAATTTAATGACATTTATGAATTAAATTATTTTGCTTAAGTTTTTTTCGGGGGGGGGGGACTATTATATAGAAAGAAAAACAATTTTGTTAACGCTCAAAATTTAATCTAGTTATTTTATTGAATATCTACTTCCAAATACACTCAATAAAAAAATCTAATTATGTCTGCCTATTTCTGAGCAAGATCGTTCGAACAATTAACATAAAATAAATAAATAAATAAATAAAAAACGGAAGTGTTATCAAATTTCGATTATAATTGATTTCTCATGATTTGCGTCATATGATTGATTTTCTCATGATCTGCGTATTCGAGAACATGAGAAAGCAATAGGCAACATACCAGATAACTAAAATTTAATTTGCCGCCTTGACATCAAAATTGTAAAATATGATCGAAGTTTTAAGAAATTCAATCGATCAAAGGAAAGTTTTTAAAAAATATTTACGTGATTATTTTCTTTACACAAAGAAACTATACATCCTCCATTTATTTAATGGCTATTTTCAGTCAATTCATTTCTAACTGAAAAAACGAAAATCTTTGCTCTCAAGGTCGTTTATTATGATATTATTCAATGCTTTCCATATATATTCTAATAGTGTTTCGACGACTACAATTTCCATTTTGAATTTAACTTTTTTCATCATCCGGTCAAAGAATGATTATTTGACAAATAGATTTTATATTAACATATATTTATCTATAATATGACATATATTTGAATATTCTGGAATTCTTTTGTTCTTAAAAATAGTTAACATTTAAGAACTGAAAATATTTCAATTATTAGTGGAATTGTTCAGATAATATTTTTCATTTATATAATCTTATTAGGGGGATATATAGCATTTTCATACATTTAAATTTTTATATTTTAAATTATTAAGGATCGCTGCATATTTCAGACATTAATATAAACTGCGATAAATAAATATTTAAAAAATCCTGCAAATTGCTAAGAAAAAGAATTTTGTATGACAAAATTACAAAAAATAGCCTTTTTTTCCTTATTTAAAAGCATATGTCGATTAGTTATGCAGAAAAATTAGATTTCAAACGCTTTCTCAAAAAAAAAAAAAAAATAATTTCAAAATATTTTTTGCAACTATTTTAAAATTTTTAAATCACCATAAAACATTTACTGTTTCATTACATAATAAAATTAAATAATTATTGAATTTGTTACAAGTAACAAAGCAAAAATGGTTTATTCAATATTTTAGTGGGGATAGAAATACACTAATGACATTCCAATTCTTTTTATAAGCCATGAAAATCAACCAAAATTCAAAAATACCAAATATCTATTTCAAACTCGTTAAATCTCTTGACACAAATCTATCAACCACTTTACAACAAACAATGGGATGAATTTGGATAATATGGCGCAATTTTGGTGTGAAGCGAGTTGAATATTTATCTCTATGAAGCCAAGTGACAGTTTCATGCCGCCAAGCATGACATTTTATCCACTATATTAAACGTCAGATATCTTCGCTACATACCCAAGGATGAATAATTCAAAAGAGAGTGAATAGCCAACATTATTTAATCCAACATGGAAACTTTCAGAAGTTTCTACAAAGCACTTGAAGAACAAATTCAGACGATTTGTAGGGAGGTAGATTAGAATATTGTGCGAACTTCAATACTGTGCATTGGATATCGCACGACAAATGTATATTTATGCTTCTCCGAGACAAATGAATATTAATGTGGTTCAGACAGATGCAATTGGAGTGATAAAAATAGAATATTATTTGATTCTCATCTAATTATACAAATAGTAAAGATAATTTTTAATTCAAGTTATAGAAATACAGTTTTGTCACTTGAATGAATATTCCTGATATTCATAATATATGAAGGACATTTTATTGCTTATAAAACTTTCTAGAGCAAGCAGTATTTTTAAAGGAAAATCTAAACATATAGAATATAAATCTTTGGAAAGTCACTAAACGCACTGACTTCAGGGATAAAACGATAAGATCAAATGATTTTAGCAAAGCAATAGAAAGTATCACTTTTATCGAACAAGACTTGTGGTAAAAAAATAATTTATTTCCATAATATTTAGTAGTTAACTTCCAAGAATACTATTTAAAATAAAATGTTAACAATTTATCTTGAACAAAATAAAGGATAAAGAAATATAGAATGAGAAAGAATTTATAAGTAATTATTATATTTTCATTCAATTAATAACTTGAAAATTCAATGTACATATAATAAATTTTAATATTAAATACATTTATTAAATTTGATTATTAATGAATAAATTATAAATATGGAAGATGATATTAGTTCAATTTCCAAATTAAAGTTGATTAATTTTCTGTCTTTTACATTGAAAATTTTCTGCAGAAATGCTGGAAACTCCTTAAAAATATTGGAGTTGGTAATTTTAAATGTAATAAAATTCATATATTTTCATGTTTATTTGTGTCATTTTATAGTTAACAGAAAATTAATATGCTCTTATGCTTTAAGAAATGCACTATGTAGTTAGATCTCAATGAGTAGAAATATATATAGTATATTTATTTAACTTGAGTAAGTTGCAAGATTAAAAACTGTTTTCCAACAATCTGGCTGTGTTAATAAAAATATATTATTGTTAGAGTTAAAATAAACCATTAAAAGATTTGGAGATTTATACTAATGTTAATAGATATTATGTTTCGGTAAAACATATATTTTTGTATTGTACTATTTTCACTTAATTACCTTTTTATGAAAAGATGAGAATTTTAATTCAGACACCAGGAATTGGGCTTTACTTATAATCAAATGAGAATGCAAAAGTAAAGTTTATTTTTAAAATAATAATAAAATAAGACATATCCACAAAACTGTTGCTGTTTATATATTCACATAATATTTTTGCATTTGATTACTATAAAACAACAAATCGAAACCTCATTTGCGAATTTTTATTTGTAAATTTGGAAATTTTTTTCCAATAAATATGATTTTTATATGTAAAATTCAGCTTCTATAGAAAGAATTCCTTATAACAGTATAAAAATATTTTTTGTGATATAAAAATATTTTTTTTTGCTATGATGAAATAATTTTCTTACACATTCGTAACCAAAAATCAGTACAATCAATAATTTCCTTCTAGAAATTCTGAATAAAATCACTCCAGTATTAGCTTAATATATGAGTATAGATTCAATAATTACAATGAATATATTTTCGTATTAATATATTTAAGAATTTGTATTTACAAACTAGAAAATCTGAAAAATGCGTGGTTTTAATTTATAAATTATCCCTTAAAAATACTCTATAGCTCAGAAATAAATTAGATTAGTTTCGATAATTGCCTAATGACCGTGAATATTATTATACAAAATGTCAAACGAATTCAGTGAAAGTGTTTTTCTTTATATACATAGATACAACTTTTAAAAATTAATGGGGAAAAGAAAAACAAAACAAAACAAATATTTTTATAACAAGATTTTTGTTGAATTCATTTCTGTGTTCTAATTTAATCTTTTCAAATCTATGCAAATTATATAATTCCAAGATCGAAGAAATATCCTTTATTTTATGAGGATAATATTTTAAAATCGATATTTTTTGATGTACAAACCATCTCTGTTCGCTTAAATGGAGTCTATCACGGTTTTTACAAACTGAAACAAACAAGGTAATAACAATTACTTTGTTTGAAGATTTTGTATTATGTAATACATTCATTACATTGTGACGTTTTAATTTCCTCATGATGACAAACATTAAGATTTTTTCAAACTTGAATTTTTGGAAATAACGTTTTGCATCTTACAGGACATAGTTTAAATGTATTTCTGCCCATAATTGCTCTGATTCTTCCTTTTCCTTTGCTTCGTTATTTAAATTTACCCAAATAATTATTCAAGCATTAGGCATCAATTTTATCTCAGTTTTAGCTGAGTTTAATTTTTTTAACGTCCCGTTTTAAAGCAACGCTAAAGCTATTTTGGGACGGACCTCGTAATTTTAAGCTGTGGTCAACTGATGAAGATGACATTTTAGTTCACACATGCCTTTCCAAGCTTCCGCAAAATACCAGCGGGAGTTCATTTGGTTTCGATGGATTTAACGTGCACCGTACCCCGCTTACACGGCGGTTCTTCTTGGAATCAGGTTTCAAATCTGGAACCCTCCAGTTCCGAAGACGAGACCTTTCCACCATGCCACCGTTATCCTCAATTTTCTCTCAAAGCAGTGTATAGATAGTTTAATGTATATAGTACAAATCGACAGAATACACTTGAAAGCTATATAAAATAGAGTATCCAATACTTAAAATTAATCTAAACGGTAATAATACTATTCTTCAAGGAGATTGAAACTGAAAAAAAAAAATTGACAATGGATGGAAAAAGCTTTAGAGTGTAAATATCAATGAGCATGGGAGAAATGAATGCCTTTTGCAACTATTTCATTTGGGTTAATCTGATTCAAATCGTTAGATATATTAAATATTAAATTATTTATTCTTTATGAAACAATTCACTGACAATATAGGATATGTTTTATAGATACATCAACTGCTTAAGTACCCTAAGAAAAACGTTGAGGAAAAAAATTTAATACATTCATACTTCAATTTTTAATGCAATTCAACTGTGATGCGAACAAAGCGCTACAAAAACAATTGCATTGCTGAAAACAATCAATAAATAATTTAAAGCTTAATTCTTTTTAGTGCTAACTAGTAATAGTTATTCCAAAATGTTGTTTGCTGTTGTGAGCAAAGATGGGAACAAAGCCAAATGAATTAAAAAGAAATGTTATTAAACATTTAAATAACTCTGATGTTAAAACTCATTTTCCCTTCTTTTATGATATTATATTGCCATAAATAGTGAAATTTAAATTTTGTTTTCAGAATAATTTCAAATGTTTATTGAAAGTAAAACCTTAAATGGAATAATCTTTTCTAATAACAAATACTATTATATATATATATATTTGCCAGAAATCTTCTGCACATAGTGTTAGACCTAGAACAACATAAATGGACACACATATAAGTTCCATAGTTGATATATATAATTCAAGAATATTTTTTTGAATTTAATTAAATAAAATTATTAAGGATAAAATTATAGAAAAAAATTTAAAATTCATCGTTGATAAATTGGAGAAATTTTACTACACAAAATGATTTGGGTATCAACTTAAAATAAAAAAGATATTTTTAATGATATAAATCTATTACTAAGGCATTTTTCTAAATTTTAAAATTACATGCAATTTTGGTAATTTTTAAAATTTCTTTTATTCCTTTTTTCCCAGTAAGTTTTCATTGCAATGATTAAATTTAAATCGTTTCTATTGTTTTCTGCAAATATTTTAAAGCTTGTTTTTATTTTTCGTTTAAAAATGAAAAAAAAAATTGAAAAAATGCATTTTATATTTCCTTATTCTTTGCAATGCAGAAATTAATAAAATCTTTTCTATAATCTGTTAACAAAGATTCTAATAACAAATACATAATATATTTGTTGTTCTGAAAGATTATAATAAAAATTCTATAATTTTTATGTTAGCATGCTCAAATCCATCTAATATGTTTTTACACATCTTCTTCCAGCACAATTAAAAACATTTTACTTTTATTGATAAACTAAAGGCCCGTCTTATATGAAGAGGTAAGAAAGTGAAACTATAATAACTCGTTAAAAGGACGTGAACCAGTTATGAAATGACGTGAACTGTCATTTTTTTTACGCAATATGATGGTCTGTGGCTTGATTGCATTTAGGGAATAAATTAAACAGCATATTCTATACACACGTAGCATGACTTGAATGTCTCTCATTATTTAAAGTTATTAATACTCAGTTTAGGCAATTATTGTTATAATGAAAGTATTAAATAAAAATTAACACAATAAATATTTTATTTCTACAAAATCAACAATTCGTTAAAGGTAGTTAGTTGATAGTGATAATAAACTATAAGAAATCATTTATAATATGTTGAATTTCTAGTTTAGTTTTTTCTAAGAAACGAGTTCTACATCTTATAAAGTGTAGACAATAATTTTGCAGACAGTCACATGTTTATACTTCTTCTGATTAAATTTTCTGAAATGCAATCATATGTTTTGAAGCTTCATTAGAATGATTTAGGAAATGATCCTGCAATTTTGCTCCAAGAAAAGGATGACTTCTGAGTCGATACTCTACTCTCAATACTACGGTAAAGAAAATTGATGACTACGTTTCTTTTTATGTTTGTCGGGCCTAAATAATGAATAATTATAGGCAGGATATTCTTAATATTTTTTAACCACATTAGCCAGAGTATTTGACTCCCCATTAGTAACCAGAAATTGAAATATGTGTAAAAATTGTCATCTGTTCTTTTATTCATGACTTACAGATTTTTTTTCAGCCTTTTCCAAATAAGAATTTGCAGGTGAGCTGGATGATTAATTTTAAAGATTATATATGATTAAGTACATAGGAATATTTTTAACCATTAACGAGATATATGGAGACAATTTCTTAAATTATCGTCAATACATATCTTTATTAAATGTAGAAATTTAATATTATGTTATTGTTTGAATTTAAATAATTTATAATCATTTATATTAAATTAATTATTATATATTAATAATTATAATTATTATTTATTAATCAATTATTAGATATTATTATAATTATTTAAATTATCATTTGTGTTATATAAATTTTTATAATAAATTATTTAAATCTAAATACATTTATAAATGAATTTAAATACATTTATTTCATTTTAATACATTTATAATCGTATGTAAATTATACATTCTATTTTATTTTTTTTTAAATTATGCATTAAATAATGAAATATTGGTCTTCTTTTTTAACGCAAAATCTAAATGTTTATATAACATTACAATGTCGATACAATTGTAGTTACAATCCTTAATATTATTTTTAATATAACATATTTAGAAATGTTATTTTTTTTGTTAAAATTAAAATAAAACTATGCAGCAAATGTTTAGGAGGCTATGGGGCAAGTCCAAGTATCTCATAGAATAGCCCAGTCCTGATCATTGTTGAATCATGCTCCTAACTTGATATATAAAAATATCGAAGCCTAAATACCGAAGCTTAATATTGTCCTTTCGTATACCATGAATGCGCAAATTGAAGTAATAACTAAAAAATAAAACATATTGTTATCATGGAATGAGATGTTAAGAAAATAGTTAAAGCTCTGTGAAGTTTTTATTATATTCTAATATTTTAATGATAACCATTTTTGCTTTCTTGTATATTTATGTCTAAAGATATTACTCGATGCATCAAATATTAAATTTTTAAGTTATCCTTATCTTTCATTTCGAGTTCTGCCTTTTTTCTTTGAACATAGCATACTATATGTTTGCTTATTTTTTGACCAAAACAATACTACAAATAAACCCTATAAAATTAAAAAATAAATAAATATGGTAAGAAAATTTATTTTCTTCTGACGAATTCTTCATGTGCCGTCAGTTCTATTTTCACACAGTTCAAACCTTATAAAAATATGACATATACTAATCAAAAGAACAATCGGAGTTATTTGAACTGATTAAGTATATGGCATAAATGCTGTATATGTCGTCTTACACAATATAGGGTCTTTAGTCTCTTCTTTTTTACAAGAAAGAATAAATGCGTTATATTTCATAAATCTATTTTAGAAGTGTATATAGATTTTCAACTCCGTATTTTGAGAGATTTTGAACAAAAATTTTTTTTTTTAATATTCAAGTTTATGAAGTTTTACTGAATGTCTTTAGAATGTTTCTATCATTTATTTCACATTTCTTAAACTTATAAGAGCTTAATGCAAAATATAAATATATATCATTTTATAATGTAACCTGCCTTATTGAAGGTACTAAAGACTACTGTCAATTATTCTTAGTTTGAGATATGTATGAATATTCATAAACAGTAGTCAAACAAAATTGAATAAACGTTGCATTAAATATCAGCAGCATCATATTTTCAAAAGATCCAGAAAGAGGAAGTTTTTAATCAAAACTTTATATGATAATCTTAATGCATAATCAACCATTAATTAAAAACTTTAAAAACGTGACGATTTTCTTGTTCTATTTCTTTAAATAAATATTCCTTACATTATGAAATCTCAGGGAACAGTCTTTGAATCAAACATTTAGTTAACAGAAAACAACTCTTTCGGCTCTGTGAAAAAAAAGCCAAGAATACAAAAAAAATACTATATATTCATTAAAATATTATGTTAAGTATTCTGAAAATTTGTAAAAATCGCATATTCTATTAGAGTTTATAAAGTTGAGATTAAAAAAATATTTTCTTTTGAAAAATAATTTTCTATTGATTTTTTTCATTATAGAGCCCTACTAATTTTAATCCAAGACTTTTTATAAAGCTTTTTTCGCCAAATAAAATTACCAATATAATTATTCAAATAAGCAATAACTGACGTTTTTCAATTTTCATGAATGAATTACATATCATCATACAGATTAATTGATTATTCACTAATCAAAATTCTAATAAGTCTCTCAGCAAAAGGTTTTGATACATCCAGCAACTGCTTAACAAGGCGTAAACTTGAAGAGATAATTTTATAAAAGTGCAATCTAAATTTCTAAATGACACAAGAAAAATCATTAATGCTAAACCCTTCATTTCACGATCCGTTAAATTGACATTTATTGACATTATCTCTAAACTAGATTATTAAGACCCAACATTCCTAAACGTAAATGTTTAATTCTTCAGATACTTTTAAGAAATTACTGCAATGATTGGGTTTACGATGTCAGTTTTATGTTCAAAAACTCTGTTTTTTAGATCATAAAATATGCAACGAGGATCCAGAATTGTGAGATTTTAATTGAAACCACATAAGACTGATAATTTTAAAGCGTAATGAACCGTAATTATAAAAATGTAAAAAAGAATTTCGTTGATTAAGTAATTTTCTTGTTCACTTACTTTTTATCATTACCTTGCTATTTTCTGCTAATCAATGTTAATGGATAACATGAAACAAAAATAAATCAGAAAAAGATATATTTTGAAAGATAGAATATAATCTGATTAAAAATCAAAAAATATAATTTAAAACATTTTGACATAATACTGAGGGATTTTGGAATGACATGCAGTCAAAGATCTGTAATCAGGTAAGGTTAATGTTTTGCTTACACAATTTTTCAAAAATAAAATTTAACTTTTCGTGCACAGAAAGTGACTTTATTTACAGAGAGCCAACTAAAATTAATCTAGATATTGGGATTTGACAAGCGTAACGAATGATTGTCATATTAGCACAAGTTCGTACAAAATTATAAGCATATTTTCAGGTATTATGCAACATTAAGAATGGCATATTATATAACATCTTTTACTAATAGATTAGAGCAGTCTAGTCTTATTCATATGATCTAGTCGTAGATATTAGAAATAGTTACAGAAATAGTTAGTTTTTCTCTACATAGAATGTTGTAGGAAAAAGATAGTAGTTCAGTAAATATCAAATCTTTATTATATGAATTTCAAAAAAAAAGTAAATAGAAGAACCGAAAAAAAAACATTATATTCAAAGGAATACTATATTTAATAACCATTTATTCAAGTTGTAAATAAACTTTACAGAAAGTTAACGTGGTATACAAAGTAACCGAATTAAAGATTATATGTTTACAGCTCTGTTATAATGCAGCTGCTCTGTTATTATTATCGAAACAAATAATGGTTCTGATTAAATTTTAGAGAATTTCAGAAACGTCCTGCCCGTTTTCTTCTTGCCACAGTGAATAAACGAAAATCGAAATATCTTTAGATTAACCTTCTATGAAAACTTTGTAATGATTTAAAAAGATGAAAAATTTAAATATTTTTTTAGTAATATCACTATATAATTATTTATGCTTTACAAGCATTTTTATAGTAAAAATATTAAATATAATATCATCTTAAATCTTTTGTATTTTTCTTATTCTAACTCCACAATAATCATACTTCCAATTTTGGTTCAATAGATTTTTTTTGTACAGTAGTTTGATATTCTAAATTAAAATTGTTTTTTTAAATCTCAGATTTTAAAGTTCAATATTTAATTGTTATAATTTTTCAAAGTTCAGGAAAAAAGATGAGAAAATGAAAATTAAATTATTTATAAGACAAGACCAAATATATATATATATATAATATGAACTCTGATATTATGAAGTTTAAAACTATTATTTTATCAATACCCAACATCATATTCTCAGACTTTCCGAATAA
>JAPMOR010099556.1:0-11699 GCA_026543865.1 Argiope aurantia
AAATTAAACAAACATGATGAAATTTTGAAGGTCAATGTGAACTTGGGAGATTAATGATATGGTTCTTCAAAATTAAAGCTCGGAATGTTTTTATGGAAGAAAACAGTGCAGAGTATTTTGTTGATAGTTTATTGAATTCTTTGAAGACAATAAGTAGGAAAAAAAATTCTACTTCCCAGATTTCCAAGCTGAATCTTTTATCAATGCACAAAATATTGTAAATATAATTCACGCTCCTTACGAAGAAAATACATGATAAATTTATCATTTCTGATGAAATCGTAAACATTTTTTTTAACTTTGATGTTTATGAATTTTAAATCTTCCACTCTTTATAATTCGAATATTTTTTTATATCTTTCTTTACAAAAAATATTTAATGCTAATTTATAAAATTTGTTCATAATTTTATTAAAAAAAAAACTTCTTTTTTTAATGCTTTTTAGGGGTTTAACTGGTTTTTAACATAGTTGTCAGATTTGACCCTTTTTCATGGAAAATTTGCTGGTTTTAATTTTTAATATATAAATGTTTGCATAATCCTTTATTTACCGATGGTACTTCAAAGTACCTTTTAAATCCGACTGATATCTTCATAAAATGACTATTTTTTCTAACAGTATTTGAAAGAACAAGAAGAACGTGTTTCCAATAGAAAGCAGTGGGTATCGAGTAAAAATAACATTAAAAATCTTTTATTAATTAAATTATTTTAACTAAAGTTTCTTTCTTCTTCTTCCTATGTATATTCTGTACAAAAACTAAACTAATGGTTCAAAAATAAATTTGAAAAACTTATGGTAAAATAATTCAGTAAAGAATAGGTTAAACTGCCATGTTTCCATAAAATGTAAAACTAGCAGTCGAGGTTATTGGTTTATGAGGATTTTGAAATATTTATACATTGCTAATTCAAAAAACAATTAAATTTTTTAAAAACTGAAGCAAATTTGTCACAGTTTATAGAGCTGTGTTACGAAAATTTAAATTAGATTTTAATATTTTCATTAGAATATTATGTATATATGTATCCGACGTCAGCATGTTTTAAATATGAAAATTAAAATTGAAACTTTTATGCATCATGTTCATATAATATCATGTGGGGGGGGGGACTTTTGCAAAGGGAACATTTTGTTTTGTTCTTACACATAGTAAATTTGATAATCAAAAACGATATTACATTATTTGTTGGTTTTCATTAATTATTTTTTCACAAATTTCTATCTTTTCTATTTAATGCAGTGATTCTAAATAAACGAAGTGTGGCTCACTTAGAAGAACCATAATAAAAATACAGATGGCAAAATAATTAAAAAACAATTCAATATTACTAACGAAATAAATGATACGTTCTTTTGATACAAAATAAAATGTGGCCCTTAAAAAATTTTAAAAAATAATTAAGGAACTCTTATTTTAAAATTATTTTTCCCGAACTCCTTGACAGCAGAGCAATATTCAACAAAAGTCGCGGAAAATGTAGCATGATTAAAGCTTATTAGGAAGTCTATCTTTTAAATGCAAAAGAACGAAAACAGTTATATAATATGGGCCAACTGTTCTAACTTATGTTTATCCACTGATAAATGCACATTCAAGAATCTTATTAACAAGTTAATAAGGCTTTGATCATATAAGAAAAAAGATTATTTCATTTTTAGTTTTTTACGGCAAATAAAAAAAAATCTACAGCTAATTAAATTTTTAATTCATCCTTAATTAAAATTTAAATATAAAGTATCAGAAGGATATTACATCAATACATTTCCTGGGCATTTTCAATTTTCGTTATTTTGAAGACCTATAATTTCATTTTTTTTTATAAATTTCACGGTCAATGTATAAATTTAACACAACAAAAAAAATAGCATTCATTTCATAAAATATTAAATAATGGCATTTCACAGTGCATATATATCCTGTAAAGAATTAGGAATATCTTACCTTTATTCATTTAAGCATAGTAGTATTTCCCATTCAATCCTGTATGTCTGCTTAGATGAGTTTGATTCTCATTTCTGAACACAAAATTAACAATTTAACATCCACACTTCCTCACAGGCACAATATTCAAAATGTTCCAATAATTAAATAATCCACTGAAGCACAAAAAGTGAAAACGATCTTCCGATCAAAAAAAAATGAAAACGATTTCTCTCCGATAAAAAAAAAGAACACATTAAAATTTAAGCAAATAATTACAATATTAATTTACAGAGCAGATTCTTACATTCTTATCGAAACCTCATCACGATTTGAAATGAATCGAGTAGTCATTTACCATGCCGTGTTAAGAGAGATATAGTTGAAGTGCTTTTTTTTTATTATTATTTCATTCATTTCGTAAAAACGAGCAGGTAAGGTTTTGTGTTTATCGTCACGCACTGTCGTCACGGTTGAAGTGAAGGAACCTATCATAATCACTGGAGCACACTGGAGTTTTTTCGCAGCCAGCTTCATTTTCCTTTTATTAATTTTATTGGTAATGGAGTGGATGAAAGCGAGAAGTTTGTTTAGAGTGCGGATGAAAAAGATATTAAGATGTAATAAAGATTGTGGAGGCCGGCTTTGAATAACAGTACTTTCTAATTTTTATAGATTCTTAATTGTCTTTAAATGGGGATTATGACCTGATTTTATGAGGTACATTCCATAAACAAATGCTGTTGAAATAGAAACAGTTTGCATTTTTGTAAACTGTTTTATCTGTTAAATGTTTATAATCATTTCTGCAGAATAATTAATTACTGATTATGTTTGTATGTAAAAGATTAAAATACAGAATATATATAATTATTGAATCAATAACATTGATCCTTTTTTATATATATATATTTTGTAAACATAAATTCTTGAGCAAATAAATTTCATCTTTTCAGCATTTCATATCCGCATTTCACGCCAATTTCAAAGAGAATTTCATTTTAAGTCACAAATCGCACAGTATACTTATTTATTTGCTTGAAATAATATTCACACGACGATTTGTGTACTAATTTATTTTATTTCTTATACAATATTAATGAAAGTAATAATTCCATCTTAAAATGTTTATAAATGGTTTTAATCCTAAACTACTCATTAAACTGGTGGTTGTTTTTTCTTTTTTTTTTCAATTTTCACTTGATTTTTTTAAATATCTGAGAATTTTCTACTCTTTCAGTTATATTACACTTCATTCTACCTTCCTATCATCTTTTATTTATTTTTGACTATCTTTTCCTGAGTTAAAAAAATGCCGCATTTCATACTGAAAAAATGGAAAGCACAACTTGTTTTGATCGCTGCTAGGTGGAAGAGGCGGTTTCAGTCAACCGAAAATTCTTCGAACAGCAACAACGCTTTTTTAAAATTCAAACGAAAAACATTTAACAGTAAATCCTTGCAAACAAATACTTCCTTAAGTTCTATCAGTTTATTAACATTTAGCCTTCTTTTAGAGACATTTAAATATTTGAATTCATGGATGGAAATCATTGAAAAGTTACTAGAACAAAAACAATACGTCATAGAAGAGTTATTCTGTATTCTTTCTTTCTTTCTTTTTTCCTTATTTTCTGTTATAGTCATTCTTACTTAAAACGCTGAACTCTCGTATCGTCACGATAATATTTCATTTGCATTCTTAAAGATATCTGATATGTGTATCTTGACGATATTATTAGATATTTTATCTAATCGACAATCTTCATCCAAATGTATGAAAAAGTATGTTTAGAAATAATCAGATTTCACTTCCTTAATCGATACAATGTTTCTTAAAATGCTTCAACTAATACTTTATTAAAATTATTTGTATTCTGAATTCTGTATTATTGTGTGTTCTGAATTATGCCAGAAATACTTCAGAATTTTATATTTTAATTTATAAAATTTCGAAAATTTATATTTATTTTTAATTTATATATCTCGTAACTCTTAAAATACAAAATATATTTAATATTTTATATCTTTGCAAATAATACTATAATTATTGTGATGACGTAATTTAGTTAACGCTACGTCATCACACGTGACCAATGACGTGTAGTTAAACCATGTCATTGGTCTTTCCAACAAGAGAGAAAATAATTTTACTTTTTTTTTTCTTAGATTAAACACAAAATCATATAACCTTAGTCTTTGCAAATTAGGTTTGGGAAGTATTTTACAATAGTAGTAATAATAATATTATATAAATTTAATAATAATATCTAAATATTTTTATATAATATTAATATTATATTTTTATTAATAATATAAGTTAACATTTTTTTTAATATATCTTTTAGCATATTTTTCTTCGAATTTGTTTTTTCGCAGTTGTAAAAATGGTGTTTTAACAAAAAGAAAAACAAACCGATTACAAGTGGTAGGGCTATAAGAATCTGTATACTTATATTTTTCCGGTGTTAAAACAACAGTTAAATATTTTTAGAACTAATCATCAGACAATCGTTTTTTTTAATTAAAGTTTGATTCCTTTACAAACAGGGTCATCTCAAAATCATTTTGATTAAATCGGAAATTTTAAGATTCCTTAATATATATTACTGTGATGAATGAAGCATGTCATTGTTTAAAAAGCAGAAAATGATAAAAATAAAAAATATATATTTTTTAGATGTGCATTGAAGGTGTCAAGAAATCATAAAAGTGATGATGGGTTGAAAATAATATCATAAAAAATTAAATCTTATTCTAACATTTATTAGTAATTAAAATGTAAATATGAAATGTCATGATATACAATAACATAATATATAGATAAGAAACGTTATAATACGTTATATAATTTACAAGATGGCTAAAATAACTTTTTCCTGTTTGACGGCATCTGTAGCTAAAACGAATGAACAAAATGAAACCAAATTTCATATACAGATTGTGGAAGGGATAGGAAGATGCATTTCGCAGAAAACGAATTAGTACTAAAAGTTGCCGATCGCAGAGTGGCATCATATGCAGTATGTTGTACATAGTGAATATCAGCATAATGAAAATGTTGCACGGCGTCCAACGGTCCCAAATATTGATGAATAAAAGATTATTTGCTGTGAATTTCATGAATACATTCATAACTGTACTCCCACAGCGCTAGTATTTTCCCTATCGGCAACTTTTGATACTAATATTTTTTCTTCTTCTGCGGAATTCAACTTTCCACACTTTTTATATGAAATGTGGTTTTATTTCGCTTGTTCGTTTTAGCTTCATATGCCACCAAACAGAGAAAGGCCACCCTCTATGGATTATATAGTATGATATTGTTACAAATCTGCAATTCGGCTTCCCAGCATAGTTGGTTCCATCATCGGAAAGAATGTTTTAAAGTCATCGATATTGGACGGAGTCCGGTTGTCGCGTCGGTGTTCCCAGAGCTTGGCGACAAACTTGGCGACCATTTGGCGACTTTGGTGCCAAAATAGATTATACCCGAAACATCGAGAATTTTTCCGATCCGTCCAGTAGGAACCGAGATACGCCTCGAACGTTCCTGATCGGTTGTGAGGCTTCTAGCCCCTCCTCCTGAGACCTATAAAAGGGTCCACAGCTGCCAGAGCAGTAAAGTCAGTAGTGAGAGTCGTCAGAGTGGACGGAGTAGTAGTCGTAGTCGGAATCGACAGAGCAGAGTAGTCGGAAGCGACGGTGAAGAACTGGTCTTCCAGGGATTAGCAGAGAAGCGACGGAGTCAAGCTAGTGCTGAACTAAGCTGTGCTCTACTGTCTGCAGTAGAGTCTTGTTGTATGCTCCACGTCTCGGCTGAAAATAATAATCTTCTGTGCTGTATATAGTTGTCGTCTTTGTCCTGTCCTGTGTGTCTTCGTGTAAATAAACGTCGTCGTTTCTTTTTCTACTGCCGCCTGCTGATTGAGTGTTCTCCACAACATATCACTTCCACTATCCAAACGAACCCCAGAAAATTCGTAACAATATTATATAACATGTAACAATTAGAATATAGATATAAATTCTAATCTGCTTGAGTAACACCTCACGTATGCTTTCATACATATTTTCAATTTTAAAATTTTTTATTCCTTTTTAGTACATTAATAATATATTTCTTTTATTTTATATTTAAATACAATTTTTTTCTCACAAAACACTCCTTCCAAAATCATATTCTCACTTCCAGTGAGAGACGAATCACATTTCCTAGAATAAATCTCATAAGTCAGGATCGCAATTCGGATGCCATGTAATTAAAGCCGCTGACAGATTATCCCGAGGAGAAGTAACTGGTTCTGCGTGGGGAGCTGATTACGACAAGTCCATTAGAGAACCTCATGGTTATTCAGAGATTTAACGATGCTCTCTTCGGGAAAATGGCTGTGAGAGACCGAAAACACATTTATTGATTTCGAATGAGAATTCAGCTCTCAGCTAGGGAATAGATTTCAAATCAGAATTCCCTTCAGTTTTTATATCTGACGGTACTTCTCATCAAAATTTGTTTTAAAATGCCTTTCCAGATGAAAAGCCTCACATTAGCAAATAAAAGAATTTTGGGGAATTAAAACCCTGAAATGCGGGATTATTTGTTTTCAATTTTTAAAAATTCGTTTGTTATAGGAAAACAGTCATAGGTTACGTAAAAAATAAATTTAAAAAATCCACGTAATAATATGGTATATTTATTTTTAAAAAAAGTTGTACGTAGACGCTTGGCAACATGCAGCATTTCCCAAAATTCTAGCTTGTATCTAATATAGTTTTCAAATGCAACATCAAAGATTAAAATGCCTTTCCAGATGAAAAATCTCACATCAGCAAATAAAAGAATTTTGGGGAATTAAAACCCTGAAATGCAGGATTATTTATTTTCAATTTTAAAACATTCGTTTGTTATAGGAAAACAGTCATAGGTTACGTAAAAAATAAATTTAAAAAATCCACGTAATAATATGGTATATTTATTTTTTAAAAAAGTTGTACGTAGACGCTTGGCAACATGCAATATTTCCCAAAATTCTAGCTTGTATCTAATATAGTTTTCAAATGCAACATCAAAGATTGATAGCTTACCCGACAACAGATGAGAAGTCATTTTTTTTTAACAATTAGATAGATCACTCCTTTACAGGGAAGTCGACAATAAAAACTATCTCTTCCACCACATTCAAATGTAAAAAAAACCGATATAACCCGACAAAAGTAATGTCAACTTTTTTCTTTAACACATGAATTATCATCTGTGGTTATCAACGTGCATTCGGAAACGGACATACTGGGGTTTTTGAATAAAATTATGTGGAACTGGATGCAGACAATTGGCAACAATATTCATTTAAGGGTTAAAGCTCTATAATCATAAAAAAATTTAAAGATAAGTCAGACACATATCATTTTACTATCTCTACTAACAATGTGTGCTTGTGCGTGTACGATTGATCGTAGCTATCTAGAGCTATCAAATTTGGTACAGATATGCTTTGGAATATGCAAATGGGGATTTTAGAGTTATTCTTTTTTAATTTTAATCAGAATTTTATTTTATTAAAGATTTAGTAAGATTTTTTTAAAATTTTTGCAATAACTTCCAAAAACTTTCCTAACTTTGCAATAACTTCCCTTACGAAAATGATTTTCAAACCGTTTTAATTTCTCAAAAATTATACTTTAAATGATGCCAATTATTTTTCTGTAAAATTCTTTAGTTTAAATTTAACCTTTAAATATATTTTAAGTATATTTTAAAATAATATTTTATAAGAAAGAAAAATATATAACAAGCTTACTTGTTATATAAAGAGAGACATGTTAACTGTGGCTCGAAAAGCAGACCTCTACTAATCGGATCATATATCAAATCAAATATCTCCCTCGGGCGCTAGGGGAAAACCCGGTTGAGATTGATGCTTAAAGATGGCTCATAGTACAAGTTTGTTGCCAAGCTCTGGGATCTCCGACGCGACACCTGGACTCCGTCCAATACAGATGACTGTAAAACCGTTTTTCTGATGATGGAACCAACTATGCTGGGAAGCAGAATTGCAGGTTTGTAACAATATGATTTGTTTCTCTGTATCCAATTTTGTGTCATGATTGTATACTTTTAGTTTTTGAAAAAAAATGGTTGATCTAAATACCATAAAAATGATATAGACTCAAATAAAAAAAACAATTGAACTTAAGTGCTTGTGACATAAATTGTTTAAAATTATAACATTGAAATCTTCTGTATGTAATATACAAGATGTTTTCAAAATATCTGACAAATATGTAAATACAGATATAGCATAGTTTGCAATAGAAACTATATACATAAATACTCTTTGAGACGATAGAGACCGCTGCTTAGAATAGTTGAAAAGCATTCAACGGAATTAATCGTCGTCTCATGTTGATTTCAAGCTGCATTTATCGTTGCACGGATACGAAATTTCCCAACAGGCATTTTATGCTTCAGGTTGCTAAAAGAAATAAAGCAACTGCTAATTTGATACTTTTTAAAATGTATTTTTAAGCATATTTTGCAACGATACACTAAATTGTTTTCAATGTTCTGTTTTTACTCATGCACATTGCTAAAATAGTAAATACTTTATTTATGTGCAGTTCATCGTTATTCTATAATTAAGAAGAAATTTTAAATATAAAATAAACATTAATGAATCGAATTTAAAACGTTATTAAGCCGCGATGTTTCAGACTTTTAAAAAATTTCTAAATACGCATAATAATTGTGAAAAGCCCTTTAAGGCTAAAGGAAGGTAATATACCATTAGATGTAGACATAACAATTTCTCATCACTGGTGATTTTTATTATTTCAAATTGTTAAGTAGAAATTTAAAAAACGCTCTCGCAGCACAATTCTTTTTTAATATATTTCAACAATAACCCAATTTTTACCTCTTAGAAACCTCTTTGCAAAATAGAAATACCACCAACACCGTAATTAAGGTGAAATAGGCAAGGCAAGTGCCTTGGGTGCCATTACCAGGAGGCGCAAAATTATTGAATAAATTATTTGAATTTGATTAAAAATATTTCTTTTAACTCTTATTCCCCAGAACCGAAAGACAACTTTTTAAAAGTGGAATCACTTTAATACTTCTATTTCATTATTTAGATTAAATTTCAGATTCAAACTACTGTTTGATTTCCATATGTAAACATCGTATCTGACATATACAAACGAGTCAGGAAAGTTGGAAAATACTTTTTTGATAAACAAGAACAAATATTGATCAATAATATAAGCGAATTATACGACATATATTTTATAAATGAGAAATCTGACTTATTTTAAATAAAACTCGAAAGATTGTACATCTATGCACAAATATTCTTATCAATCAGCTAAAAAAGAAAAAAAAACGATGGATGTTTTAAAATGCCTAAAAGATTGCTTAAGTATATAACCGATAAAGAACCGGTATAAATTTACTTTGATAAAGAACCGGTAATAAATTTCATTAATAATAAAAATACCATGTGTTGATTTTATAAGAAAAGAAAATTTTTGTATGTTGGAGAAACCGTGGTGAAAAGAAAAAAAAAAAGAACAATTGGATATTTTTGCTTACATTTTTTAGATAGAATGAATTTATTTGGGCGTAAATTCGTATCAGGACAACCGAAAAAGGAACTTTAACTCCCTCCCCCCATGCTATAGTATAAGTGTTACAGGTGAAAACGAATAATTTAAAATAACCTTTAAGATGCGTAGTTTTTAAAGAAAATATATTTCATTTACTCGGCTAATTGCTCTTCATCCGGTTAAATCGAAGAAAATAAATCGGCATTCGATATCGCAATCATTGAAAATATAAACAAATTAAGGAAAGAATACTGATTAAGATTTTTACTTTTATAAAAAAAATTATCTAAACTTTAAAAATGTAAAAAAAATTAAAAGATATTAATTTGAAATTAAATAGAGATAATTTAATATTTTTTTGTTTTAATACAATAAAATTGATAATTCGACACTAATCATTGATAAGTGAAAATATTTTGAATTTTTAAGAAATCCATATCTATATCGGAATTAAATGCGATTATGTTACTGTAGATGAATTGTTTGGTTAGTCAATCATCTAACTCTCCGACCCGCCCGAAGGCACACGGATTTAAACCATAGAACTGAATGACCGAACCGCCTCTAAAGCAATTGGCGGGAACTGTGGTTGAGTCCTAAGGGCCATCACCGGCCACGGTACAATCCTTCCCGTAGGAAGTACGTCCCGTCATCGATGGGAGGAGTTAGATTCCCCACCTATTAGTGTTCCCTCCAGGGTGGCGAGATCCAACCACCATTCCGGAAGCTTCTCATCCTCATTTCGAGGTGCCCCCCGGGGGTTAATTGTTTGGTTAATCATTTTATATCAAATACTGTGCTTGCATAGTTAAAAATATCTGTAGCTTTGGAAGGTAGGCAAATATCCTAAATAATTTGTATACACTGTCATGAAAAGTCTAATATTGTAGATGAGAAAGAATCTATTACTCGTAGGATATAAATTTACTGACTAACTTTTTATCGTTTAAAGATATTCTTGATTTTAATTGATTAAACTGAGATACAATAATCTTTGTCACCAAAAGAAAAAAAATCTTTATAGGTTTGTTTCAAATTTCAGCAAAACAAATTGTTACAAATCAAACGTGGAACTGAAAAAAAATTAATTGGGAAGGGAGTATTGCACTACTAAATATATCATTGAAAAGATAATTAATAGATAAGATTAAATTTAACGTCACTTAAAAAATTTTAATTTTAAGATGTAGGGTAAAATATTTGGTAAATATTTTTGTGTGACATAGTTTCACAAGTTATTGCAATTTCGTTTCATTGTTTATTAATTAAATTAATTCAATTATCAGTATTAATTACGACAATTGAATTAAATTAATTCAATTGTCGCCGAGAGTGGGAATACCCAGAGACGGTAAACCCCCGTGGGGGCACCTCGAAATGAGGATGAGATGCTTCCGGCATGGTGGTTAGATCTCGCCACCCTGGAGGGAACACTAATAGGTGGGGGATCTAACTCCTCCCATCGATGACGGGACGTACTTCCTACGGGAAGGGTTGTACCGTGGCCGGTGATGGCCCTTAGGACGGGAACTGTAACAAATTGCAGTTCCCGCTAATTGATTTAGCGACGGTCCGGTCATTCAGTTCTATGGTTTAAATTCGTGTGCCTTCGGGTGGGTCGGAGAGTTAGATGGTTGACTTACCCAGAGGCGGTGGCTGCCTCCCCTTGTTGTGCTCTGTGGGGGGCGGCACCTTCGGCGTGAATCTATATCGTATGGACAAAATTAAATGTGTTTCTCTCGGTGGGCAACCAACTGCAACTTGTATTTTAACATTTATAAATTACACTAAGAAAATGTTCGGTGTTTTTAGAATATAACCCCTTACATGCAGCCTAATCTCCTTTTAACTAAGTACTCAACTTCTTTTTCTAAAGTTAGGTATTTATTATCATTTGCATTATGTCTTACATCGCCACTGAAACCGAATTTACTATTTGCTTCAACACAGTTGATACAATTACGTAAATGACTCCAATAATCATGTTTTTATACCTGTTGTCCACTATTTGGGCAGGTCCCCATATTGAAACAGTTGATACATATATGTCCGAATTTGCTACATTTGTAACCTTTTTTTGTTTAATTTGTGACAATTTTTTTGAACATTTTTTCGTTTAACTTGTAACAATTTTTTGAACATTTCTTCGTTTAATTTGCAACAATTTT
>JAPMOR010099558.1:12117-49974 GCA_026543865.1 Argiope aurantia
TTTTTTTTTAAAGTGTGTTTGAAAAAACTAATCATTCAGTAGGTTGAAGAGAATAATTTTTGAAAGATAATCTCTCAAAATTCAGCGATTAAAGAAAAGATAGACAAATGTTTGTAAACGGAAGCATTCGCTGCGCTTTAATGGTTGCAAATTTAAAAAAAAAGATACATTTTCCTCTGAATTTTACGCATGCAATCAGGTGCATCATGCATTCAGGAAATAAAGAAATCTTGCCACATTTTTAATGAAGCTAGTAAAACTGTTTTTTTTTTAATTTAGTGAAAAAATTCGATGATTAATTATTATGATAAAGGTTGAAAAACTTAATGTATTGAAAAATGTTTTTTATGAAAACTAATTTTAACATGGCTATTATGAACTCATTTTCCATTTTATGCTCCACTTCATAAATGATTTAATTATATCTTTCAAAAACGGGGGTTAAACAGACGGGTCCTTTCACACAAATGAGTATTTTCGAAAATAAAAAGAGGAGACATTCAGGATCCTCGGGAACAATGTAGAACAATTTTCACGTAAATGAGAGAAAAAAGGTTTTAAAGAATATGCATCTATTAAAGGGCTGAAATATTTTTGTGCTGTTAAACATAAAGGTGATCAGTGCAGATATAAATATTCTGCTTTTGAATTTTTCTAATATACCCTAAATTTAATGAATATTGAAAGAGTGTTCTTACTTATAATATTAAATGTATTTTTATTACATTACTGCATTGCTTCCAGCGCCGTAAGATTCTTTTGTTTGAACCGACAGGGTTTTGAATAAAATTTTCTGCTATTGTGCTCTAATCTTATAATAAAGATAAAGTAATGTATTAGCGAGCCTTCAGACAGTTTCACCCGGAGCTATCGAACTTTCACATATATGCTTTGACGAGCAGAAATATGCATCTTGAAGCTATTCTTTAAAATTTTTAATTAGAATTTTCATCAATTAGAAATTAAGCGAGATTTTGGTGTTCTTTCGACGATAACTTCCAAGAATAATACAGAACAAAACAGATTTAAAATTATCTTAAAATTCAAAAAATATCTTTGAAAAAGTTTCACTTAAATTTTTTGGGCACCAAAAATCACTATGTAGATCATACTGCGCCAAAACAATGGTTGTTTTCAGTCCAAAGCTGAACAGTTTCAAAGAAAATTTGATAAAAGTAGACATTGGAAAAGATAATAAAATGCATTATTCTACACACCACACACACAAGTTAGTTCAAATTAGTATGTAAAATCGCATGGAGTTTAAAAAGGCAAATAAATGTTATCTTTTAAACGATACCTATTCTTTTACTGTATAATTGTTCCAAATTTTAAAAATATTTTAAGCATATTTTCCTACAATATATTTCACACGGACTAAAACTTCTCTTGCATAAACTTATTATGTTTATTATGTTAAATAAAATTCACTTTTATGAACGAGCTGCGATCGGACAAAAGTTCAAATTAAAAGATTGAGTTTACGCCCACAACAAACTAAATCTATAAAAATGTAATTTTTAAGACTTTTCTGAATGAAATAAATTACCTATGAAACATGATAAATTTTTGAATTTTTTTTTTTTTTTTGATTTTCTGACTTCTTAAAATATTAATTTTTTTAATTCAATAATTATGTGCTATTTAAGGCAAAAGTGATTTAATATATTTAGGAAATCTACTCTCATTAGAATCCACAACTAATATCTAAACTTTTAGTAACAAATATAGACATCTAAAGAGAAAATGTTCAAATGAAGCAAATAATCATATTTTATGCAATTTAAGTTAACAAATATTCTAATGAATTACAGAATTTTAAATTTTTAAACAAACCCTGAGTCCTATGTGTCATATTTAATAAAATATCGTTGGGGAATTAAAAAGAATATTCCTTTTTCCGACAAAACTAATTTGAGTTATGAAGACCTAAATATCACCATTTTATAAAAACGAACTACTTTATGCTGTTCCTTGACCGTTTCGAGGAATATACTTTTATAAACTCTGAATCAAAAAATTTTCTTGCTGATTGGCCTAAAGTAATGTAAAGTAAAGTAATTCGAAATCTCAGAATTTAGGCAAATTTGTCCTCAAAAGATTGAGTGTTTTTAATTTAAAAGGTGGAGTGTCAGGAATATTTCAGTGAATATCATTCAAAGGATTGACGGATTGTATAAAATTGATACTTCATGATGTTTCCAGTAGCACATTCAATGATTGAAACGAAATAGAATTTTAAGATTTGCTTCATTTGATGTTCTTGAAATGAAAATAAAAATCTGATTTTTGTGATAAATCATAGAAAATTTTATCGAATAATTCTTAGAGATATTGCATAAATCAAAAAAATAATATTTAATAGTTCACGTAAGACTTTAATGCTGAAAAATTTTTCTGTACTCATACTTTTTAAAAACATGTTTTGTTTCAAGAAAAATATTTTTGCATTAATTGAAGTTTAGTCATTTCTGTTTAAGATTAAAGTTCAAATTTAAAGGGAAAAGACAGTAAATTAGGGAAATTCATAGAACAATGAATAGAACCAGACTTCCATATTAGTATAAGTTATATATGGCTATTAAAACTTAAAGCTTAAAAATATTTTGCTTAAGTAGTTAGTTACATTACACAAAATATTTAACTGAAAATTTTTAATGAAAATGAAAAGCGGGTTTTTATGTTAAATCAGAAAAATTTTAACCATATATATTGACGAAACGGTAGGTGGCCAGTGGGGATAATAAAAGCATATTTTCAGAAATATTAATGTTTCAGTTATAGTTTTTAGTTCATTTTTACAGATTTCATGAAATCGTATAAACACTTTTTCTTAAATTCACTACCAAATATAAACATTCATATAACATAAAAATGCAATAAAAATTAATCTATTAGCTGTTCATTAAATTCTGGAAGTGTTAAAATAGTGTATTGTCATCCCGAATAAACAAGTATGCAAAGTTTCAAATCTCTTACTCGTCAAAAAGATAATAAAAATTCCTCCCTGAAATTCTTTTTTAATAAACTTAAATAAACGATTGCAACTTAAATAAAAGATTGTAATAAGAAAAATAAATAAAGCAAATATAATCACAAAGCACTGTGCATTGTTGAAAGTTCGTTAAAATAAAATTGTGGAATCAAGTGCTTGAGTTCTGATACCAAATCTTAGTATGCTCGAATTCAGAATTCTTGCACAACTTTGCATTTCTCATTATTGTGGAGCCAGGTACCTCACTTCCCGCCAATGAGCAACTCCTCTGGCGTAGAAAAGAGAGTTGACGTCAAGACGGAGCGATGTAACGACGAATTATTACGACGTGTTGTTTAAAAAACGAACTTTTATGTTAGCTCTGAACCTGATTGTCGTAGTGTCATCCTGTAAATTTGTCATCTTCAATTTCTTCATTATAATTTGTGCATCATCATTAATGTGATTATATTGTCACTCATTGAATTCTCAAATATCAGCTAACACGAAATTACTATTGCTTAGCCATCACCCCCATATTATAATACGTTATATAATACTTTCAAGTCTAAATTATTAGTTATTTTAATTCAACGGGTGGTTTAGTGCTAAAGTTCGTCCAAGGTGGGATTTTAGGCGACTGAAAGCTATCGCGCACTAAATCTGAGCCTCGTCAGTGTGGCGTGGAAGTTTGGGGAATGATCAGGCAGTTCGAATATCGTTATCTGAGAGCGTTAAGGGTATACAGTAGACTTTGAAATAAGCAAAAAAGGGACGAAAACATGAAATGTCATTTTCATCGTTTCATCACCAAAATATATGTTTATATTTTGTAGTAATATTTTAGTTGAATATATCGTTCCATAAAATTAAATGTATGAAAGGTCTGGAGGAAAAAGAGTACATCCTAATGACTTTTCTAAAAATGACATTCTAATTTGATTTAAATGTCTTTGAAATGTTCCAGGTGTAATTTTCGAAGAAAATAAATGGAATTGATGATAAGTATTTATGTTAAACATTAAAAGAAAACAGGTTATGCATTTCATATTTCGAGAACCTTTAGATAGTAAAAAGTCAATTTTAGTTTCAAAAAACATAAAATTCCTGTGAAAATTCAGTATGCGTGTATAAAAATATTTCTAAATAAATCAGCATTCATTTGAATTGCAAAATTAAGCACAGTTTTGTTCCAAAAAAAATCTATATTGGGTAATAAGGAAAAAATAATAGAAAAATTAAAATCAAATTGTCTGGAATATTTTGAAAATAAACTATTTTAAAAATAATATATTTAAATAGTTTTTACGAAATTTAATATGTTTATATTTTAATACATATGCACAAAAAAATTTCATAACCCTAAGTGAATAATTCACAAAGTATTTATTAGAGCCCACTGTCCCCTCAAAATAGCGAGGTGAGTCCTAGAATAACACCTGTCTTGTTTCAAAACGAGATGTTTATCTAACTAAACCAACTCTTCAATTATATTTCGATTCAATAAAAGTAGTGACGAAGATGAGAAAGATTAACTGAAAGATTTAGTAACATTTCTGGTTAAAAAAAAATTAATTAAAATCCACAGTAGAAAATAATCTATATTTTGCTCGCTGAAATAAGATTTTATTTAATTCTTTGTTTGTGATGCTAACTTTCTGTAAACCTGAATGAAATAAATCGAGCCTCTCTCTGGAATCAGTGAAGTCGTGTTTCCGACACCTGCTCTGCCCCAATTGAAGCCTCGACGGAATGTAATTGGCCTGTGCATCTAATTTTCTATTGAAATAGACTCTCATGAAGCATATTCTGGTTCCGCACAATTTGTCTCGCGCTCCGTGTGACATGCGGGAATCGATCTGGCCAATCAATTAGCATTGATGGAGCAACAGAGAATTCAACTGGGGAGTTTGGGTGCCTTTTAAGCCGGGCCATACACTCAATATAAACAATACATTGGGTTTCACATGCCCCAAGTCATCAATGAAATAAATTTAATAAATACCCTTTTTGAAAACATTTTTCTTTAAAAAAAATCTGTTCTTCGGTTTTTATTTTACAATTCGTCTCTAAAAATAATATAAATTCCATCCTAATTCATTTCCAACAACGTAACCCAAAATTTAATTTAATCATACGATTGATTGATTATTCAATGTCTACAATATCAAAATAATATACTCCCATGGTGAATTCTGAATGGTACAAAAATTTCAGGTTCTAGCCAATCAGGAGGTAAGTAAATGTTTATCAAAGAATGAAATAGTTAAATGAAATGAAGCTGTTTAAGAAAGCATATGTCTTCCTCATTTGTATTAGGTATTTTTAAATTTCATAATAATTATAATAGACCATATTCTTAATGATTTTTTTTTAATTTTGCTCTTTCATATTTTTGAGAATTTAAGCCAATAATGACAGATTTTTCTACTTTCAACAAAAGACGATTTTCTTTGTATAAATTAATCAATAGATTTCGATTAAATTGTAAATTAAAATCTTTTTAATTAAAGCCAATGATTGTATAGATAACATTTTTCTACAAAACTTTTCTTCTATAAATCTTAAATGATAAAAATAAAAAAAAATTACAAATGATTAAAGAAATGATAAATCAAATTCATTGAATGAAAGTTAAAAATATTGCCATCTTACATCACAATACAAAGTAAGGTTAATATAATAAATAAGTATTAAAAATTTTTAGAAATTCAAATTATTGTTGGCAACATATTTTTGGATAATTTTAATGTGTTTAATAACATTTAAATGAAAATGCCTTCCTTCATATTTAGTATTTAATATTGTGTAGTTCCATCGACATCAATGACACATCAGTAAAAATATTTTTTCTCCAAAAACTATTAAAAGATCTACCAGTGGTTCCGTTGACAGTTCTAAAAAAATACACACATTAAATCTAATACTCCTTAAACGAAATACGTATGTAATAAACTAATTCGAATTATTAGTTATATTTTATTTCCAAAATTGTATTTCTAAGACAAACGATTTACTGCACCTGATGTTTTATTTTTTTGTTCGTGAACTTTATCATTAAGATTTAAAAAAATTAAATAATTAAATAATTTTAATAAAAATTTAAATGCTCACATTTGGCTTTAGAACTAAATTAATAAGAATAATTAATTTAGAATTAAATTGTTAGAACTGAAAATTAGAAATGATATGTAACTAAACACTCTCATTTTTTCTCACACAATGAAACCACTTATAAAATTAGCTGTACAAGTAACAAATAATACAAATTTATTTTCTAATTTTCCTTGCAGTTCTTTCATTTAGTAGCTTAGTTCAACAAGCTTGTGTTATATAAATGTTTCAAGACTTTGTTCGAATTTAATTGAGACAACTGGCAAACTTGAAACATTTTTGTTTTGTCTTGATTTCGTCCATATTAAAGAAAAGCAGATATTTGTTTTAATATTATCATCACTACATATAAATAAATAAATAAACACACAAATTGTGGAGTAACATGCCATTATCGCCCATTATCAACTTGTTATTAAATCACTATACAATTACGAACAGTTTGATTATACAATATGCATATACGAGATGCAGGTCATTTGAAAAAAGGAGATACATTTCAATCGCTTTATTCATTTCAATTTTAATAAAAGTTCTTCGATCTAAATAAAGATTCAGACTCTCCAGTGATTTGGACATTCTATTCCAATTTAGAAATGAAAGTTTATAATAATTTAAACATTAGTTAAATTTTAAAAAATTATTTCATCACCAGGTTAAAATATAATGACAAAATTAATTTTGCTTCCTTGAGCAACTCTCATCCCTGATCAATTTATATATAAAAAAGGAAACTATCATCCATGTTTTGGTAACACTGAAACAGCAAATATTTTTATCATTTGCTTATCTCATTGAAACCTAAATCATGATAAAACACATTCACGTGATTTCATTATTGTTGTGTTATTTGACAAAATACTAAACATACGCCACACCCACCATAGAGTCAGGATCTATATCCATGGGATGTTTTTTTTCTTACCTATTTGAAATTGGAACTATTAGTCACAGATCTGACTCATCAATGAACATCTTAAAAACGACAGCTCCAAAGAAAATGCCAAAAGATAGTTCCATCCCGTATTCCAGAAATGACATACACTTGGGACAAGTATATATGTCAAATGCGTGAGTTTCAAGAAAATCCACAAAGAATTGGATTTTACATAGGGACGGATCCAGCATAAGCACTCTAGCAGTAGTCCCAGCGTTTTCCAATGCATAAATATAGCCACTAATTTATTTAATTTTGCGCTCGATATCTAAGCTCATCAACAACCTAACAGAACTTTTTAAATTTTTAATGTAAAGTGAAAAAAACAATGCGCCACTTTTCGAAGAAGATAATTTATCAAAACTCTGCGTTTTAACTTAGTAGCAATTTCCAAAACAAATCACTCTAGATCTGCTGTACAAGAAAGGCGAAGGGAAAAGACCTATCGGAAATGCAATGCCAACGATAATCTAAACCAATTTTCAGTGGATAAAAAAATTTCAAGTAGTGAAATTTGAAAATAAATTTTTCAAAGGAAAAATAATTAATACCAAACGAAAATTAATTTAAAAACATTCCCAAAAGGGTTTTATAACTCTACCGACGTTGTCATTTCTTTTTATTATTTTTTTAGAAACGAAAATAAAAAAGGCAAAATAAAAATTCAAAGTTTAATTTTTAATTAAAATTAATTACAAATTATTAATATCTTTGTTGCAACTTTTGCTGTCAAACTTAAGTTTAGTATCTTATAGGATCACGAATGCATTAAATTCACTCAAAACGGGTTCAAGGATGGCCGCTCAGTAAACATAATTAATGTAACAAAAGCTTTGAGGAAAGAAAATGAAAACATAACACATTTTCGAGTCGTCAGATTAACAAATCAAGTTAAGGGAAAAAGTACTGTATATATTAAATCCCTACAAAATTTGTATCATAATTTTAAATTCTTGGAAGAAATGCTATTCTTTTATTTTCTTGATTTCTTGATAAATAAGAACGTGCTGGAGGCATTTGGGATCCAATGCTACTCAGATTTGAAATAATGTTAGATTTCTTGACGTTTCACAGTTCAGTTTGAAAATACTTGAAGTATGTGATCTTTCTTGAAGTGTGGAAATATTTATTGGTGCGAGCAATTATTTGAGATTCAAAGTTCTTGATATCCCCCTTGGATCACTTTTGAAAGTATGGCAGACTTTCGGTCATGTGCACTAAACCAATCTGGTTATTGTTGTTAAGGAGGAATATTAAACTGAAATTAAGTTACTTTATCCATATTTCAGTGATGCAGCCGCGATGAAAAAAGTAAGAATTTGAATTATGTAGTGCAATATTTTTAAATATTGTACATTTTGAAATATTTTGCATGATAAACATAGTTTTGTTATTAAATAGCATTTAAAAAAAACAATCTGTACTATAAAATCCGCCAATTCTAAACTCTGATATCAGGCGGATGAGTAGGGGTAATATAATCTCTGTGGAGACATATCCTACAAAGTTGAAAAAATTTAGAAGAGAACAGATGCTAATTTTTAATTTTAAAAAATGTTAACACTGTTCTGTTGTATATTCTAAGTTATTCCGTGTTTCTGTGTTGTTTTGCATCGCCTTCTAAGCTTAGAACTGGTTTAATAGACCATTTGAATTCGAATTTTTCCCCAAACCTTCTACTCCGAAAGAATTGAGTAAGTTACTCGCACAACTTGAACCAGAATTCATCTGATCCGACATTTAAAAGCAAACATTATTTAAAGAGAAAATTAGATTGAATGAAAAGGAAAAAGAGTGAGGCTCTTTTAATGTCGAATAACAAGTAACACTTCAAATCGGTCAATAATTCTGTGAAAGAAAATTATTGATGATTTCTTCCAGAGTTATTGAAAGATCTCCTACCTGGATCCTGGAGAAAAGAACTGGGATAATGTTGTACAATAAACTCCGTTTCTAAGATTTTGCATCTGTAAAAATGGTTTTTCGATAAAGTGCGTCGGTTGTGAGGTCGATAAAATTTTACACTCTTAAGATGGGAGAGCCTGATTTATTGCCCGCAGCAGAGAATTAATCTACCCTATTTCGAGAAGTGTAATTTGTTCGGAAATGACGTATGTCAATTTCATGCTTCATGCCCTTTTGCAAAAATATAAGCGAAGAAGGAAAATGTTATTAGAATTTTTTACTTTTAGCACACTTATTGCTGAAACAAAAGATATTTGCCCTCGCACTGATAAAACTTTTTTCCAGTTTAATAGGAATTTTATTCCTTCTTCGCCTTATATCTCGTATATTATGCGCGGAATATTTACTTTTTTTTCGTTTGGCATCTGAATATATTTTAGAAGATTACATTTTGTGGTTGTCTGAATAAATGCATTTTTGTTCTCTTTTTTCCCCTAAAATTCAATGCCTTAAAGAACATAATTTTTTCGGAAATATACATTATATTCTCCGTTAATATTGTGATTCAAGTTTCATAAATTTTATTTATATGGCAATTTTTGCAATATATTACCATAGCAGCGGAAAGATTTAAAAAATTATTTAGGCACAGAATCTTGAAAGAGAAAGTTTATCATCAGCATGATTTGGCAACTACTTTTGCCGCGAAAAGTTTCATTGGTATCAGAATATTTTAAGAGAACAGCATAATAAAAATACAAAGGAAACTAGCTACTTTGACCCTGATGAGACTACAATAAAAGTTCGATTTATTCGCATTCAGTGTACAGTTTATTTATATAAAGGTACTATGAACGCAAAAATGAATATACTAAAAGAAAACGATAAATTATAAGCTAAAAATGACAGTAACTATTTGTTTTTATTTTACATCGGTTTTAATAATTAATGCTTAATAAATAAAAAATAAATATTTTATTATTAACATTTTAATAATTTTAAAAATATAATTTCAAAAAATAATCTAAATAAACAGTATATAGTCTTTAAATAAAATTGCTTAGTAGAATTTAAATTTAAAGCGTATAACTACCAAGTACTATCTTTAAAATTAAAAACAAAGCTGAGAATTCTAATTTTAAAGCTTTTTATTTGAGCATCTTGCCATGGAAAATAAAAACGACGACAGGATACCATAAGCATTGAATACATTCTGGTAACGTTGTTGCAACACGGAATTTACTATAATGATTTTATGTTGAAAAGAATCGATGTCATTTGGGCATTCTATACTGTCATCAGAACAGTTTAAGCAAAATGTTTTGAGCATTTGATGCATAAAAATATGAACAAATTAGATAATTAAGACTAGACAAAATTGTTGAAAAATTTACTATAAATCAATACCATAAAAATTATAAATTAGGATGAACGTATTTATATTGACCACTAAATAATTGTAAAAGTATTCAATAACAATGCAAAATGTATATATCATTAAAATATTGTTATGCTACTTTATGATATATATTACCTAATTACATAATTGTTTTATTTATATAACACTTTTCTCATACAGTAAATGAAAGTTCATAATTATTTTTACATGAAGCAAATAAATAATTTTGACATTTAGATAAAGTTTTTAAATATATTCAATATTATACATTTGTTTTTTAAATATATATATAAATATATAAGAATTTAAATATTAAATACATTATATTTTTGGATTAATATAGAATAAAATAAGTTCTTTATAATGTAATAAATCAATAATGCAAATGAAGAGGGGAGGGGGTCTGGAAGCTGTCTTGCAAAACCGCTTGCGATTTGCGAAATTGTACGATACTAGTTAAAAAACAAATAACGTTGGATTTAATCCAAGACCCATTTTGTTTAATAGATAATTTGTTGGGGTCATTACCGCTCAATTTACTATTCAAGATTCTGAAGTAATCCTAATTTACTTCAGCTCAGAAGTTCAAATCTGTCAAGATAGCTCGGGATATTGACTGTAAAACCTAGCAAAAACGTTTATAAATAATAACAATTTTTACAATTTATAATTTCGACTTTTAAGTAATAAGAATGAATTAGGATAATATTTTTAAAAACTCAAAATGCTAAATTTAAAAAAATTGGAATAATCGACGAAATCAAACAAAGAAGTTCCAATTATGTCATTTCTATCGTATTACAAAAACCGCATTTTCATTTGCTGAAGCTATTTATTTATTTTGCCTACAAGTTTGTCAGATGAATCTGTTTTTCCTTAAATCTTATTGGAATATCAAGTTACGAGATTAGAGCTAGAAAATCCTGTTACAAGCCTTCCGCCACCATCCATCGCAGATTAACCGAACATCGAATGCTAATCTGATTTTCGTAGCAGCGCTAAGGAAGTAAATACATCGGTTTCTTTAACTGTGGAAGTGCTCGAGTCCGTCGAACGAGAATCTGTCTCAGTAAGATTTCAACTTGAGACGAAAGAAGGAATAAAGTGGATTGCATTCATTTACGAACACTGAGCACTATCATTGATAAGTTGATAAATTTGCCCTGCGAGGAAATTAAGTTCATATCAAATAACATTCATATTAAAAAACTTTTTTTTAATTTTCCGTCCTAGAAATATGTTTCCGATTGCAAAGGACGCTTTTAGAAATTAACATTTAAGATATTTTCTTCTGTTCCACTTGTTATTATGTTTATAAAATTACATATATTTTTAAATTGTGGCTCTCGTTTATTTTCATTATATATATTACCATAAATGGCAAATGCTCTAATTTTTTTTGCATGTTATTATTAAACTTCGTTCATTTTCGTTTATAAAAAAGAGAGAAATCGTAATGGATTTGTCGCTCATTTCTAATAAAGCTTTGAAGATTTATAAAAATGTTTGTTTCATATCCCATGTGTGATTTTAACATTTTCACATCTTAAGTAATGACTAATACATTAATTTCATTTCATTTTGACATCATATGAATATCACAATCTGATAGTTGATTTGAAAATTCCAAAATATTTATGACGATGATCTAAAAGACCTAGTGGCCTAGGGGTAATGAATCGGCTTGGCGACCGGATGACATCTTACTCGAAACCTAGTTCCACTGGAAATCTGTCGCATATGTGATATTGTATAAACATGACATTGTAGGCCAAATTTTTCATATTAGTGTGGTGCACAATTCTGGAGAGGAGAGTGCCAGTTCAGAAGCCATTCTCGTCTTCTGATCATAATTTAAAACTTCAAAAAATGTCCCAATATATCTCTAGTGTTACTTCCAAACGAAAGGTAATATAAATAAACTAAAAATATTGGATTATAACTTGAAAACAAAAAATTAATAGTTAAGAGAACAGAATCTAATTTAAAATACTTTATGTAAAACTCTATTTTTTAAAATCGGTTTATAATTTTCTGGAGGCAATGGGGTCACTTTCTATTGAATGTTTCGATCTTGAAAACGGAACAGTAAAAAAAAATTGATTTTTGTAGTTTCATCGATATGTTCACCATCAATCATTCTCTTAGAAATCTCGTCTTTTGACTTTTGTGAAAACAACATTCAAAGAAATCAATTATTAATATGCCTTTTCAATTATTCAGAGTTGTTCTTGCTTATTTTATCTCAGATTTTATGAAATTTTTTAACCTGTGATTGATTTATTCAACGAAACAGCTTTTGAGTCTGTAATGAAAAATGTAAGTTGCTTCGTTTCCGGCCTACGAAATGCACGGTTCATTCTGAACATTAACTTAGCACGGATCATGGACGTTATTGCCCGAACATAAATGGATAAGACAGCGAACGACATTCATGCGTCAAGTGATCAAAGAACACCAAATGTCTCTTCGTCAATCTCTGTGCCTTACTTTCTCTTTTACGAATCGAGGCAGCTCTCGGGTTGATGATGATGTTTCAACATTGAAGATTCTACTCGTGAAAAACGATCGCTTCGAAAAAAAGAAAGAGGGATGAATGACATTTTATGTGGAGTCCTTGCATCAAAATTGCTGATTTTTCGCCATATTTTGAAAGAACATTATCAAGTAAAAGTTTCTACATTAATGCATTGGAACATAACAATAAAATACAAGTAAAAGTTAATATCAGGTTTTAGTATCAGGGTGTTTGAATATGTCAAAAATTTAAAAAGTCAATGTCAAAAATTTAAAAAGTCAGTGTCAAAAATTTTAAAAATAATCTTCAAAGAATTGTCGATGTGCTCACAAAAGTTTGGGTTATAAGAATGCGAAAACTTAAAAATGCCGCATCTTAAATAAATAAAAAAATTTATGTTGCATCGTGAGAAAAAAAAAGTGTAAATCTGCATCCCTTTTTCATTCCAATCGTTCGTAAGAAAAATGTACAAAATGCATACCGGTTGTTTTTCCACCACCTTTCGAAGCACAAAACATGCTATAGCGTTCCTGAAGATCGAGGAAAACGCATGACGTTTCACAAAAGAATTTAGGTGAAAGCATGTTTATTATTCATTGTAAAAAAAGTTCGCTTCTTTCCTGTTGTCTTAGTCACACAGAAAGAGATAGACAAGCATAATGGCAAAAATGTACTTTTAGAGAGAAGTCTAAAACCTGGTGATTCTTCAAAATGCGAATCAGATTAATGAATATAACAGAAAAATTATTTTAATAGATATTTGACAAAAAATGCGGAAATGGAAATTTGCTGCCAAAAACAAAACGGCAACCGCTATCCTATGTATTGAAATCTTGTTTTCAGCAACAACAAAAAAATACTCACAAGTCGATGCCACTTAACCAAAATTCGGAAAACATTTATCACATGAGAAATAAAAAGCTGATGAAAAAAGCAGAAGAGGAAGACTGGCAGCGAGCGACACGTCCCTGACACTGTGACATGACGTCGGGGCGACTGAGACAAATTAAAGTCAACGAATTGAAAAGCGGAAAGGGGTTGTAGGAATGCTCCTCTTCACTTGAGATGAGGGAATAGAGTGGAACACGGAAGTTTACAGTCATCCATCTCATGCCGAAATTGTTGACGTATCGATTTTTTCCCCCATACTTCCAGTAGTTACAGGTCATTCGATTATCTTCAGGGGGTTTAACTTTTCTTTCTCCGAAATTTTAGTTAGTTTACTACGCACTTTCATCGAATACGATTTTTTTATGATGGTGAAGATGAAATTTCAAAATGAATTCTTCACGTACTTCATGAAGAGCTGGAGATTTCAAATTTTGTGTTCTTAATGACAATACACTATATTAATATTGTTAGAATTAAATTGTCTGTTAATTAACGTTAATTAAATTTTTATTCCATATGAGAATCGCCACTTGTTAGTGGTCAAGAAACCTTCACACTCGCTAGAAAGTCTTTGGTACAAAAGAGTCTTTAATAATCCGTCTTCCAAAAAAGAATCATAACATGATTAAATTCCTAATTAATCGTGGAGAACTATTACAATTATAAAAACTCTGTTAATTTTTAGGGCACCATTTAATACACCTCGCATTTTATTCATAATATATCCTTAAGCCCCCTCAAGTAACTAATTTTTAAGGTTCTTTTATATTTTCACTCGTACTGTACATTATCATGTTAATTCATCCAGTTTTATTGTACTGCAGAATTTTTTTATTCTAGTTTTTATCATTTTTATGTTAAATGTAATATGTATTTACATTTTGTCATTTGTTTGTTTCTTTCAAATTGATTGCTGTGTATTTTTTTAAAAAATAAAGTCCATCTACATCTATACCAAACCGGAAAGGAGCCATATGAACTCTAGAAACGGAGGTGTGGTTTGGTGTTAAGAGTTAGTGGTTAGGGGAAGAAATTATCTCAGGATTTCAAAATATTTATTAATTATGATTTACGTAAAAAATCGAGAACTAAAAAAATAAAAGAAAAGAATTTAATAGCTCGCTTTTGTTACCGTACAGAAATCTAGCAGCATTTTTTATATCCGAAATTTGTGGTTCAAACAACAATGTAAACGCATAAGGAGGTGTAAAAATTTTGAAAACTATATTAAGACACAATGAATACCATTAAAAAAAATTCATATAAAAGTCAAAATATTTAATAAATTTTATGAACATACCAATTTACTTGGATCATCTCGATTGACATTTCATGATTGTAGAATTCCAGGATGAAATTTATTTGAAAATTAATCTGTAAGACTAATTCAAGTAAATTCTAAAAGTAAACTGATTTTATAAACCCTTTACACCACATTAAAATTCACAATTTAAGAAACAATTTTATCAAAACTTTAAAAATTATTGATAAATTTAAAATAACTATTAATGCTAAAATAACTATTAATGCTATATATGCTATTCTCCCATCACGGTATCTATATAAGACGCGCCTTTCCTACTCCAGGAGCCCGTCATCACGTATAAGGGATTTCAATTTGGAACGTTTTATTTACATTTTTAAATGCCACTAAATGGTGGTTGAAGTCCGTTTATAATTTTTAAGTATATCACTTACAGAGTTTTGATTTTCAATATGCGCTTACGGTTCTGAGCCATTTTTTTAACTTGATCCGGGGTGTTTAAACATGTAAGCAATTGCACATGTTCGGCTCTTCCGAGAGGATTAGGCAGGGGGAAGACATTAGTTTTCTGTTTCGCATTTCCAGATTTCATAGAATTATTGGTTTAAACGAACGGCTCTCTAAAAGTGCACATTTATTTTAAAGGGACTCTTGAAGATTGCTTTGTTTTGTTTTGTTTTCTTTATGAGAATATGGGAAAGTGCGTCCAGATGTTTGTGAGAGTGAAATATTATAGAATTTTTATAACTTTGTTTTGATGTGTATAATATTTGTTTTCGTGGGCATAGTTAAAAGTTAAGTGTTCTGCTTATTTCATTCATTTCTATTAATGTTATAGTCTTTATATTAACACATATTAAGTAGTAGTACAGTGCAAATGTTACATGTTAAATTAAAGTTATTACATTTAAATATTTTTTTTTTGTAAAATTAGTTTTAACTGCGAAAATTACATGGACCCGTTTCGGAGCGTTCGGTCATGTGAGAGCGCTGCGTTCTCCACCCGCTACTCCTGAAAGGGTTACAATGAAGTCGATATTTTTTATAATCAGTAAATAACCGAGTTTTCGATGAAGTTTATAAAATGAATGTGAATCCATTTTCCCAAATTAATGAAAATATTATTGCTTCTAAACAATATTAAAATAATCATGAATTTTATTCAGTCAGTTAAGAGAAATGGAAGAAGTTAAATAAGTTGCTTTAAAGATTGATAATGAAACGTTTTCGACGTCGCATCATGTTTAAATACATTTATAACAAAAAAATGGATATATTTTTAATACTAATTAAATACTATGGTATTTAAAATTTAAAAATATAAACGTTAAACAATTCGAACTCGACATTTTGACTAATCTCGTGGAGATTCGATCAGATCAGCATGAGCTCAAAAAGTCCATTATGACTGTACGTCTATCTGTGACGAAATTAGACTCGAAAATTCTTTGAACTAGAAGGATGAAATTTCGTACTCAGTCTTTACATTAAATTTGCAGATTTCTATCAAATTTTGAGCAAAATTCCGCGCATTCGAAATCTGTCTGCTCCGCTATTTTTCGAATATAAGTTAACACGATAACAACAAAACAATGAGAACTGGACGGTGCACAGAATTTATTTTTATATTGTAGACACCTGTAAAATTTTGAGCCAAATCCAACAATTGACTGACGGACTGTCGAATCTACACTTCCAGAAATGCGCGATAACTGAAAAAAGCAACGACTAAAAATGTATCAAATTTGGTGTGAGATTTGGTGGCTGCAATTGTAGTTCTGTGCCAAATTTTGGTTTCAATCAGTTGGGAAAAACGTGTCTAAAACAGGAATTCTGTTTTCAGATGCTTTCAATTGCATGGCAGGGATTAAAAGTAAAAAAAAAAAAAAAAAAAAAAAAAAACTCGCCAAGCATCACGCGATAATTTCAGTAGAAATGCTGAATTTACGCCAGAAGTAATATTTCATAAATATTGTTCGCCAAAGCCACACAAGGCATTTCCTAGTATAATAACTTTATTAGATAACTAGCCGCCTTTGGCGACCAGCCGATTCGCCAATATTACCGCTCACTACAATTTTCAATTAAATATTTTAAGTAACTGCTCTCTTCTCAAACAAAACATTTTTAATCTTCCAATTTTGATAGTCATACCAAACTTATACTGTTGTTTAGATCATTTCGTTCAATTTACTATATATATTTTGCTAATTTGTTGTCATTTCCGGCAAAACTTCAACTTTAATTTTAAGTGGAAATGATGAAATTGCAATTAATATAAAGATATTTTTTAACAAAACCAAGCGTTTTATTTTATTTATCATCTTTATTGTTATTTATTATTATTATTATTGAATATGAGTATTGCAAACAGAATCGCTCGGTATTTAAGTCTTATGTTAACTACAAAATATTTTTTATAGTTTATGTAATATCTCAAACAATAATTGAACAAAAATTTCTGAGATTCAGTATAAAATTCAGTTTTTAGTTTTGCTTTCAAAAGGATTGAAATGAAATCAATAATAATATTTTGTTCCTGCTTATAAATATATTTCAAAAATTATGAAGTCTAAATTTAATGCAGTAAGGTATCATATTCTGATAAATATTCTGGACACACCAAATTTTAAATAAATGAATGAATGTTTCTATTTTCCACGATCAACTAAGACTTATTTATGAAGTTTCGAATGTTAAAAGTCTAGAAAAACTCAACATTTTCATAATCTTAGGCCAATTATTCTTAGAAACCTGCGCGCTGATTGGCGTATTTTTTTTGAAACGATCGGTGGAAAATCTAAAATTATCCTTTTTTTTTTTTATTGAATAGTGATATTCAAATTTTCATAAATCAGTCAGTTTAAGTGATTGATTTAGTTGAATGGAAATTAACTCTTTTTATTTAAAATATTAGTGTTTCAAGAGCATTTTGTTATTCGTGATTTCGATAGCAGAAGCTTTATGTAAAATCAAAAATTCGTTATTTATTAGAGCATTTATTGAATTACGTTACATAAAATATAATCATTTTTCTATTTAAACCATTTTAGTAAATCTGTTGTGTTCGTGCGTCAACAAAAATAGAATGCAGACAAACTTATTATGAAACTAAATCTTATTACATTATAGATAATATTATCAAATTTACATCAACTTATTTTCATTCAAAATTCTAGCATCGTTTTTAAACAACAAATTAAAAGTTCCAAAAATATCACTGTTGCCAATCTGAATTTCACAACTATTTACAAAATAAAATTTATAATTATTAAAATAATCGTTTGCTACTTTTAAATAAAATATTTACGATTTATGTCGCAACAGATCTTTGTCTTACTAAAGGTTTACAAATTAGCTGTGTGGCCATGATTTGAATGGATATCTTGTTCATATTAAACAAAACTTGCCTTAAAATAAAACTTATTTATTGGATTAATAATATAGAGAGTGTAAAAGATCATAAAATAATTTTTCTTGAATTTATTTTTTAGAAAAAATAATATTTCATATTTGTTTCATTTCCTACAGACACTTGGCGAAAATTATATTTTTGCAGATTTCATTTCCAAAAAGATTTAATTTATTTTCAGTTAGATCTTTAATCAATGTAATGGCAACACTTTGAAAAAAGCTATTTTTTTCTCCTGAATGCGAAACGTGCTTAATCCTCATTTTTATTTTTGACGAAAAAAATTATTGAAAAACATAGTTAAAATATTTGTTTAAAAATTCATTAAAAATAGAAATTTAATTTTAAGATTAAAACAGTAGTATCATTTAAAAGATAAATTTTTTATCTTTAACTTCATGTAAAAATATTTTTTGTGCGGTAATATTTTCGGCAGTTATAGCAGAAACACTTCAAAATTTCGCTTAATTTTTAAATAAATAAAATTCTAATTAAAAATTCGAAAAAATAACCCCCAGGTGCACATTCCCGGCCTCCAAGGTATACACGTGCCAAATTTGGTAGCTGTAGGTTGAATGGTCTGGCCTGTAGAGCGCCAACACACACACACACACACACATTGAGCTTTATTATAAGTATAGATATAGATAATGAGAGAAAGCTTTCGAGAGACAACTCCCACTGATTCAGACGGTTGATGAACTTTGCTTTGAGGTTATTGTGATAGATTTGATGAAGGAATTAGGCTGCGTTTGGAGCTAGCGCACATATTAGTGCTGCATCACTCTCATTTACTAATTTTATTTGAACGCACAATTGAGTGCTATTTGTAATATTTGCAGGCAGCTTACGCGATTGATAAAATGAGTGCTATATTTGAATGGTCCAAATATGCACGGTTTAAAATGCACTGATAATAATATATATATTTTTTATTCTTCATTCATTAATTTATTTAGAAAACAAAATGCGGAAACTTGCCTATTGTTTATAAATACACAGTGAAGACGTTAGCTACAAGAAAGTAGTATCTAATGAGAAATATACAATATTTTATAAGCCTTTCTTCCTTCCAATGAGAGACAATATTTGACATACATCTGAAAGCTGCCAAAAATTATATATCAAATGATGTAATGATAATGTACCAAAATTCACTTGTTTTTAAATTTTCACCTTGACATGTCTTAAATAGAGAGATCGGCAGACATTCAGCATATATGCAGAAGGAGTTGTTCTTAAATTTCATATATATATTTACAATTCTAGGGATACTGCATTTATTTCCTGCTATATTTCATTCATCTAACTAACTGCGTTTTCATACGGCCACTGAAGAGAAGGCCGATACGCCCCCGTATCCGTAACCATTCTGCTCACTGAACGATTTGATGGGCACGTTACAGGAATTTTATTAAATATCAAACTATTTACAGTAGAAAAACAAAAATAACTATGCAAAGAATTTACAGACATAAAAAAATGGTAATGAAATAATATCGTTTATAAAGATTATCTACTTTCAAAAATGATAGAAAAATTATTTTGAATAATAACATGCAGAAAGATATTATGTATGAAAAAAACATGAATTCTGTGTTTATTTGTTATCATGACATAGTAGGTAAGGATGCAGTTATAAAAAATAATTTGGTTAATGGACCAAAGAAAATCTCTGTTTGAAAGATATTTATCAATGCAAATGCACGTGAAGAAACTGTGGGGCTTTTTTTCCCCTTAGTACTTGTGAGCATGACACTTTATGTTGAAAGCTAGGCAAGAAAAAGATTTCTATTTTCACTGGTAAATTTAATTATCCTATGGATTTTTTTTGTCTGGGGAGGAAGTTGCTGGCGACTCTTTACGTCCATTCTTATTCATGGCTTGGTGATTGTTTTTTCATATGCCAATGAATTGAACGAATATATTTCATATTAATTTATCTTGTTAAGAATGTAACATAAATATACAACTTGAAGACAAACGTTTTATGCAAAATTTCTTCTATCCAGCTGTTTATAATTTTTAGCTATCTTGTTTAAAATTGAAGCAAACAACAGATTTAATTTCAGAAATGATTCTTCCAAACAGAATCTTAACAATTCTGATATATACTTAGTGTTTATTTCATGAAAACTGAAAATAAAAAGGGAAGTAGATTTAAAAGAGAAGTAAAATCTACGAAACGTATCAAGCGACATTGTTCTTCTAAAGTATAACATCATCCAGTAATTCACGTATTCAAATTCTACCACCCCCACCAGTCGAAAAACCATTAGTTATTTGCTGTACTACTGAAGTTAAGTACATAGTGAAATTTGCCAAACTTCATTTCTCTCAATTAGTTTTGTAAAATTGAATAAATGTAATGAGTTTTGAGCTTTGTTGATACCAAACAGCGTGTTTTAACATAACTGTAAGTATGGCATGGCAAAAACGGTAATGGCAGATTCTATACTCTGATACATCGCGTATTCATCATTAGAAGATTTGTAAAAAATAAATAAGGCAATGTTGACTACTGACATGATAGGTAATATCATAAATAAATCATTTAATGCATTTTTATAATTATTTTGTTTAAGTAAGAAATCGTTACAAAATAAAAATGAACATATGAAACTACAAGCAATAAAACGAATAGTCATGAGTTATTTTCTAGTGAGTAAATTCCTACGCCCCAAATCACCTCGTTTATATAAATTATTTGCAGCTCAAAAATATTTCACTCATGACTGAAATGTTTTGAAACAAATGAGGTGACAGAAATAACCGTTCCTCGTTTCTTACCAAATGATAATCCCGCACCAGACAACTGTCAATGCGCTCTCTTTCTATAGAGTTAACGCACACATTCGGCGGTGAATTTTTTCCAAAGCATGTTGTTAAAAAGTGCTTTTCATTCTCCGAAGATAACGGAGCTTTATTTGGAAAAAGCGAAATAGTAATCCTCTTAGCAGAGAGATAGCTGAAGTTCGCGCCTTTTTTATTTTCCGTTCCAATTCTGCTCCAATTTTATGTCCTTTGTGAAAAAAATGTCTTCAAATTGGAGTTCCGAAATAAGAGAGATTTTAGTATGTAATTGAAAAAAAGTGAAATCGTGTAGTCTTCACTCTCAGGAATTTCTTTTATAAGTAAGCACGCTTTTGCTTCATTTCAGTTCTATATTTATTTTCTATCAAGAGAAGGGAAAATAAGAATTTTTTTGTCCAGAACTTTTCGAAGGAGTTTTGGTATAAGAAACTTTATCTAAAATAATTGGTTTTAAGAAATGGAATTTTAAACTGCTTTCTTCTAAATAAATAACTTCCTAGCTGAAAACAAAAATATTGTCAAAATTTTGAATGTTCTCCTTCAAAAATAAAGCTTTAAAACCATTTTCATCGATATTTTTTTGAAGTCATAATAATTCCTAAGAAGACTTTATGACTTTTGAAATATGAAATGTATTCGCTTAATAAAGAAGCTCGAAATATTTTCTATAAAAATATATTCTAAGCTTCTTTCAAGCAACAGGTTTCATTTCCCTAGAATGGAAATGGACGATTTCTAGGAAGTTATTCTTCACTACTGAAAGATATTCATCAATTTTATCAAAATTAAACGAGGATTTTGAATATTTTAATATGATATTTAAAATATCATGCGACTGTTAAAAACTGCATAAAGCTATTTTCTAAAAAATAAAAATGATTTTCGAGAAATGGCAAGAAAAAGAATGAAAGATTGTGAGTGGCAGCTTAAATATTTGTTTACCACATGGAATACGAATGCAGTGAATTTCAATGTGCATCCACATTTAAAGACAACTACATAAATTCTAATCAAATTTTAAGCAACAGAAAACCTTAAAGCAATTTTTAAGAAATGTTTTTGAGTGTAAATACGTACAAAATAAATGGGATTTTCGTTCCATTTCCAATAAATACCGTTTATTAAATCTTGTGCACCGTCATGTTGCGAACTGGAATGACATGCGCAAAGGAAATGCAATTTTTAATTAAAAATTAACTAATTAATAAATAGTTACTTAAAGCTTCTTCCAGCTCCATAGCATTTGAAAGAAAAATTTGAAAGATATCTAATCAAATTTTGGATTTTAATAGGAAATAACAAAAGTGGTGTTTCAGTTTCCTTTTTAAAAGATTTATTTTAAAAACATTTTAGTGAAAAACGATTCAATTTAGAATTTGTTATTTTACGTGATTACGTGATATAATTGTAAATATGTATTCATAGGGCAATTGTTTTATTTTTTCAGCCTTAGTAAAACTTCTTATCATTTATACACGAATATTTCGTCAAAAGTAAGTTTTTAATCAATAAATGAAGATACTTTTCGAAATACATCCATAATGTCTAATAATAATAAAAAAAAATTTTAATGAACAAACAGCAGGACCCATAACTAACTTACATGATGGTTATAATTAAAGTTACCCTGTTTAGACCTATGTAGTGCCCGCTCTAGTTGCAGGATGTCGAAGAAACTTGATATTTAGGGAAAAGAAATTTGCGATAAAAAAATTAGTTCAAATTTCGGCCGACAGATGGCGGTTTTCCGGTATGATAAAGGCCGTTATGCAAATTTAGAGTAATTTAAAAAGCCAGTACTCACTGCCACAAAATCATTCTTCGCCATGTCGTTAGAGAAAAAAGGAAGAGCTTTACTGATAAAGTTGTTTTATCAGAACAGCATGATTTGTCAGCTTCACTGCGAGAATATCGGCGCTTGAAAGACTTACGAAAAGAGCCTATGTTCAGGCAGGCTTTGAAAAAGATGATTATTAAATTTGAAGAGACTGGAGAGTTGGATGTGGTACAAGGAAGAGAAAGGAAACGGATTTCAGATGAAACTGCGGAAGATGTCGCTCTTGCCGTGTCGAAAGAGCGTCTGATTCGTAATATTCTTCATCAAGTGCTCAAGTGGTGACACATGATTTGTCCCTCCCTTGGTCTACAGTACGAAAAAGTTCTTCGACCCATAGTAAAGTGGTATCCATACACATCCATCATGTGCAAGCGCTGAATCCTGCAGATCTGGAGAAACGAAATCAATTTGCTAGAATGTTTAAGCCAGAATAGCCGTTGACAATTCATTGTCTTAGAACATTTTGTGGTCGGACGAGGCTCATTTTACCCTAGGTGGAGCAGTTAATACTCAGAACTGTCGTATATGGGGTCCTAATGATGTGCATTAACAGTCTCTACATCCTGATTACATTACTGTATGGCGTGGTTTTACTGCTGATTTCATTCTTGGTCCTTTTTTTTTTTTTTGAAGAGAACACGCCTCATGGCCCTCAAAGGTGTTCCGTTACGGGTGCCCGTTACCGCGACCTTCTTCAGCAGCAAGTCATTTTTGCGTTACAAGAACGAGAATGTTTAGGGACTACTGTCTTCATGCAAGATGGTGCACCACCTCACATTGCTCGACCAGTGACGGCATTGCTTCGTGCCTATTTTGAAGATCAACGGGTAATTTCAAGAAGTTTTACAACTGCCTGGTCTTCGCGTTTTCCGGACTTGAATCCCTGTGAATTCCGGTTGTGGGGATTCCTGAAAGATCGTGTCTATGGAGGAAGCATACGGACTCTGCATGAATTGAAAGCATGTATAACACGTCATGTTGCTGCAAATGATCGAGAAACCCTTCGAGCCATTGTAGAACACGCCATAACATGCTTTGAACATACGCTTGACGTAAATGGAATGCACATTGAACGTATATTGTAATTAAATAAAGTTTTTAAGTTCCAAAATGTGTTTTTTGTTTTTCATGCGCCGCCTCCTCACCTGGCGGTTGAAATTGGAACTAATTTTTTTTATTGCAGATTTTTGTCCCCCATGACCCATACAACCTAAGTATCAAGTTTCTTCGACATCCTTCCACTAGAGCGGGCATTACGTAGGTCTAAACAGGGTAACTTTAACTATAACCAAAATGTACTTAACAAATTTAATAATCGACGAAGAAACTGTTATTCCACCCAAACATTAATTAAAATTTAAACTACTTTGAAGTTAAGGAAAATATTACATTTGCTTTTTTTTTTAACTTTCCAATAAACAAATTATGCAAAGAAAAAGTACGATAATATTTTTTTTAAAAAAAATCGACTTCTGGATACTGATGAATCTCCAATTTTTGAATCAGTCATGCACGATCCCTTTGCGCCACACTATTGGAGTGGTAGAAAAATTTTCCCGGTAATTAATACTGGCTTCAAAGTAAAATCATTGGTAACATCCTCTTAGTTCATTTTTATCGTGTGGTTTGGACTGAGCATCCGCTAGTTGCAAAGCATTCACTGAAGCAATGGGAGGGGGAGTGCAATCGTGATTGACCAGCTGAAATGGAAAGGTAAAGAAAATGGGATGTCACCACTGCATTGGCATGGTTGTGAAATCTTGGTTGCCATCGCTCAGTCGAAAAGGCGTCCAAAATACAGATTCGCACAGTAGATAGTCAATAAAAATCTTGCCAAATATCTATACTTCGTTACTATTTTTCACTAGTACCATGCCAAGCATTTACGGTCTATTCCGAAGTTAATTATAATTTTATGCGGGTGGTGGGGAATAAGACCTTAATTCATGAGTATGCTAGGAAGTTTCGGAGAGACTGGTTGAGAGATAGAGTGCGATGAGGATTAGCCCAGATTGTATTATTAAAATAAACAAGTATGTCCATCTTTGCAAACCAATAATATAAATGTTACCGTTCTTCTCAGAAAAGTTTCCACTGTTTCAAAATAAAAAATCTCAGCAAGCAAACATTATGTTTCATGCTGACATGTTAAGAGAATAATATTTAATAATACGATATCGTTCAAAAAAGAAAAAAAATATCTAAATAAGAAATAAAAATAATTTGAACAGAAACGTCTCTGGCACCCAGAAGTTATGTCAGGAACTTTTATCTTTTCCTTATTGATACCAATTTGTTAAATTTTAATATTTGATTATATCATGCATCATTTATTAGTGAGTCAAATTGTTTCCTCAGGGATCTGTTTTTGCTTCTATACTATTTTTTTTCATTTTTTTCTTTATATATTATCTATATAAAGGCAAATATTTTTTTTAATATTATCGGCATAATGTCTTTCTGAAGTGTCATACACTGACATGTGTCCCAGTGTAATAACCTCTGTGAAACGAATTTTGTAATCAAAGAAATCATTTGTGATCACCCTTTATTTTTGTAAAATAAGCATTATTCGGAGCAAAGTTTGGAAAGATTATCCATGAGGTACAAGTCTGCTCTGAAAGTTCAAACAATTTGTCTTAGTGTGTAAAATGCTTCAAATAAATATATATATACCCTGATAGCACAATGGATGGAATTCCCATTTGAAAAAGAGAACCCTGAAAAAAAATAGCATGGCGTACCTCTTTCAAACACAAATTTTCATCGAAAACACTGAAAAGAGTAATAAATGATTCACTGTGACAGAACAAACGGAAGTCAAAATAAACAAATGGTTGTTGTTTGGAAAATCATGTATTTCGGAACGACAATGGATGCCAAAAAACAAATAAATAACTATTACATTCATTTTTCTGGAGAGAGAGGGGCATATGTTTCAAGGAATAAAATGTCCTTCTGCATGGAGATAAATGAAAGGACTATAAGCAACATTTTCAAAGAAAAAATTAAAAGGCCCGTGTGGAGATTGTTTTCTACTTTTTCTTGTATTATGTATATATACTAAAGCCCAAAAGTTAAGCAATAGATAGAGCCGAAGCACTTATGCCAAATTCTAATTTTGCATACAAATACATTCAAAAATTAATTAATTGGAGGCAAGGCTGGAAAATAACTTTTGTTTAGTAAAACTTTTATAAAGATTGGATTTATATAAAACAATAGATAGCAAGCATTAGGGAGAAGGAAAATTACCAAAAAAACATGGAGTCGCAGGTGACGTTTATTCGGTAAAAATTGCAAAAAAAAGACATCGAAAAGCCAATGAGCCTGGCGTAGAGAATGGCCCTATGAATGCGAGGATTAGGAACAGAGTAGTCGAAAAGAAAAAGTCTGCTCGTATGCAAATATTCCATGCGTTCGATGGAAATAAAAGCAGCTAGCAAGTATTCATTAATGAGCATTGCAAAATCGATGGTCGTAAAGCTTCTTTCGCAAACAACAATAATAATATATCCACAATTAATTTGCGTTTTCAGTTTCGTTTTGGTTTCCGGTTAGTAATTATTTTTGTTGTTCTTCATTGTTTTTCAGATTCATATTTAATTTTTGTTAATATTTCTATAAATACAGCCATATACTAATATATAAAAATGCTTGTTTTAAGCATGTCATTTTGGAATAAACTTTTTTCTATTCCCTAACAGAATGATACCATCAATAAATTCATATTTAAATATAATAAAAGAATTATGGTATCTTTTATTTTCAATTATATTTACAATTAAAGTAAATTTTTTATTCTTTATTCATTCTAAACAAGTGAAATAGCTTTCAGAAATAATAATAAAGCTGTTCTGTAATAAATTTTAATACCTTCCTGAATAAAATTCAAAAATTCCTACAAATAATTAAACTATAAATGTATCTGTTCAAACACAGATGCTAAAAATTATTCAATTAAAAAATAAACATTTACCTAAATGATGACCATTAGGATTCTTAAAAATTCCAACTCCTTTCAAAAATAGTTTGCACGCCAGGTCTTGATCATACTTTCTCAATTTATCGAATTTCCGATACTTATAAAATTTTCGATATTGGTCGAATTTTCATGACTAAAGATAAACGGTTCTGGTAATGTTTTAAGAATTCTCTTTTTGAATTTCTAGGTATTGTTTTGTATATCGGTAGAAAATACGTGTTATTCTTCTTTTCTTTTCTTTTAAATCAGCATACTTTTCTGTAGTATGATCTTTTAAATTTCTAAAAGTGTATAATTGTTCATGTTTTATTCCTCTAAAAAATACTGTTTTCCAATTTCATATTATATTTTTTATTAAAGATAAAAATTATTTTTAATGTATAAATTTTATTATTCCGCTTCTTTCGTTATTCGTTACATATATTTAACGTCCATAGTATAGAGACACTTATCAAATATTTAGCCAAATTCGGTCTTTATTTTCAGAAACATGTAAACGAGATAATTCAAAAACGCAGTGACGTAAATATATTGAATTTTGCATAGCACTTGTGACTACAAGTGCTATTTTGTATCAAATTTTGGTTACAATTGATTGTGAAAAACTTTTCTGAAACACAAATTCAATTTTTCATTACTATTAACTCATACAAGAGATTAAACGGCAAATAACTCGCCAAGGATTTAGCATTATTATATTCAATAAAAATGCTGAATTCCCACCAAATTTTAATATTTCGTAACTATTGTACACTAATGCATGTAAGGCGTTCTCTGGCATGGCAAGTTTAAAAGAGATTTTGCCAGAAACATTTTGGAAAACCCATTCCCTCTGGTTACTTATTCAAGTTCTTTTTTATATATATATATATACAGTATTTGGAATTGACTTAAAAATTTCTGCACCGAATTGACTTAAGAAATTTTTTGTGAAATTATTATTTTATTGTTTTTAATGTAAAGATATTTTTGTGGTAATTTTTTAGCTGTTTTTTTATATGATCTCCTTTTTTTCATCTTCCGCCATTTTAATTTTTCTTATTTTATTTAAATTTTAACTTTTTTTCATTTTATTTCAAATTTTATAAAATGCCAAAATATTGATAGAATCATTTTAATTGATAGATAATAAGCTAGAATTTTTATAATCAGAAAACTCTATCCTTGAGTGTTGGTTATTTTTTCATTGTGTTTAAATTAATGATGATGATACCATTATATCATATTTATATAATGATGATATATACTGACATTCATTTGATCAAGACATTTTATAAAATTTTTAATGTATTACATCATTTGTCCCTAAATAAATTTACCCTCCATAATATTTATTAATAATGCTCCACTCATTTCGGAATCTCTGCTTTTCGTCTGTTTATATATAGTATATTGAATGGTTAATTTTAGTTATCTAATATACCTAAATTTTAATGCATGTTTAAATTAAATCTTAAAATAAGAATAAAACTTAATGAAATTTATGTATAAAATTAATTTTTCAAGGCATCAAATGACGAATTCGGTTTTTATTAAAACTACTTAATTTTACTTGTTAAAGATATTATTATGATTTTTTTTAATAAAGAATGAAAGAAGTTGAAGTTGTTGTTTTTTTTAAATCAGCAGTACAAAGATAAAATTTTACAATTATTATTGAAAAAATGTAATATGATAAATTGTAATATGCAAACATTGCTTTGACATTGATACATTTCATTGAAGGTTTTTAATATAGTTATTTTCTAACTATTTTTATTGAAAGGACCACGGATTTTTTTATATATATATAAAATAGAACCTTTTATTTGGAATCATGCTGAGTAGTCAGTGTGTTAAAAGATGCTATTAATAATTTATAATAGCTAATCGTAAAATATCGATATGGTTGGGCGATATACCGCAATGTTGAAGTTCTATCATCGCCCAGTCCTAGTTTTTTCATACCTCGTTATTGTAAATGGGATAAATCATTTTAATCCTTTGACAATGTACAACTTATAAAAAACTTACATATAGCTGCATGATTTCTCAATTCCAGATCTTATTATTACTCATTTATTTGTTCGGGGGGGGGAATTATTTAACGAATTGGTTACAAACATTTCGATAGTGTGAACTCAGATCCAGCACACTAATTACCTAAACGAGTTGAGTTTTTAAAGAATGGGAGATGTCTCTTCTATGAATTTCATTAAGGCAGAAAACAAATGATTCTCGAAAAATTATTCCATTCTTGCTGCTTCCGCCTTGCCTCCAAGTTGTTGGTGGGATCTTTAAACAGACATTATGTCTGTTTGTAATGTCTGAGAGGCCATTAAAAGGTTCCCGAACCGGAACACTTCCATTTTATTTCTGACTGGTTAAGTAGAAGGCGATACGTGACGAGAATCCGGACGGTGCCAAATCTGTCACGGAAACGACATAAAATCTGGTTTTGGCGCTCTGTCCAAATCAGCTACTGCTTGCGTGTTCAGCTCAAGGTAGCGCGATGGAAGGGGGGGGGAGGCAGTTCAACAATCTTTTTCAGAGTAAAAAAAAAAATCTTGATTCTGCAAATCTTCACTTAGTTGAGTTTCCTATTACTGCTACGAAAGTGTACCTTTCAAATGATTTATCAGCTTTCCACTCCAATATTCTGTCTCTTGTGTAAATTCACTGTGCTGAGGTACATTCAATGTACTTTTCCTAAAGAATTACCTCTTAATATAAAGGTTTTTACGTTGCCTCTATGTTCAGTATATTTTTCTTGCTCTACAATTTTTGTATGATTTTTCTAGTCATTAAAATCATCAGTAAACGATTTTTTTATACAAAATAATTTACATCCTCAACAGTAGACATTTTGTTTCGAATTCGAATACCTTTTATAACTCTTCGGTGTTTGCTTAGAAAAAAACATATTTGTAAATCTGAAATAATCAGACTAAACACGTTTGGGTAAGAAAAATCAGTTGTTTATCTCTATTCAATGCTTTAGTATATTTTTTGTTATCAGTTGGCTTAAGCTGGAAAAGGTTAGCTTAGTATTATATTTTTCAGGGAAATCATCACCATTTAATTTTTGGATATTTGAAGTAAAACTCATTTACTGATTAAGCCTTAAAAACAACTTCAAATTCATTGTTCTACTTTGCTGCTATTAGTTTATCTGTTTCAAATTTACTTGTAAACGTAACAAGTATAAAAGTTGATGATTTGCTATCTTTAATTCCACTTATAGAAACTCTTTTGGTACTAAGAAATTAATTGACTGAATTTTTTTTCCAATATTTCGGAAAGGAGTTTATCCATTTCTTTTTTGGATTTTTATTTGAGCACATCACATGCACTGTGTAAATATTTTCCCTTTTTTGTCTGTATTATCTCTTAATAAACCTTATAATATATTACACAGATCAACAGATGGAAATTATTTACAAAACTGGTATTGATTTGAAATGTAACAAAGCCATTATACCATCTATTAATCAGATGTGATATAAGCCTGGAACAAAAATGAAGTGCAGCTTTATAAAATAAAGAATTGTGCCAATCATAACCACCGAAAAATGAAATAAGACTAATGAACTGAACAATAAAGTCAATAGATGTATACAAAAAGTATTTGAGGCAATAAAAATATTATAGAATTATTACATATAAGAATGAATCTGTCGCGAGAATGATAAATTCGACTTCGGAAGTGCTGAAATCCAAATATCCTTTGATAGGTCTGATTCATCATGACACGAGTCATCCAACGAGTATTTTGGTTAGCAGACGCCCAGTTTGCCTTCACTTAGACAGAGCATCTCATTCCATCCACGTTTATCCAGAATATATTTCATACATTCTATGTTTATAAATATATTAATATTTCAGAGAAATGAATGAAGCGGAAATGTATGCTGGAAAAGTGTTAATTTAATCATATACTTTTAAATTCATAGTAATTTTTTACTAATTTATTTGGCAGCTATACTTGCAATTTTTAATCTACCTACCAGCGGCTGGAAGCACCTGCCTATTCGGCACTGTCAGTAGTCATTCGCCCTTCACTTTCAGGATAGACGAAAGGACCGAAAGAGAAACTCGTATAAAAAGGCATTTTAATAGCAAAACCTATGCTTAAAGCACAAAGCATCGCAAAATATACAAAATTATACTATATATAATGAATATGAAAAAAGAAATTCCAAGCTTGAAAGGCAGCCTGTTGTCCATGTCGTTTCAGGGCAACCGGCATAGAATGCAGGCATTTGTTTTCCGAATAATTCTCTGCACTTCCCTTCTATACATGCCGGAATATTACTTTATCAATTGAGATGAAGAGTTGAGTTCTTTGTTTTTCTATCTAATAATAGTTTTTCTATAATCTCCAATAACTGAATGGGTAAATTATATTTTTAAAATTTACTTAATATAACTCATGAAAATTTTATTACTTTTTTTTAAATATTTCTAATATGTTTTTAAAGCAGTCTTATCATGACATTTTCCAACATGAAGTGAATTCAAAAAAATTACCCACATTATTACCGCCCTAATTTTTTTTTCTTTATGCATTTATTTACAAATTTTTAAAAACTGAATTTCAAATTATCCTCGGGATCACTATTAATGAAGAATCTTATTATATTTCTATTCTGGATGCAAAAAGGAATCGCCGAGGTCAAGAACTTGTGTTAGTAGACTAAACTATCCTGTTTTATGACAGTTGGAAATGCAGTGGAGCCTCGCTTAGCGAGCGCAATTTATTCCCGAATCCTACTCGCAATGCGAAAAGCACTCTTTAAGGGAAACAAATTTTTTCCGTAAAAATCCACGTTAAATAGGACAATGCTTTCCATTTCGGAAAAAAAAATCCTCACATTTATAATTATATAATTTTTAATACATATTTTTTTCTACAAAAAAAATGTTTATCGCTATTTTTCTTTGGGTACGCTTCGGAATGTGGCGAAAATGGGAGACAGCATTATCGTTGAAAGCAATTGTTGAACGCATAGTTGCTGTATGATGAGAGCGGAGATTCTCAATATTCGATGCAACAAATTCTTATTCTTTCAGCACCTCTCATATTTCACAGGAAGGCTGTTACCTCCTCCTCTTCTGATCGAATCTCCTTTGCAACTTTGACGTAGAATGCAGCTTCATAAATTCTGGTTCTGGTAAATTACTTCCCCTAGCTCATCTATGACGTTGTGTCAACCTGCAGCCCAATGATCTTGGCCAGAAACATATCCTGGGTCATTAAGTCACGTCAAGCCAAATCCTTCTAGTCGCATTCGACAACGCTTCCAGCCAAAACTTCGTCCATGTAGAAATAAATACTCTCTTCAAAGGCTCAACCTATCTCGGTACCCAAAAGCTTCGCCCATGCAGAAATAAGGATTCTCTTCAAACAAAGGCTCAACCTAGATCTGTACCCGAAAGATTCGTCCATGCACAAATAAGGATTCTCTTCTAATAAGTGCTCAAAATAGCTGATATCCAAAATGCCAGTTCTGCATTTGACGCCCCGATGTCACCTCGTCACTCGTTCTGTGAAGCATCCATCGCTACCTAAGCGAATCAATTTTTTTATACTTTGTTTTGCTCGTTATGGGAAGGGCTCTTTAAGCACGGACAGGAAATGTAGATAAAAATTCAACTGTGAATCTGAAAATATCATAAAAAACTACCAATCTTTTATTGTTGGTGTCCAATTTAAAGCATTCCATACATTTTTAAGATGTGGATACCTTTTATCACAATCTTCGTTTATTCCTGGTTTAATAGCTAATATTAATACATCAAAAATAATAATAAAAAGTTGCTCCTTTGGCACCTCAAAAGATCTCTAGCGATTATACATAGAAAGTGAGGAAATTAGCAAATGGGTTTTTGATGAATAAAAAATAAAATGCATAACTGCTGCAATGGAGAAAAGGACCTTCTTTAATTTTTCCAGAATATATATTTTCTGGTTGAAAAATTCAAACTCTATGTATAAATAACAATATTTAACACTTTCTTTCTTTCGCCACAGAATATCCCCGAACTTGGAATCTCTAGGATTCCCTGTCGGTTGAAAGGATATACGTGGGAGTGAAATATTTAACACTAGGTAAAAAGCTCAAAAACGATATTTATTCTGACTGCTCCCTAAAATATCTATCTATCTTTATGTAGCATCCTTATTTAAATTGAAAAATCCACGGAGAATTACCTGCAAGACAACTCTGAAGGTCGCGAATGAATTCTCAGTTTCCTTTGTATCATTTTTATTCTCAATTCTTTCAGGAAAGTTTTTAATCATTGAGGGAGAGTAACAATTATTCGAATATTTCCAAGAAAAGACTTTTGAAAAATTGAATTCTTGTATTGCATTTAGAATACCATGTCAATTTAAATTATAGAAGGTTTTCTTTCACTTTTTAGCCCTCGAGAAACTTCCGTATTTAACCAAGAAAAAAATATATTGTTAAGGAAATATTTATGAGCTTAAATGTAAGAGAGTAACCATCAGATTGTAATAAATTTCAACATATCGCATTTTTAAGCTATTTTTTCCAGTGTGAAAAATATATGTTCTATTTAGCTATGATTAACTTCTTCGTTTGTTGTAATAATTTAATCTATCAAAAAACAGTGAACCTGAATTATGAAAGCTATTTTGAATCCAGATACATTAAACTGAATATTACGAAACTTCATTGAATCAAAGCAAATTCCAAGGATTTTGGAACTTTTAATTTCGGTGCTACAATATTTTGTCTTCGTAGAAACCGGAACTACATTATTTGTATAATTTTAAGACCAAGAATATAAATTAAAAAGCTTTTTTAATGATTCCTTGTTTATAATTGAATACAAGTGCAAAATGACGAAGGTTAATCCAATTCCAGTCACCTGCTTTTCAATTTAGCAATATTCAGTTAATGAACAAAAGCAATTATATAATTGAAAGTTCTGATTCATTTTATTGGATATTTAAGAGAATTTCATTGAACACCCATATGAGGGAAATTTATTCTCCTCCAATGAACGATAATATATAAATTAGTCACATCAGTTTTCCTTTTTTGGAGAAATGGCGCATTTTCTCTTGGAACCGTTATTAAAAGAAGGCGGAGCTTTAAGTAAGCAATGGCCGGCATTTTCTGGGATATTTTCAGGGGCATTTACGGAATAATTTAATATCGCATTTCTATTTTTTAAGCATGGTCCACCTTACTCAAATTAAAATCGTCTTAAATTTATATGTTTCAGATTACTGTCACTTTTTTTTTTGTCTTTTTCGTCGTATACGAGTATAGAGAAAGTGTTGTAATTGTCAAAAAGGTCAAATTCCATATTATGACGAATATCCACATTCCAGACTTTCTTAAATTCGAAAATTACATTTTTGGTATCATATTTGTCCATCTGTCTGTCTGATATAATGCCAACTCCAAAATGGTATGATCTAGACGGATGAAATTTGTTATAAACTGTTTACACCAAATGTGTAGATTTTTGTCGAATTCGAGCAATGACTCTCTGCCCTGCTATTCGAATATAAGTTAACTAGAAAACGAGGAGAGACAGATGGATAAAATTCGGTGCACAGCTTTCTGATTTAGAATGTGGATAGTGTCAAATATGGAATAAATCTTACAAGGCCTTTCGGTCTGCACTTCGGGAAATTGATTTCTGAAGCTTGAAACGCAATCACCCAAAAAACGCAGTGATTTGAATATATCAAATTTGGAATGTATTTTTCTGGCTTCAAATGTGTCAAATTTCGGTTTCCTTCGGTTGGGATAAACGCGTCTAAAATATAAATTCATCTTTACTGGAGAATACGCAAGAGAGTTTTAGATAGACCAGAATATAAAAAAGTTGTGTGTGTGTGTGTGTGTGTGTGTGTGTGTGTGTGTGTGTGTGTGTGTGTGTGTGTGTGTGTGTGTGTGTGTGTGTGTGTGTGTGTTTCCCTGACTGGTAATTTAAAGTTGAATTACTTAAATAATGTTAAAATGCTCCGTTTCATCATTTTGCTTAAAATTGTTTTTTAATTAAAATGTTTGTATATGCTTGAAATTAAAACTCTTTCCCAGTAAGTTGACCTGCAATGAAATGCTTTGCTATTTTAGTTTGTCATAAATTGCTAGAATAAAAATAGAATTAAAATCAATGAAAAATTATCCGGTTTAGAAAATTAGTAGAGAAAAAAAACCCTCCGGAACTTCTATTATGTAGATCTCCTGGGTTTAATATGACCTTTCAGTCCGATTGTCTTGGATAATTCTTGAGCCCACAAACTGCTCTTTGAATTTCCGTTTAACAGCGAGAGGAAGACAAACAAAATCAATCCATTCGGAAAAATCAAATTGATAATGGAACAAACACTGTCAAGGCCATAATGGAACACGGTGGAATGATGCTAAAGTTTCGCCTTCGGAAAAAGAGGGGTCCAGCTTCGAAACCCGATCCCATCGAAGAGCCGCTGTGCAAGTGTGTCTGGTGAACGCTAAATCCATCGGGACCAAATGCTCTTCTATTTGTACAGTCCGAAAGTTTGAAGAGGGGAACGCAAGGTCAGGTGTCATCCTCGTCAGCTGATTGCTGTCAAAATTAAGAGATCCGTCCCATAATATCCCCATTGTAGCTTTAAAACAGATCGTGGATATACCTAAAACTAAGCCATGGGTGTAAATAACGCTTTGGACTGTTCGTTATCGATATTCCTCTTTTAAAAAATCGATGTTTCTTTACCCTCCTATACGAAGTAAAAGAACTGCAAACTTCAAAATATTTAAACTTTTTGCATTGCATTACATTTCAAGATCAGTATATTCCGAAATTTTTGGCGTTAAGCTTTGAAATATATTATTACAAAAACAGAAATGAAAGAAAATTATAATTAATCAAAGTAAATTAAGTAATAATCAAAATGGGGAAATTAAATAACTCCATCGAATATTTCAAATGGAAAAGAGTTTTCAGTTTCCTCAAGCATTCTGTGATAATAAACATTCTTCCTTTTGATAGGAAGCAGCTGCGTCAAGAAATTCTATCCTTTCCAGCAATTGTTCACGGTGAACCCTGATATTCTCAACCTGAGAAAATTTAATATCACAAATGAAAGCAAAAGAACGTCATTTGCTGGATCTTGTTGCGCTTTCTCGAAGCCCGGCACTAAAATTCAGCGGCAAGCATTTAAAAGCGTTCATGAATCGATCTCAATCGATGATGTCTGTTGATTTCGAATCAAAATGAGTAGAATCATTCGAATTTCGTAACAATCTGTATCATTAATTACATTTCTGTTAAAGTGTTTTGCATTTTTAATTATATACTGGAAACGACATGAAATCCTAAAATTAAATATTCAACGTTTTTTTTTTTTTTTTTTTTTTTTTTTTTTGAAAAAACATTGCTTTTTTATCTTCTATAAAAATAAATTAAAGAATAACAATTTTAATATGAAAATATTTCAAAAGCTTTTTAACCATAAATGTAAAATTAAATACCTAGAGCTCTTCATTTTTTAAAAACCTTTGTAATATTTATCCTTATTTATTGGACTTGCTTATGAAAGTCGCATCTGGATAAGAAGTTAAAGCGCTGTGTTAGAATTCAATCAATCAACAATACAAGAATCAATAATTATTGAAAGCATGAGAATTTCAAAGGTTGTCCTAAAATCCAGCAGAATATCTGGCTTCATAATATAGAATCCTGAAGTGATGAGTATTATTATTTAAAATATTATATAAATATTTAATTGGATCCTAATGTTTTTTGGATGTTGATACTCCGCAAAGAGGTTATGGAAACGAGTTAGGAAAGAGATTTTTCCGGAGCTTTTCGTTAGGTACATTTTTCTTTCATCTACTCATTTGTGAAGTTCAAATTCATCCCTTTTTCTCTTTGAATTGTAAAATTCTATTTAAATTTAAAACTCAATTCAAATTTGTAAAGTGTTCCTATATCATTTCGTAAAAAAGAAAAATGCGTCATCTCTTTCTTCCCTCATCTCAATTTTAACTTGTTGAGATCTTAAACGACTCAACCCAGCGAAACAGGTGTGGAGGGATTTCCGCATTTGAAAGAAGAGAGAATGACATTATGATACATAATAAAAGGTGACTTTATTTTTTAAATATATCCTTATAAGAATATTTAACAATACAGAACTATTTTATGTTTAATATTTTTGATCATCCATGCCATTTATATTTACTTAATTGTCAAAATTTTTATCAGCATCTGATAAAGTAAAGTAACATCTTAAAATCCATTAATAAGCCTTTATAACAGTAAATTTAAAAAAAGAGAAATCATTTAAATGTGATTATAAATAAGAAGAAAAGAAAGAAGAAATTATGATAGAATTCTGCGTTTTCGTCAATATTTGTTAAATTATTTTGATATAAACGTCAGACTTGATTGTATTAAAACAAAGTCATTTACAAAGTTAAAATCTATGACAGATACCAAATGTTATTTACACAACAAACCATACTATGCGATGCCCCTACCTAACCAGAAGCTATGCGGGGGGAAAAAGTAAATCAGAGTAAGTAGTCTAATTTTATCTTAAAAAATAAGCACCTTTAAAGAAAAAATAAAGACGAGCATTAATGTAATAGTTTTGGTTATAGAATTCTGTGTTACGATGAAAATCTTAAAAGTAGGCAAGATTACTATACAAATATAAAAGCAAAATACTACTAATATTATTCTTCATTACTACTACTATTATTCTTCATTACTACTACTAATATTATTCTTCATTACTACTACAAAAATATTATTCTTCATTACTACTACTAATATTATTCTTCATTACTACTAC
>JAPMOR010099558.1:49984-72550 GCA_026543865.1 Argiope aurantia
TTCATTACTACTACTAATATTATTCTTCATTCATTACTACTACTAATATTATTCTTCATTACTACTACTAATATTATTCTTACACTTGAATTATTTTTCATGAACTTTGAATCGAAGTCATTTTAAATATTTTTTCTGTTATTTTCTTACGAAAACTTTTATTAAAGTATTATTTTTGCTTGCCTAAAATTATTTTATTACACTACAATTTGCGATATTAAGGGGAAAAGGCATTAAACCGCCACGTTATTTGATATCAATCCCTTGAAAGTAAAAAGATTAAAAGCCTATGTCAACAAATCTATATTACAAAAATCGGTACATTTTACTAATTTATGAACAAAGTTTCTTTTCTATTTAGAAAATGTGCTGTCTGACTCTTTCGATTGCTCATTTTCTCAGTTTTCTAATAGCTTTTGCAATTTCTCAGATGTTGTTCGTAAAGAAAAATCTCTAGCGTCTCTCTTAAGTCATTGGCTTGAATTTCTTCAGCCATCAGTTCCTCCAAAAATAAATGAAGTTTTGAATAAACAAATGCTACTTATACTATCACTTCTTTAGTAATATTTATTGCTTTATTTTAATTTGTACACATCCTCCACCGTCATTATAATTTACTTTTGGAAGTTTACACAGAATTAAATACACATTTTATCCAGAATATTGTGAAATAAAGTAGTAAACTTTTTAACAATTGTTACTTACAAAATAAATGCTTAAAATAATAGTTAATAATCATGTTGAAATATAAAAAAATTATCTGTAAAGTAAAAAGCAACCACGGGCAGAATAACGAAATGAGCTGAAGCCACTTTAAAACAAACTTCCATCATTTTCGACAATACATAAAATGCTCATTGAAAGATGATTTTTTTTCCTTATCTATACAAATAAAAGTTGAGAAAGGAGAATCAAATGAATGGATCGTTTCCACACTCCATCAATATTTCCCTAAATAGGGGAAATTTTTTTATTCTGACATTCGGAAGCTCTTTCCATTGAAAAATAAAAGATCAGACAACACACACACAAAAAAAAAACGCATTCATGCAATTTGGCAGATCTAGAGTAAGAAAAATTGCCTTTTTTATTTTTCCAAAAAAAAAAAAATAAGCACCTGGACTTTTAAAAAAAATTGAAGGCCCTTATATAAGTATAATTTTTTTTAAAAAGGAAATTTTAATGCCACCTTTCACCCTGTGTAATTAGACATAAGATCATAATCAAGACACTTTATGCTTTCGAATGATTCTGAAATGATGAATCAAAAATTTACAGATCAGTTAAGTGCAGGTGAGATTGTTAAAAATGATTTAAATGAGATTTTCATAATAATGGCTTTCCACATAGAACTAGATACTGATCCACATTCACTTTAACCCTTTCTAGGGCAGTGGGAAGTAGACTTCCCACCAAATTTATCTATCTTTGTATGAAATTATGTAGGTTGGCATAAGTTCCGACAAATTTTTTTTAGAAAGACAGAAACTTAGATGCTTCAGCTCTTTATCTCACAAAAAATGATGTGTCTTGATTTGTTATTTAATTATTAGTTAAAAAAATTAATTAATGAATCAAATTAAATTTATCTAATAAACTAAATGAATCCCTTTTCTTATTCCAATTTCAAGCCTCAAAATATTTTAACATAATATGACTAAAAAAAAATGGCCCTTTAAAGGGTTAAACTGATTTTCATATTTGAAATAGAAAAGTCCTTCTCAAAAAAATAAGGCATATAAAACAATATAACATTAATATGTTGGATTTTAAAAATTCTTTACGTACAATTCTTTTATATTCAGAGAAGTATTTAGATTTTATTAATTACTGCTTTAGAGCCATATCATAAAATATTTAAATACCATATTTTGAATAACTCGTCATGGATAGTCTTGAATTACTAAATATTATTTCACTAAATACAACATTTAAATAACATTAAAAAAACTATATTTAAAATTATTTTCTAAAATCACTATTCAAAATAAATTTATACTCTCCACTTACAAAGATAAAGAGACTCCGCACTTATCCGCATGCGCCATTCGACACTCATTTCTTCAAAATAGGAATGAGATGAAAGATGGGGGGGGGGAGTTCTTTTTTGTCGAGCTATGTATAGAATAGAAATATTTAATTTTGATTTCATAATTGGATGGAAATTTGGAAATTCTTAGAATTATAAATCACTTTTGGTGTCGTGCGTCCACGAATTAAGGACAATTGTATAGGAACATATAAGTCGATAAGCTTTATAATTCGGATTATTGCCCCGATGAAATCGCTTGTTGTTACCAAGAGAAATTTTCTAGACACATTGTGGCAAATTTTATTGTGGCGAGGTATACACTCAGATCTTTTCTCCTATCAATAAAATGCAAAGTTCCTGGGCCAGTGGCTGAAACCGAGCTTCAGACCATTACTGATCCGCAAGCAAGCTTCGCAGTTGCTTTCAAATTTTTTTGCGCAGTTCCTTGTTCGATTTTCTCCAGATGTAAGGATTGGCATCCGATCCAAAAATGTCGAGAAAAATTCCTTGTTTTCATGTTCTTTGCGAATTTAATTCCTTGTTATGCGATCTGATTTCGATTACTTATGAAAGGCTTTTATTTGGCTTTTCTACGCCTTATAGAGCACATTTCTTATTGTTATCGATGGGCTGATTTTATTTCCTAATTCCTTTTCAACAATACCTAGTACCTACCTTTAGTGCAATAATGAACGGATTTGCTTTTACTTATTTCTAATTTTTATAGGGTTTTTTTTTATCTTTTTATGATATCATGAATTGTACTTTCCAGACGGACTTTCCATCTTCCGCAAGCTTAATAATCAATTTTTTAACTCAATGTTCGTTTGGCCCCTCTGCCTTGACATTTTACTTAAATTAGTGTTTGCTTCCAGATTAAATTAAATTAACACAATTGGGACATTTTCGAGAGCAATTACAACATTAACCATAAAATTGAAAATGATTTTTACCCAGAGTAGTAATTATTTGGTGCTTAATTGTGGGATGTCCTAGTTTGGTTTACAGGCTTTCTTTCACAGATTGTACTTTTATGTTTAAATTTTTAGTTATAACTTATGAATTAGAGCTATTTGGTTTTGTTTATAGCTGCAAAATAAATGCACTCATAAAAAACCCTTTTTCCGTTTTTCTAAGTCATTTTAGTTAAAATATTTTGGCAGAACAACTTTCTTTCCTTGTTTCCAACAAGTTTGGCTTATGGCGACGGTATACAAGAAATATTTCATAAATTTAAGTAGTCATGCATAAAAATGCCTAATAAAGTCCCCTGTCTCTTTAACAAATGTTCTAATTTTTACAGCTTGCAGTTTTTTAAACAGTTTTAGTAAATTTCCTCGCAGTTGTCAGATAATCACACGAATAAGATAAAGACAATAACAAAGAGTTGAAAAGATGCAAAAAGAGGGTACAGATGCTTTGAAGAAGCAAATTTTATAATAGAAACTAAATATTGCATGTGATAGTATATTATCTTATATGCATTATGACGAATAATTAAAATTATGGCTGAGTACTTTTATTCATTAATTATATTTGTCATGAATACAAACTGTTTTTACTAAAGTGGATATGAGCCAAATTAAAGAGCAAATAATTATTACACGTACATTTTTATGAAGGAAAAAAATATTTCTAATTACGTTTTCCTGCAGTTTGTCAGAAATAATTTTTTTTTTTCGTGATAAAAAAAAAATCCGACGTCATTCAAATTACAGTTTTTTTCCTTAACAAAAAAAGGCTTATTTTTTATGATGCGGTTCGTTGTTGAAACATCTGCTCCCAAACATCTGTACTTATAATTTAGAACAAAATATCGTCTGCTGGATTGCAGAATGCTTGCTCAAAGCAAATATTTACCCAAAAAAAGAACCCTGCACACTCTGACCGATTGCCATTCGACACCGTAAAGTGGTGTGTTATGCTGCGCCCAAAAGAATCCAGATAATAAAAGAGTCGGAACTTCCGCCGTAACGCTAATCACAACTCTCGACCTTAACCTCTCGCAAACTGAACATAAATACGAAAGAACGGCTTCATAATTCTCGTTAGACCCGGCAGACTACACGAGGCGGATGGATATCTTCAACACAATTGTTTCAGAAGAGGCCCTTGGATTGTTTTCCTTTTTCTCGTTTTAGGTTGCAATGTAATTAGTTTTGAGTCGTTCTCGAAGCACGGGAAAAAAAGATAAAGAAATGGGGTGTGTCAGCCGCACGATTACTAAATTAAATTTGTCCTCTGTGTTTGATGGCTACGCATTTTCATACCCATGACTGAACACCATTCTGTCATAATTTGGCTCAGAGAAGCCTTAGAAATGACGATTTATGAAATATTCAATAAAACAATGGCAGATTTCATTGTATTAAAATCCCAGAAAATGGTCTTTATTCTTCTTCTGTTTTTTGTTGCAATGAATTAGACTTTGTCATTTAGAACTCTGTAAGTTAGTACACATAAAAAATGTTTTAACTACTCAACAAATTCATTTACTTTTTTAATTCACCGCACCGCACATTTGCGTGTACTATACTTTGTGCAATATAAGGCATATAATATTTTACCGCTGCTCATTGCATGTAATAAATGCAATTATTGGATGTCCTGTCTTTGCTGGGAAGTTCCGATTTTATTCTTTTTTTATTGTCCAAGATTTATCGCGAATTTGAGTTCCACATTGTCTAGTCATATTTCGCGAATTTGAATTCTAAACTGTATACTTAAAAGATTGCTCTCTTCAGCTCATGATCTCATGGTAGTTTGTCCTTTTATGTTTACATTAAGATAGTCGTTTTTTGATTTTCAAAATAAAATAAGAAAATTTCTTTTGCATACATGTACAATCTGTGAAAAGTGAATATTTTTACAAGAACCTTCAGCAATAGTAGTTTTTCCCAAGTTCTCCTAATCTCCAAAATGGAACGATTTTACTGATTTCATCTTTGTACAAGTAACTTTCATTACGGCTAACTACAAATAATTAATTGGGTCATATTGAATAGGTTCGACTTCAGTGCCTCCCACTTATAAAACTTACATCAATTAAATTAATTTTTAAAAATTGATGGAACTTTGCAAATTTTTTTTTACAATATCTCACTATACAAAGTTTCTGAAGAATGATGACATGCGGCATATAGACATTGTGTGTGTGTGTGTGTGTAATGATATTTCTTATTCTAAATTAAATTTTAATTAATTTCATAATGCTTATCTTAAATTAGCCCATGTTACTTCATTCTAAAATTTATTTCCTCATCCCAATCCCATTCTTTTATTTAATTTCTTCTAATACGCGCTCTAAAAACCATTGATGAATACTGCAGTTTTCTCACCCCGAAAAAAGGGATAAAAATCCTAAAAAGACACGAATTCTTTACAGAGACTTACTTAAGATTCCCTTTCCTAAATCGACATATGTGAAAGAAATGCCTAAAAAATCTCTTAGTTAAATCATTCAGAGAAAAATTACATTCACTTTACTCTTCTGTCACGATGTATATATGTGTGTGTGTGTGTGTGTGTGTGTGTGTGTGTACGATTTTTGAACAAGCAGAAACGACGAACACAACACAGAAAGACACAGAGCGAAATGAGGAAAAGCTTATAAAAATTTTATCCCTGTGAATATATACTGTGAGATTTTAATAGGGATTTCCATCACATGTCAATCGCAAGTGAGGGAAACACAGGGATCTTTTAGTGAAATTTGTTATATCAGCAATATTTTATCCCTTCACTCGGAGTGTGGGAACCGCTGACGAAAGCATTTTTACAAAGCTTCTCTTGAATTAATTAAATAAAAAAAGGATAATGGGATCAGGAAATAAGAGCTGAATTACAATAAAACTTTGGAAGTTAATTAGGATTTCATTTAGATTTTAAAATTCACACACAAACACATGCACGCGCGCACACACACACATGTGTATATATATGGGTTTTTTCCTCATTTCTTTCTGTGTCGTTCTGTGTTGTGTGTACGCTCGTCGCTCCTGCTTGTACATAACGCGTGCTTCTCCGAGATGAAATAAAACGACGTCAAGAGTCAAGAAATCGAAAGTCTCTTCACTGTCTTCGAAGCTGCCATCTGTTTAAAACACTGGTTTATAGACACTGGTGTGCAAAACTTAAGCAACAGGTATGTTTTTTACCATAACTTCACGAGAAATCATCTGAGAGACATGAAATTCAGAAATGAGATACAGCATTTTGTTCTGAAAGAATGACGAAATCATAGTTGCGCAGAAATGAATACAATGCATACAGTACGGAATCAAACAAAAAAACGGCTTTATTGAACTCATAGTATCGTTACACGTGATTGTCTGTCCAAGAGGAAAAACAGCAAGCAGATGTTCCTTAGTATGGGATATGCCCTCCCCTTACTGCAACGATTGCTTCGCACCATCTCCCCATACTCAGCACCAGATTGTCCAACAGTTCTTGAGGTAAGAGTGCCCATTCCTCAATCAGTATCTGTTTAAGTTGGCGGGTGTTCCCAGGAGGATGTAATCGTGCCGCAAGGCATCTCCCCAAAGCATCCCACACATGTTCTATCGTATTTAAATCAGGGGAGCACGCCGGCCAATCCATTCGAGTGATATCTTCACTTTCCAGGAGCTCCTCAACAGCATGAGTCCTGTGTGGCCGTGCATTGTCATCCATAAAAAAGAAATCTGATCCAATGGTACCTCGGTACAGACGCACATGGGGAAGGATCACCTCCTGACCATAGCGATCTCCAGCTACAGAACCTCTGTCGAAAACGTGGAGCTCAGTCCGCTCTTTCATCATAATGCCTCCCCAAACGACAACTCCAGGACCACCGAAACGGTCTCTTTCCGTGATGTTACTGGGATGAAACCGTGTCCCGACCTCTCTCCAAATCAACTGGCGTTGGGAATCGCTTGTGGCACTAAAACGAATCTCATCTGTAAAGAGGACACGACTCCATTGATGAGATGTACAGTTTTTGTGCTTCCCGCACCACTCTAAACGGTGCCACCGGTGGGAAACTGTCAAAGGGATGCAGCGTTCAGGACGGCAGGCGAATAGGCCACCTTTGTGAAGACGTCTGGACACAGTAAAACGCGACACTTGTCGCCCCGTTGCTGCACACAATTACTGAGCAATGGCGCTTGCTGACTGGTTTCGGTTTCTTTTCGCCTGCAGAACGATATATCGGTCATCCACTGCTGTTGTTTTCCTGGGGCGGCCACCACTAACCTTTCTCACAGCCTTACCTGTGGTTTGGAAGGCTTTCCAAGCGCGCGTAACGACACTTTTGTTAATTCCGAACTCTTCAGCTACACTGGTCACACTACGCTCCTCCTCCAGCTTTCTGATCATTCTTCCACGTCCAGGTGATTTCTGCTAGCCATATTTCACGAATTAACTCACGTGCACTTGCAGCGAATGTCTTTTATTGCGTCTCCGTCCTTCCTTTTATTGTAGTGTTGAGCTGCGCGCGCCTTCCGCACGTGTTTTGCGTACGCTCACGTCGCCTGTGACGTTTTGTTCCTGATATTTGCATACGCATGACCTTTCTCTTGAATTACATGTTTATTGTACTGATCGCAAGAACTCTTTTTCTGTAATTTCATGGCTATCTGCTTAAAATTTGCATTGTTGCTTAAGTTTTGCACACCAGTGTATATATATATATATATATATATTTAATATTTTATCCCGACTTTGGACAACGAAATTAATCAAAAATATATGCTCTCGTCCAACTTCTGCCATGCAAGTAAATTTGATTAAAACCGGCATATCTGTTAACGTCAGTTTAGCAGCTGAAGTAATAATGATAAAATTGTTGAGAAGCAGGTTTTAAAGCGTTTGATTATTTTTATTCCTGTGCAGTAAAATTAATAATGATTAAAAAATTATTATCCACATAGGCATGGAATAATGAAAATAATAACAGTGATGGGGGATTTTTAACCTAATTTATAGAAGATTTAAAATTTTCTAAGAGGCTTCATCATGCATTTCTTATTTTTTAGGTGAGGGGGGAGATCTTAAATCTTTAAAAAATCTTAAAATGAAACTTAGACGAAGAGGGTCTTCAGACAGAAAAAAAACGTGGCGCAATGGAAGTAAACATTCCTGTATACCTTAGAGTATCACTTAACGTTGATGCTATTGTTTATTGTTTGCGAAAATATTATTTAATACGCTTCACCTATCTTTTCTGTTTTGTCAACATATAACATAGAGTATCTCATAACGTATATTACATAATATATCCATAACGCTTATATTATTCCGGATGAATTATTAATTATTTCTTGAACCTTTATCTGTTTCTTTCAGCAGCATGAAATAATCGGATTACATAAATAAAACAACGATACGACTTCTGAGTTGAATACGAATTGAATTTTATAGCATTACGAATAAATTATTTTTTATTTAAGCAATTTCTGTTAAATAAACTAAACTTTAATATTTTACTGCTACTGTTCCAAGACACTTATTGCAAATAAAAAAGGATAATATATAAATATTTATGTTCTAATGTGATGAATTCTCTTTTTTATAGAATGTAAAGAACTTAAATATACCATTATGACTAGTAAAATAGTTTTTAAACGTAAAAAGTAATATCAAAATATGAATAAATTTAAAAAATACGATTGAGCGCTTTTCTGTAGATGATAAATTGTCCGTGTTTTTATTTTAATATCCCAAAATCTATTTGATTATTATGCGTACCTATTAAGAAAATAATACTTAAAATGATATAAATAAGTAAGAAAAACAAGGCGAAAAGAAGAAAATTTCTAGATTACAATCTGTTGTAGAAGTTCAGAACAACAATTTTTTTAAACACATTTGACAAAAGAAAATGTTTTGAGCTTTATAGTCCTTTGCTGCTTGGAAACTCAACAAACATTAATATATTACCAAGGATTTTAACTGCTTCTTTTTATATCACTTTGGAAAATAGGAGCCCTTTGGTAGCACAAACAACCTGAAACAAAAAAATACAAGTTGCAAGTCGTTTCTCCCGCGATAAATTACCCGAATAACACAGATAACTGAATCGCATTTGTCACTCCATAACTAAGGGGACGGAAGGGTTTTTTTTTCTCCTTTTTCCTCTTAATAACGCTGACTATTATAAGAAATGAGTTTTTTTTTTCTTTCAAAAAGCTTATTTTTACTTGTGGCTTTATCCTTCAGGAATAATAGCCTGACTGAGAAATATCTTGGCTGAGTTTCAGATCTGCGTCACAAAAGGGATTCTTTCAAAAAAAGGAGAAATTTGTGTGAGCATCGATGCATTTCATGGACGCCGAGACTTCTTGCGAACTGGGTTAAGCGAAGAATTATATAAGAATTGGCGTTCGCGGCACATTCCGTATCCATCACTCATCAACTTTCAAAGTTTCTGTCTTGCTGCAGCACGTTTCAGAGAAGAAAAGGTACATTTTTATTTTGAATAACAGGAATTGACTGAAAGTATTAACTCCGAAAAAATGTATCTCCTCCAATGCAATGTTTCACTCTTTTTTTAGCGTTTTAATGCGCTCTGTTTATACGACAATTTCTGTGACTAAATCGTTCCTCGTTTCTCTATTGCTTTGTGTAAGACAATATGCATTCCTAAATTTCCAAGTATTTTTCGCAGGTATATACTATTATTACTGAAGAGTTTTAGAATATCTTTCATTAACGAGTGTCAATTCGAAATGACATTCTTCCTTTCGATTTATTTTCGAGGTAATGCAAGGTACTAGAACGTAACAATTTAATTAAAAAAATTTTTTAATGTATATTTGCAAAAATATAAAAACATTTACTGAATCTTTGATCATTTTAAATAATAAATAAAACTGTCATACCAGTTTATACTAGTTATTTATTACAGAATTTAAGCAAAAAGAATTTACTGATATTTCTGCTTTAAATTAAGTTGGGATATAAACGATATCAAAAGGATGCAGTTCCTTTCATAATAAATTAAATAAATGATTATTGTAATATTATTTCAATATTTTTTCTTTTTAATAATTTACTTTAAAAAGTTGGTATATTTTTTTACAACCTAGTAAGTTCATTATGCTCTTTCCAGATAATAATGGTGTCATTTGTAAGTAGCTGGAAATGAGTCGTGATATTTAGAATCGCATAATATGAATCATGGAATATTTTTATGAAGATTTTCTTCTTAATTGCAATTCTAGTTATAAAAAAGTATCACTTGAATTATTTGATAAAATCAAACTGCAAGCATTAGTTTAATCAGAATTTATTTTAAATTAATATATTTCATTCATTTCTGAGACAATGTAAACAGCGCATTTTCTTTCTCATTTCTCCTGCATCATCGATGAATTTAGAATTCGTTAAAAATAAGAGATTCATTTATAAACCATTTTTAATATCAGAAATATCAAATTCAACGAATTTCTCACAAAATTCTTTTTGCTGGAATGATTTTTCATTTCGCTTAAACGATCATTTCTAAGAATATGAATACTGTATGGCAATACTATACAGGCGTTGTATGGCAATTCGAAACGTATCCTTTTGAATACAATTTTCTTTTCTTGAAAATTTAAAACAGGATTTAAATTTAATTATTTTCCGAAGAAATAAATAATCACAAGAATAAGAATAGCGTACTTCCTTCATAATACAAAAATACTTTTTTCTTTTAAATTTGGATTTTATCACAATTCGTAAAGAGTGTGACAAAAAAAAAATATTAAAAGATTAAAATGGAAATAAGTTCAGAGAAATCTATATAAAATAAGCTCTATTTTTTTCAGCTCAAGCACAAAGAGCCTTCATACCAAACAGTGCTGATGAAAGTTAGTTCAATCCTTTTTGACTCATGCGCCCATTATCGGGGTGTTAAAAAAAGCGAGGGGTCATTTTGATCTAAACTAGTTAGGTGTTGACTCCGTATTTAATTTACTTTTTTAACAAGAAAAAATTCTTGCTCTTGATATACGAATTTGGGTTATATTTCTGATCCAAGGAAATTGCTTTTACTTCTATTGAAAACTGAACTTATCTCCACTTTTCCCGTCATGCTTTCGGCATTCATTCCTGTTTGTATTCAACATCAAAATATAAATAAAATTTATATTGAAAATGAAATATTACAAATTTATAAATTAAATATGTAATATTTCAGTAAATTGACTTTTTTAAAAGTGAAATTTTAATGTTTAATTAAAGTCTTCTTCCATTGTTGTCACGTAAAATCAGTCTGAAAAGCTAGCATATGGCGAGTAAATCTGCCTCAAAGCCCTAGTCAAGACACTGGGAGTTGTCTGCACAAAATTTCTTATCTGATCTCTAATGAGTTTCTATTCTCCTCATTTTCGGATTAAAATTTTGAACTTTGAATCAGAGATATAAATGAGCTTTTTGCGCTGTGTAAAAATAAAAATACATACGCATCTTTATTTTTGATCGACTGAAACCAAAATTTGATAAAATTTACAGTCTGCCTAATTTCATTTATCTAAATCATTGCCTTGTTGAGTTGGGCTTATATGTATGCAAGTGTGCATACCTACAGTCAGCTAACCTATAGACGGGTATGTTTCGAAGTTTGATGCAGATGCACTTTATATGTAAAAGCTATGTGCCAACTTTTATCTATTTAGATCTGTTTGTTTTGTAGTAATAGTGATAAAACTTTTTTGTGTTATCGTATTCACAGACAACAAGACATAATTCACAAAATGTGTTTTTCATTTTCAGGGATTACTGAAAGTTGGAAATGTGTCGCAATCTCGAGTTTTTTGACGATTACTCTTTGTGCTTTCTCTTTGTAGGCGATAAAGTAAAGGGGAACAACTTTTTTGTCTCTTCTGTCCAAATACAGTTTAAGCTCCATTTTTCCAGAAAATTAGGATTTGGCCCGATATTGAAGAAAGAAAGATTTTAAAAAATTATTTATAACGCATTCATTTATTGACTAAAGAAATTAATATTTTAGGGATTTTTTTTATTTATTTATATCCTTATATCAGTATAAAAATATCACCGCGCTTCCTCTTGAATCAAAGATAGGGGTTTCCGTTCTGTAAGATTTTGTTTATAAATTTCTTTTCCTTTCATCAGGAATAAAGAAAATCGCATCATTTGAGTTTTTCATTCTAGTTCACCCACAAAAGAGCAGGAAATAACTACTGCAGATTTTGAAAAAATTCTAGACAAGCGTTTCGATAGAAAAAAACTTGCTGATATTAGTCCAAGTGCGTGATTTCAAGTTGTATTGGAGGAGATTATTAAAAAAATGTATTTAATTATCTCAGGGTAACTCATCTGAAGATTAAAAGTTACAATTATCTCCCTTCGTCTTGTAGATTGTACCCGTCCCCGCAATCCCTTCAGCCACCCTTCCACTCCCTTTAGCCAGGCTTCAGCGACATAAAACCCTAAACGCTACTCAAGCTCGGCATCCGTTCTTCGTTACGAGGTAATTTAACTTCTGTGTTACCGACAACTGCTTTGGCTTTATGTTTGTTTGTGCAAGAAAGTTGGCCGCCTGCAATTCAGGCATAGCAGGAGAAGGATCCTCTCGAACTTAACCAGCGAAAATTGAAACTGACAAGCGGATGATGTGCTCTCGCCCATCTGTTGACGTTGGCAGAGCTCCCTCTTGCGTCGTTGCGAGTGAATCGAGGAAGTTCGGCTGTTCTACAATATCACGGGCAGTACTCTCGGACGCTCGGGTTGAGATAATGTTGTGTGGAATTGGTATATGCTTGCCATATCATATCAATTTTATGGCCAGAATACTTAGAGAGAATGTTCTTTTAGAACATTCTACTAGAAAAACCACTAAAATAAACAAAACCAGACCATCTTTAGAATTTATCGCATATGCTTTAATAAAAGTAATATGCCACCAGTATTTGCAAGAAATTGTGGACCTTGAATAAATCAGAAAATGCCTTGCATGGCATTGTGGTACAATATTTAAGAAATATTGAGCTTTGGCGTGAATTTTAGCATTTTTAATGAACCGATTGTGTCGCCCTTGGTGAATTTCGGTGATTAATCCCTGGCATGCGATTAATAATTTTCGAAAATCGGATTCATATTTTAGACGAGTTTTTTTCAACCAATTAAAATAATAATTTGATCCAGAGTTAGAATTGTAGTCACAAAAGCAGGCACCAAATTTGAATCGTCATTGCGTTTTTGAGTTATCGCTCTTTTATGCTTCCGAAAGTAAAGACCAATAGATGTTCAATCTCTTGTTGGGTTTGATTTAAAATTTGATAGGTGTCTACAATACAGCTATATTAAATCCAAATTTGAGCCATGTAGTTCTCTCCGTTTTATAGTTACCATGCTAAATTATAAGCGAATAGGCTGACTTCTTCTGAAAGATCTATTAATCATCATTTGACAACAGATCGCAAGTTTGAATTATATATGATTTTGAATTCATGGAAATCAGGAAAAAAAATTAATTAGAAAAGTTGAGAAAAGTTAGATTAATTAAAACAGTTTCAAATATACATTGAATTTAAAACAAGAGAGTATTAATATGTTAGTTGTAAAATTTAGCTTTGACAAAAAGGTCTGTGCAAAGGAACTAGCTAAAACTGAAAGCAAAAACAACACAATATCATACAATTAAAAAAACATTTTCACTGCAATACCAAGCATATCTCGTATGAGAAAGACTGTGGGACAGTAATAATATATCTGAAATTCAAAAGAATTTAAATGAAACGATGAATTTCTGGATCGGCACTATGGCGGTTGAAAATTCAGTCGAATGTTTTTCTATATTGAAAATGTAAAGTCGAGTTTTTTCCCTGGAAAATGGAGAGTAATAAGCACTAGTTTACCAATAATGAACGTCTAGAAGTCGTAAACTTTCATATGAAATTGAACTTTTCGAAATCGGTTGTTCTCGGCTGGCTAAAATCTAGAGGTTGGAGTTGGTGAATTTTGTCTTGAGCTTCATTAAAAAGCAAATGAAATCATTTTATAATTCGTTTTGATGACTTTATTTTCGGGTTTTGATTTCATTGATATTCGTTATAACGCTGTGAGGGCACTGTTAGTACTAAAAGTTACAACTTGACATGGCATAATATCCATATAGACTGAGTAGTCCTTATGGAAAAGTTCTATGTTCATCATAAAAGCATTATTTATATCAAAATTTAAATCCACTAAAACATTTGAAAACTATTACGTCAAAAACAATTGATCATATCATAAAGATCGAGTATATGAAGTTAGAAATGTAATATTTTTGTGGCTGCATTAGAAAATGTCAATACAAGTTGAAAGAAAAATCAACTTGTACTTGCTTAAGTATTTAAAAATGAATGACATTTTTTGCATTTATTATTGATATTAATTCTTGAAATATTTCGATGCTCGTTAGAGCTAATTTTTATCATGAATATAAAATTCGCTGATAATTGCATTGAAATTATGCTTGAAACTCGACAAGATTCAAATATTAAGGGAATCAAGAAAGAGAAAATCGGAACTGTCTTAACTAATTCGGGAAAGAGGAGAAAGAATATTTAAATATTTAATTTATAAAAAGTTTTGTTAATATTTATTAAATTGTTAACTTGAAATATTTACTTGCTTATAAGCAAAATACGAAATTATTCATACATTTCATTAAAAAATATAGATATTCTTCGAAGAGGTGTCAGAAATCAGAACTTCTGTACATTTTAAGTCAAAATAACATTTATATCTTTGGATGCTACAATTTTAAAAAAATCAAGAAAAGCGAACTAATTAATTTTAACTTACAAAATAAAGCACATTCTAATTGTAAATCACAATTTTAATTTTCACAAGTTTTTATTTAACTGTTTCATATTTGGGAAAATAGAATTTCGTAATCGACCCTTATTCATTTCCTGACGAGCTACGTTTTTCAAATTTTGCATGCTCGTATATTCTCAAAGACAATATACAATCTTAATAATTTCAAATTAAAAAATTTTCAAATTTTAATGAAATAATTTAATAGCATTTATATTCTGTACGATTAGTCTCATTAGGTCTCAAGTTGTTTTCAGTGTTCAATAATATTTATAATAACAAATTATTAATTAAATTGTAGAAAGTAATTGAAATAAATATTGCATATTTTAATACAATGAGCTTCCATATAATACAAAGAAAAAATTGTACTTAATTTTCTTACAGTGTGAATAAGTTGTTCCAAAATATATGTAAGATAAATTTCATGCTTTTATAATTTTTCTCACTCTTTTTTTTTATTTCTTATAAAGCCCTTGTGTTGTTGCTGATACAGGAAAGCTAAATTTGAAAAAATAATACGTCACAAAGAACTTGTGTGGCTACAAATAAATATTAGATATTTTTAGATTCGCCAAAATTCTAGCGATAGCGTAAGTCTCAAGTAACGGGATTTCCTATTACATCGAAAATATTTCAGTGTTACTCGAGAGTCATCCATATACTAATTGAAACGCGTATTCAGAAAATGTCTTACCGGAAATGATTACAGCTCAAATGTAAATTGTATAACTGAAAAGATATTTTAATTATAAACCAGAAAGAAATAAAATTTATTATTCTTATACTGAGTATTGTGAACATGAAATGAGAGCTATGCAACATCAAAAAGGAATGTTGCCTCAAAATGCAATCGTATGCTGCACGAGTCGAGAGCGTTTATGACGCTGGGAGGAACAATTGCCCGCTTCACGAAGTATCAAAACATACGCAATCTCCGGCATCTGGTTATTTTGCAACGCATGCTTCGTCCGATTTAGAAATGCTTGGGAATCGAATTAAATATTTCACTTTTAATACTGAAATCTGGTGGAAGTCAATGGTGATAAGTCTAAAATGAATAGAAATTGAAAGGAAAATTTCCATTGCTTCTGGTTATTTCTTCTCCTTCTTAAATTGCATAACATTAAATTTAATTTTGAAAAAAAACCTTAAGCAAAATGAATAATAAAATTTTAGTATTTCTTTGTTTTAAATAAAATTTATTGATTTTTTTAAACACAAACATAAAATAATAAAATAAATAAATTCTCTAACGGTAAGATAAAATATCAAAGCACATACGAAAAATTAAATCAAAGAAATTAAGAAGAGATAAATAATCATAATATGCATGTCTATATATTCTTAATTTTTTTTCTATAGACTCATGCATTTTTTTCCATAGAAGTTGCAGTAACACTTTTTTGATAAAAATAGAGTAACGAACAAAAAAAATTACAAATTTTTAATATGTATGATATTTAAAATTTATTCATAATAATGTTATATTCTTTTCAGCACACTGAATATTCCATAGGAGTATATTTTACTCTTAGCGGTTGCTTTGTATAAAGTGAGAATTGGGGAAGTATTGTAATCCTAAAAAACTATTAGAAATTGTTGGGTGACTCCAAATCTTGCATTATCCTGAGTCTGGGAAAGGTTTCTTTGAAACTGAGATTGTTTTTACAACGATAACTACAAAGCAGAGAAAATTATAATGATACAAAAGTTTAAATTTGTGAAATTTGTTCTTCATTTTCAAAGGAAAATTATATATATATATATATATATATATATAAATTTTGATGGGAAGCCTCTCTGCCTGTTTGTCTGTGAACTTATTAACATATGTCTGAACGACACCACAGGCAGTATAGATTAAATCTGGCATCTGGAGGTTGCTGGACTTGAATAGAATTTGGGGCTAAAGCTGCGGAAGGAATGGCTATTGAACCTGTGTATTCGTGCGTACATGAATACGATAATTCTAAAACCCCACACGCTACATAACGGAAATTCAGATTTAGGTTTCGATTTAATTGAAATCTCGGTTGCAGCTTGCCGGGGGGGGGGGGGGAGAAGCACAAACTGCATACTTCTGTTTTCTTTACTTTGCAGCTGCAACCGAGGGAGAGCCCTCCGAAGATCAAAGATAAATAAACACATTTCTCCCTCCAGTTGTATTCCTCCATTCGTGTCCTGGGAAAGAAAGGACATCTCACTTTTCAAACAGTACGCATTTCGATCCATGTAAAAGGGTTCTTTCTTCTTTAGCCATGATAAGCATTCTACTAAAAAAACCACTCACCAATGAAAGTTTTAAAACGATCCAACCCCCTGCACCATTAATATCCCCTTTTTTATTTTATTAAAAGAAGGGGAGATTTTACTCTCATTCGAAGCTGCAGCAATTCAATGAAAGCGATTTTAAAAAAGCTTTTTATGGAAATTGCATGTCGACGACTTTTTTTTCAGGGCAAGTGCTTTTTTTCCTCGAAGATCTTGAATTTATAAGCATAATTTATCAAGATCATTCGAGCTAACAATAGCGCTTTTGAGAGTCTCTTCATTAGAAGTTCCGACTTTTTAAAGCAATTCAGCAGAAAAATATTACATGTCAATTTTTTTATATTAAAATAATATCTTTAAAAACATACGAGTGATCCGCCCGAATTTTTGTTGAATTTTAAACCATATTTTGTGACCAGCTGTCCAATGGAAATGTTCGATTGTATTTAATTTCAATTAAATTCGCTTTTGCATAATTTGATATTCATGGTTTTCTCAATATAGTATTTTTTTACATCGTATTTTTATAAACATTTAAGCAGCAGCATTTATCTCTACTGTTTATAGTGTACTTGAACCTTGACATATGACGTATCACTTTCGTGATCTAAATGTACATTGTCTAACGTGATAAGTTCATTTCTTTCTCATTTTTTCGTTATACGAGGACATGGGACAGCATATCAGGTCATGTCAATTAGAAAATTATGTTAGCTTTTATTTTATAATTCTTATATAAAAAACTAATATAATTTTGGCGTAAAAGAATCACTAATATTTCAGAGTAGTATGTTTGAAGATTTTATTAGAGGTTTAGCAGCGAATCTATTCTATTTGCAGTTTTTGGTAGAGCAGATATGAGGCTTCCATTGTTAATAACTGATCAGTATATAAATGGAGATGGAATATTATGAGATAAATGACTAAAGTAATAAAAACTAGAAAAATAAACAACAATTATTTGTTATTAATTTCTTTACTTAAAAATAAAAGCTTTTTTTTTAATTTTCTTAAAAATAAAAGTTTTTAAAACAATTTTATTTTTGTGATAAATTATAACGAACTAATAGACTCCAAACTAATATGACATAAGAAATAGTTTTAGAGGTTCTCACAAGTTCAAATAGGCGTTAACAGTTATATGAATAATTAACTGATTAATAATTTTTTATGGCTTTAATAATTCATTGTAGACACTATTGCTGTCTAATATTTTATAGTTCATGAGATTTCGGTTACTTTTTATAAAATCATTTATCTGGAATCATCAGGTAATAAAAAATTTGTTAATCTGATACTCATTTCTTATGCTAACGGTCTGAAACGATTCCTTGTAAGAATCAATCTTGAAATACTGTGACACCTGGCTGATGTTACTCTGAAATCGAACTTGTAAATGAAAGATAAAGTAACTGGTAGCAACACCCAACTCGGAATATCGATTTAAACTGTAAAATTCACCAGCCTGAATTCAGATAACATTCCTAAATGACATTTTAAAATTATCTTACCTCTTCCAAATTCTCTTCATCGACTTCAGATACAGAATGAATCAGTCTAATTCATCCCATTGAAAAATTTAAAATTCCTTAGCAATAAAATGCTTCTAGTCATGGATAGATGCATGGCGACCAGATTGGAACTCCACAAATGCAAGACCGCAATTTTTTACATGCTTTAGTTGTCTATTTTCGCAGGTGAATTCGTTTCATTCCATAGCAACATTCTACAACAATCCACCGTCGCAATCGTGTTCTCAAGCAGACGATTTATTTTCCAGGTTTGGAATGATTTGTTTGAAAGTTTGAAGTTCAACATCTGCTCTGCAAAGCAAAACATAGAAAATGACGCGGTGAATATCAAATAGACCATCGGTCACATGCGTCATCCAAGCTATACCATTGTCTTATCGAAAGTAAATTTTATGCGTTTTGCTCTTTTTTCCCTCTCTTAGCCTTCATTAAATCCTCATTCTTCCAAACAGACTGAAAGTGTACATAATGATTCATGTACATCTCAATGATTTTTTGTTGTTGCTGTTTTTCTTTCCTACGCCGAACAGTATGAAACTGAGCTTATGTTTTAAAACAAGAAATTTAATTAGGAAAGCAAATATACAAGCGACTAACGCTTGTGGTATTTTTCCAATCCAAAAGTCGAGAGTCTCTTACGTTTATATAACTGAGAAATTCCATTTTTTTTGTAATTACAGTGGTATACTCAATTAGTTCAGATTATTTAATGTTAGAAAATGAAAGTAAAAAATTTCATATGAATGAAGCTGTTCAAACTGTAATTTTATAGACTTCTTTTTTGTTATTATTATCTATTCCTATTTTAATTAAAACTTCCCGATTATCGTGCTCTTTTTTTAACATTTAAACAAATAGTTTATAGTCACATATTAAAGGCATGAATTCTGACTAGTATGTCCTTCTTATTTATTAATGTGCACAAAATATAATTAGCTACATTTATTGAATAACCGTATTTCTACATTGTTATCCTTTTTAATATCAGCATGTGCAAGTTCATGTTATCGTTTTTGTAAAGCACATTATCTGTCCTTGCACCTCTAATTTTAAACTCTTCTCTAATCCTTGACTGAATTGTTTAAAAAGTCTGGTCTCTTTTTTTTAAGAGAAAATTTTTTCAAGAATATGAAACTTTTTTTTATTGGCGAGTTTAGATCCGTATTTCGAAATATTTTTAACTTAATTACTTTTGCTTCATTACTACATTTGAGATAGTAATCAATGGCCAATTCTTTAGCATCGCACCAATGGCAGAACGTTTAACCCGCGAGTCAGATTTCATTTGTATCTTTTCGGAACTGTCTGTCTCTGGAACCGACATTTCCCCACTAAACCACCGCATTCTATTTCGCGTGTCTAAATCAATACAGATAGTTTGTACTAATAATAAATAAATGGTTTTTAAATAATTTAATTACTAGGCGAAGGAATTAATTTAAATGTAGTTATGAAATATCTCCCTTCCATCAGCATGTTTGAAATGTTATGTTTTTCTTCAACAATTTTGTTGAATCATCAGTACATAATAATTGTAAATTCATCACTATTCCTCCTATAAACGAAGTAAGAATTAACTTTGTATTGGAAGCTTGATTAAAAGTTGTGCATATATACACACAAGTAGACCGCAGCTAGATTAATGAATGAATGATAATTTATTCTTAAAAATATTAGTATTGTTTGCTATGTTGTATCTTGCCAGTGACTGATTGAAATACATATTATGAAATCGAAATTGATATATATATTTATATATATATATATATATATATGTTTGAACTGAAATACATATTATGAGCAATCCCTATTAAAATACATATTTGAGTCCCCGTTCCGTAACTGACCAATTTAGTTTCGCATTTGAAGAAATTCTTAAAAAATTAACTATAATAATTAGCTAATTATTTCTTTCCAATATAAGCATTTATTTACCATGAAAAAGTATTTAAAAAAATAATAACTCTCAAACAAAAAAATTATTATTTAACAAAACATTAATATTTCGATATGTTACAAAAAAATAATTGCTTTAATAAACGATATTGATATATCAATGAGTACACACATTAAAGTCCAAATACTTTATAATCAAGTTTTTTAATTAATTGTATAATAAAAAAAATTGCATTTCTCACATTTTTTTGAGAAATAAACTATTAACATTTTTCATCTATCCATTCAGTCTTGTGACTCTAGGCAGATGCCTAGTCGGAAATCCGTCTCTGACAACATTCCACAAAAATGTGGTAGAGCGAAATAAAGAGAAAGTGCATTACGGCACTGCCGAAAAACATCTAAAGAACGTAGTGCTCATTCCTTACATTTCAACAAGAGAGGAGAAACAATGATATTAAATACTCCTGGAAATAATAGAAAGGTATAAATTTCATTGCAGGAATGAAAAGTATTGTTGCAAATTGTATACAAAAATAATTAAAAATTGCTAAAATTCAGAAAAAAGACTGTACAGCAATTAAATTGGTATAAATTGGTATTTTTGGATGATGTAAAACATTTTTTGCGTGAATATACGTCAAAGGTAAAAGTTAAATTCGATGTTATGCTGACGTTAAAATATATTCTTTGTTGTTAATAAGAAGTGATACGTTTTTGAACAATTCTTTTTTTTATTTATAAACTCTCCTACTCAGCAATTCGAATCAACAGAGGTGAGTACCCATAGGTATTCTGTGGAGATAGTTCTGCAAATTTTTGCTATATGTGAGAATACATTTCAATGAATTTGCAACATTTTTTTATTTATTAAAATAATGATTAATGAATTTTATTATTTAAATAAATAGTATTAAAATATTGCCTGTATCAAATTTTGGCGCCATACAGAATCAAATGTTCTATAGTTTTTAAGTATAATTTTTCTTTGTTTCGGGTTTTACATCATAAGTGGCTCTCTCGTATACTTCATCAGTATATGTGGTTATTTATTTATCTTGCCTTTCAATTTATCAAGATGTGTCTTTTAAATAAATCTTTAGCTCATTAGCAATTCAAGGTAATTAAATATTCTTTCATATTTAATCGATATCTCATTTATTCTAATCCTTAATAATGAATTATTTTTTACATTGGAAACATTATAAATTTTGATTTTGGAAGGGTTATCCGCTAATCAAATTTCCCACACCACTCTTTTGTTTTTGTCAGGATTTTTCAAGTCAATTATTAAATCTAAATAAGGCAATTCCTTGTGCTAAAAAAATATTATCCACAAAAATTATCACCTTAACATCTAGTCAAGTATATACGTCACAAAATTATCCAGTGTCATTAGAGTTCCTCTTTCCTTTCGAAAACGAATTCGGCTTTGACTCAACTTGTTTGTTAATTCGTATATTAAATGAAATTGTGCAATTAACTTGTAGAGTATTTCATCACATAAGGGTAAAAGGCAAATTAGTTTATAAGAATCCGGATCTCTTAATTCTTTGTCACTTTTGGGGATCAATGTGATTCTGTTTCCAGATTCTTGAAAAATTATCTTTTTATAAGCAGTTTTTAAAAGTCGATTTCACCAATCAGCATCAGCATGAAGAAGTCTTCTAATACTAACTAATATCAATCCATCTGCAACTTATTTGGATTCAGTTTATCAATGGCTATCTTTATTTCTAAAACAGTTCCCAAGAAGCACATATATAGTGTACAATATTGCATGACACTAAACAATATTCGAAATATTGTATAATTTTGCTGAATATTTAATAATCTAATATGTAATATTGCACAATACCCTATTCTAGCTGTGTTATGAGCAGGAATTTCAAATCCTGCTAGATTATTTTTAATATATAATTAGAATATTATTTTGAATTTGAGGTAATTATATTCTAAGACCCTCGGAAGACCTTATATAAAGTATTGAATGAGTTCTCCACTATCCTTTTTTATTTCTTGCGTTTCAGTCTTATATAT
>JAPMOR010099558.1:74275-109288 GCA_026543865.1 Argiope aurantia
CCGCAGCACTTTTATATATATATATATATATACATATATATAAAAGTGCCGCGGCTACTGAAATTTACTCATTCTAAAGCAATGTTCCTGGTTTCTTCAATAACCGCTGGCGGGATATAAACGACACATAAAATCGAAATTTTGTTTCCAAATTTCTTAGCTGAATAAATAATATCTACTGGGAAATATTACCAAGATGATATTTTTCTAAGGTGAACCTCAAGGAAAAGAATTTTTCTTGCCTTTAGATAGAGATATGCTTTTCTTTTCCTTTTTGTATCACGATATCTAAAACTCTAAGACTTCCATTAGCTTATTAAAGTTTGATAACATCATTACATTAACACTTTATGGTTCAAAACAGCCAGGTTCCGATAATACTTTAACATATCTGCACATTTTCGAAGAAATAAAATAAAAGTTGTTGAAAATTCGATAAATTATAATCGACTGTTCCTTAATTTTTTTTGGCTCAAGATCTTTATCTAGAGAAACGTGTAACAGTAAGGGATCCGTTATTTTCCTCTTGGATATTTATTTATTTTCTTTTCTATTCTTTATTTAGATAAAAGTATTAAAACGCAGACTCTTGGTGAAAGACAAAATCTGATAAATTCACGATTATCAGAGGGTGTGAATTTTGTAATATTGCTAAAGAAACTTCAAATAATAAAAGAAAACTACATGCCTGGATGAAAAATTAGAATCAAAGACAGAATAATGGTTCACTTTATCATAAAAAAAGTAAATAAATGAACAACATATTTTAACATAGAAGTCTACGATTTATTAAAATGTTATATATGCACATTCTTTCCTGTAAATAAAAACTGTTCAGAAACATTCTCAAGGTTAATTGTATCCTATTTCGATCATTTTGCGGATTATTTAATGGCGCAGACGATCGAGAATTTACTGTGTTATTAAATGTACACTGAATCTTCTTACGCGTTAAATATGATATGTTCTATAGCCCTGCTGAAACTAAACAAACTCTAAAATAAATTTCCATTACTCCAAAGCAGTCTGGCGTTTGTCTACTGATAAAGTAATCTGGATGATGAAGTCATTTATTACGATTCTCTCCATTTTATTTCAAAACTGTTTCATTGCATTACATGCTATGCATATTATTATTAGCATTTATAGATATAGACTTTCCGCTCTTTTGAGCCGCCGAATCAAGAAACGGGTTGACTTAAATGCAAAACGTTTAAAATCTCCTCCTTCTGTAAAATGAATATCGATCTTCGGTTTCGTATATGTGTTTAAGAGAACGCATATTTATTGGGTTTTTTACTTTTATTTTAAAGTTAATTATATGTCAATGACTTAGAAATATATGTCAATGTCTGTTTAGCGCATTCACTGTGTTGGCTTATATTTTTCCTTCATGTTTATTTAATTTAATCACTTTATGACAAAAAAGATTGCTAAAACTTGCCATTTTAATAATGTCGAGATATGATAAAAATTTAGATATGACGTTTGGAAGGAAATGACTGCTGGTCGAAGTTTTTGAGACGAATAAAACTCAAGGGTAAATGCGAAAGGGTAGCGAGTGGCCTACAAGTGATGCCTTTGAAGCGGTATGTGGTGTGCTAGGATAGAACCTGGGCCCTTGTGGTTTGCAGTCCAGCAACTAAAACATTATACCAAAATGATCGTTCAGGTAGAAGAGTTGTTAACTGGCTTATATGCTATTCACCACAGTACTCTCCCTCCAGTGAGTCGGTGGTGAGACGAACGATATGGCTGTTGAGTGGTGATGTATTGAGTAGCTGTTGTCTAAATGGGCCTGTACCCAGTTGATTAGCGCCAAGCGTTATGGCGAGCGTGTGTGGGTGCTGATGCGCCAAGTGTGTCTGGCGATTTTGGGCTGCTCCGTCAAGTAAGTCTGACGACTTTGGTTGCGAGTCGATGGCGCCACAACAGCTGTACGAAGATTGAAGGTTCATCCTCCGAGGTCACCAATTTAGTGATATGGATTGCGCGAGGATAGAACTTGGGAAGTTGTGGTTTGCAGTCCAGTAACTAAACCATTATACCAAAACGATCGTTTAGGTAGAAGATTTGTTAGCTGGTTTATATGCTATTCACCACACCCTGAATCGCCTAATCTAACAGGTATATTTAAATCTTTTTTACGTCTTTACGTCACTTATTATTTTTAATGTTTTCTACTTTCTAGTGTTGATACATCACGTAATTCATTATAAATATTAAGTTATAGTATAATAATATGTTATCAGATTCTTTATTCATTCACACCATTTTTATGGAATGAGAACCAAACTATCAGAAAATAGTTGGATTAAGTTTTGAAAATATTAAAGATTTTTATTGTCACCAAGAATCCATAGTCTGTGCAGATTTCACAATTTGAACACATATGGAAGATGGCGAAAAATATACGGTACTCAGCATCTTTACAAATCATAAGACAAATATAATTTACTGAAATGCGCAATGATAAATAAAAGCAGATATTAAAATTCCTTTTGTTACTCAATTAAAAGGTGAAATTTTGTACTTTATTTTCTACTTTTTGAATCCTGAAATTATGATTCTATATTATGTACATTATAAAATTCTTGCTATCATTTCGTTTCAGTTTTACCTCTAGGTGAAGAAGTCACTCGTACGAAATAAAATTGAATTAAATCAGTAATTGAAATGATAATCAAGAATATATCCAAAGAGTACACCTACATAGAGAAAGCACAGAACTACAGAAATTCTATCAAATAAAGAAGCGAGAAATCATCATTAAAATTTTAAAAAATGGTATTATTCAGTTCAGTTTCTAACTAATAACCTCGTTCCACTGCAGTCTTATTCAGGAGATGAAAAACAGACAGCCTTTCGAACAACTCAATCATTTCTCCTGACAACTTTTACTGTTCCTCTAGACAGAGTAGTTTAGTTATATTAACGTCCCGTTTCTTAAAGCACCACTAGGTCTATTTTGAGACGTACTTCATAATTTTGAACTGCTGTACGATGAAGAGGACGAAACCTGAGCTGGCACTCCCTCTCCAAATTTCCACACTACACAATACCAGCAGAAGGACGTTTGTCCCCGGCAGATTTAGCGTGGAAAAAAAAGTCCATCGTTTTATTGTATTTTGTTCAGATGCAACAGAGAATGTAATTGATAATTTCCAACTTGCGAACTACTGAATTCCTGTAAATTTAAATTATATGTTTAAAGAGCAATTTTAAAAACACTTTTTCATATTAATAAAAAGTAGAAAAGTATCAATTCGATTTACGATTTGTCAATTGGAACGAAAGTCATAATTTATTGAATTATAAGATTTTATAAATACTTTTCTCCCATTCTAGGTATTTCCAAAATCAGCTATACACAATCAAAACCCCTCTCTCCCTTGAATTTGAGTTCAAAACTAGATATATTTTCAAATCACCATAACTAGATACTTTTTCAAATATCTTTCGAATCTATCAGCGTAACTTAACTCGATAACTTTCGGAATGTAGTTGGTTTAATATCCTGAGACGATCACTTTTCGACGATCACTAAAGGGAGAAAACCGGAAGGATGTGCGCATTTCCAGAATTTACTTCATTATTAAAAGTAAACATCTCCTCCTTTCATCTTTCCTTTCACCCCTATTTTATTGAATTAAACCCGTCCTAACACATGCGCAAAAGCGCGGAGGGGTTTAGAATCCGTTGCCAAACAATATTGTCCTATATTAGATTACGTAACTGCACCCTGGCGACCAACTTGTTCACACGGAATTTTGGCTTTCCAGATTTACACAATATGAACAAAGAATGCACTTTTCAAAATGTAGTCTATATTATTTGAATAAATATATCTATTATTATAATACAAAATTATGTGAAGAAGGTAAAAAATATTTATGATATCATATTAATAATTATTCCACTTTTGTTGAATAAATAATACCATGATTTTAGGAATAAAAAATAAAACAACCTGAAAATGAAAATAAATTTGAAAGAAGTTATCAAAAAAAATAATTAAGATATTGTTACAAACGTGTAATTTTGCTTTCCGGCATGAATGTGTCATCATAAGAAAGATCGTTTTACAGTCATCTGTAATGGATGCTTTCGGATGCCGAGTCAGTGATCCCAGAGCTTGGCGACGAATTTGGCGACAAAATGGATAATGCTCGAAACTTCGAGAATTTAGTCGATCCGTCCATTAGGAACCGATATCCGCCTGATTGGTCTAGAAGATTCTAGGCCCGCCTCCTGGGAACTATAAAAGGCCGACACTCTCAAGCTGTGGTGTGTCGTCGAGAGTCGGAGTCGCCGAAAAGTAACGACTCTTCGAGAGGATAGCAAAGAAACAGCGGAGTGCCAGCGTTGTGTGGAGCGAGTGCTGAGCTGAGCTGTGAGCATCGAGTCCTGTTGTCTAACGTGGAGAGAGCGTCGTATATTGTGTGTAGTAGCCAGTTGTGCGAAGTAGTGAGCCAGCAGCTAAAGCGAGGAGAAACAGTGAGTAGTTCAGCCGTTGGAGAGACCGTAGAGCCAAGCTCCGAGGAACCCTTTTCCTACTGGCAGCTTCGTGTGCTGTGGACGGTTACTTCTTGTGAGCTACTGTCGTCTGTAGTGTGCTACTGTGTGCTGTCCTGAGTTCATCTCTGCTGTAATTATTTATCGTCTGTGTACTCGTCGTCTTTGCATTAGTGTCTTCGCGTAAATAAACGTCGTTATTTTCTATTGAGGCCTGCTGATTGTGCTCTCACACCATACACCCAGTATCAAAGTAACCCGGCGGTGAGGAAAATCCGTAACAATATCATTTAAAAAGAACTGATTTCAGAATTTTCCTAATAATTTATAAATTAAAAAAAATAAAAAATTGCACTTGACAAACGATACATAGTTAAAATCTTCGATCTAAGGGCAGAAAATATCTCATTATCCAAACTGCATTACATGAAAAATATTTCCTCAAATAAGACTGAGTGAAAAAGAATATTTGAAATAAGCTAACTCATGAAACTGTTGGGAAGTGAAAGGCAACTTCGAAGTTAATTTACCAAAGAAGGCAAACTTTGTTAACCATTGTTTTAATAACCGAAAAATATGATGAAACGATTTAATGGAACAAAGTAATTATTTTAACTTTTCGCTGCAACAAGGAAAATTTCCAATGCAAAGCGTGAAATAAATCTTTAAGAAATTATTAAATGTGACACAGAATTATACAAAATTTAATTATAATTAAAACATTCTTTTTTTAATTTCAAGATATTTCTATATAGACACAATATTTTTAGAAAATACTGTTAAAAACGCCAAAATATTGACTGACTTTTATTAAATAAAACTTAAATAGAATTTTGAAAAAAAATATGCCGAGGTGCACATTTTCACCATTCAAAGTATATAAAGCAAATTAGAATATTCTAAGCATAGCGGGCCGCCTTGTACAGAGCCTATTTATTTATTTTTTTATGTGTTTTATTTTTTATTACACAAATTTATTTATTTATTTTTTATAAACAAAAATTTTTATTAAGTCATTTATTGGCAACTGAACGTTTTCCAAAATAAAATCTAAAGAAACTTAAAAAAATGATAGAATATTTTATAGCCACATTCGACGTCTTGTTTAATATCAAAGGCCAAGTGCTGATTTTATTTATTTTTAATTGAATCCGCTTTCCATCATGAGTATAAAATATTCTAATTTAACACATTTACAGCACATCTCTATTTTTGCAGGTTTAATACATTATTATTTTTCTATTCAAACATGTGAAGAATATGAGTAAAGAGAATGTCACCATTTCGTAATGCCGTCTGGAGGATGCCGTAATAGCCTCATTGTTTCAAAAAGCGCGTATTCAAATGTGAATTGGAATCTGAATGATTGTCTTTTGCAAACAGGGTTGAGCTGTTGTTGCAACATGAATGATTATGCGACGTTTTGTAATTGTACTAATAGAAATTGAGGAAATTCAGAAATCGACATCTGATAATACGACACTCCTTAGTTTTCCGGAAAATTGAGTCGAGGGAAAAACTTCTCTTTAGTGCATCTATGTTGTCCGTTGCACAGAAACTAATGCGAAATTCAATTTAAAAAAACCCTCCTGTCGCAATGTAGGAAGGCAAATTCCTTTTGATTGGAAATATATTGAAAAGAAAATTCCAACTCTCTCCCTTCACCATTTTTTTTACCTAATTTTGAAAAAGGTAGGAGCTTTGAAGATTAAAAAGGATGGGCGAGAAACGTTCTAAACGTTTTCTAAAACGTTCAAAATGCATAAGTTAAAAGATATTCAAAGTTAAATGTCGAAAAGTGCTTTTCAGTTCATAGCTTTTAAATAACTGCAGATGTCGGAACTTTTAATAAAGTAATTGTACGTTATTATAAGTCAACAATTTGATGAACTTAAATTATCTTTGCAACTACAACCGTAAGGGAGTTCGATCGTCATCTCCGAACAAAATATCTTTCGCCAGTTCAAATGCCGTCAAAATTAGTCTGTCTGTCATGTTCATCCGAGGAGGGTACTTTTAAAGGGGGGGGAGGGTCTGATGTGCTACTGGAGACCATTACAGACTGATTTGGCAAGATTTTTTTCCAATGTTGCATCATGAGAACCGAAGCAAACGAATCCATCTAAAATGCTATCTTAAAGTTACTTTATTATTGCAATTTAATCATCGTTTTTGAATATTAAACGTTGGATTCATTTTATCACAGAGAATGATCATGAGATTAGAATGAAAAGGCCCTACAAACGAATTTCCTAAATGCTGAAATACGCGAAATTAATTAAGGCAATAGAATTAATTAATGTATTAGCGTTATCATCGCATCTTGTGTTCGGTTTCATCGTATAAGAAAGAGAATCGATATGCTCTCTTTTCCTGGTGATATCCAAAGTTTAGACATGACAGTTTACAGTGATACCTCATGATAATATATCCATTTAAACAAATATACACATTTATATAAAGAAATATGCGTTTTAGAAATGTATTTTGGATCAAACTTAGTCACAAAGCCAAGATTTTGCCAAGAACGCATGTCGAATTCGATTCGTTCAGATTTTGTGTTAAGTTCATATATGTACGAATAGATTGATCAACAGACAGTCATTAGTATACGGATTAGATAACATAATTATAGAAATAAAAGTAGATACCTAATTTCATCTATTTAGATAATTCTGTTCTGAATTTTTCCTGTTCACTTTTATGGGATGGAACATCCATTATTATCTTTTACGTTCAAAAATTAACAGAAATCAGTAATTTTGATGAAAAGACCCCATTCAGATTTATGATACGAGTTCTACGTTTTAAGAGGTTGTTATTATATGTATGTATATAAGTTATATTGTGCTCAAACATATGATACCACAAACGATTTCTCGAATTCAGCAATATCTAAAATATCACATTCCATCAAAAATTTGAGGTAGCATTCTTTTAACTTTCTTATGAGAACGTGAAAAAAAGTCTAAACCGTTTCTAAAAGCTATGCTTAAGAATTTGCATTTTCATTCGATTGAAATGAGAAAAGTTGTGGTAAAAGAACAATATAATTCGCACAAATAAGCCTAGAAATCTTTTTCGCTTATAAAATGATTTATAAACATAGTATTACGCCTTTATGCACTTTAAGAGGTAGTTTAAAGCAAACTTCTGTAAGCTATTTGCAAACAACATTAAATCAGCTAAAAACTACATTTGCTTACTTAACTCATCTCTTGGAAACTACTTTTCATTTTTTATTTAATTATTTGAGATTTACTCATTTTTAAAGCATATTCTATTGGAAAATGGGTGTCCAATGTATTTGAAGGGTGCTTTTCCATGTAACAATTCAAGAAATGAAATAGATCATTGTAAATGAAATGCAGTTATAATTTAAGGCATTAGCGTTACTCTTGCAGGGTCAGTACGCGAGCCTTAAATCAGGCAGGGGTAGTTTTTATTACGTATACAATTATTTCTATCAAATTCAAATGAAATATTTAAATTGTCTGCATTGTCTTTGAAAAATCTTACAATTTAACTGCTGGTCCTAGATCCCAGTTTACTCAAGAGTAAAGTCAAGGAATGATATTAGAAGAGAAAAGAATCTTCCTAGTTCTATAGATATATGTATAAATTTCCTCTACCAATTATAAATAGAATTTCCATCCGAGGAAAAGAACATATTAGACTTGTCTGCATTAGCTAATTTTATTTATCACAGATTTTATTCATAAAACATTTAATAAAACACTTTATTACAAGCAAAATAAAGTATGAAAAGTTTTTGTCGGCAAGCTTGAAACCGAAAGTGTATTTCTTTTGTCCAAATCACGTCTTGCAATTATTTAGTTGAACTAGCTTTAACTACCATGTTATTTAGCTGGCATAACTATCATCAATTTTAAAGAACTCAATATTATTACGCTTATTCAATTTTATTGAAAAACAAGCAAAATAAGTAAAAAGAATTTTCAAGATTATCACCTAAAATGATTTCCGAAAAAGATTTTTCTCTAATTTTCGTTCTTGCATTTCATTATAATATTTTAGCGAAGTTACTGTTGCAAAGGCTTAATAAATCATTCATAGAATGATATTTTTTGAAAGTTTTATCCTTTTTGGAATTTAATATTTTCAAAACTTGCTAAAATATTTTTATACTGATAATTTCAAGTGTCACTTACTGTTACTTAAAATTCCTCAATTCTAAAATATGGTATACATTTTTAAAATATAAGATCAAAGGATAAAACAAAAAAACCTTACTAATTCAAACAGATTTGTTTTAAAAGAATTGTAACTATTAAATAATGTGAAACTAAGCAATTCTATTAAATCAGACAATTTGAATTAGAAAAAAATAATTTTGCACAAAATAAAATTATACTTACTGCGTTTACAAAAGAGAAAAATTTAGTTAATAGTGTTGTATTGCAGAGAAAAAGAGATAAATCAATGAAATTAATTGGTATTTCTGTGTCATATAAAGAAGGCACTGTCTTCAATTTTCAAATAAATCCTATTTCAAATGAAATTTCATTCCATATTGCGTTTTTTATAGTATAAGTAAACTTGCTCACTTTAGCAAAATTGCAGTTATTTCTAAATGATTACAAAAATTAGCTCGAAATATATCTATAAAGTGTCTCTTCCGAGTTTGAAACCGAAAGCAGAAAGCAATAGAGATTTGTTGTGACGAATACGACATCATGGGAATTTTTCTTAAATTTCCAGATGTTAGTAAACAATATGGCCATATTTCTGATGACGAATGTTTTCATTTAGTAGTCTAATATTTGCACGCGATCATTCAATTTCTGGTAAAACTATTGCATTTTTATACGTATCTATAAAAATTATATCTTCGCTGAAACAATTCCAAGAAACTCCAAGGTGAAAAGAAAATTTCGTATTTACTTCGAAATCAGAGGTACATATTTAGAACATATTCATTTTAAAAATTAAGAAGGGATCGGGGACTGATTGTGTCGATTTTCTTTGAATCTTTAAGTCAAATCTTTTTAACCACAGACAAGTCACTTTTGTAAAATAAGAAAAGATAAATGATTAATAATTTGACTGCAATGCTGGGAAATTGAAATTTTCAAACATTAAATAAATTTTTGTAATTCCAGATAAAAATTATAGCTTATAGACAGGAGATAAGCAATTAAAAGTTCACATTCCCCCTTCTTTGAAGTGCTATCAACAATAGAATGAACTCACGATTATTCTGCAGAACTGAAAGGAACAACATGCCCTTTTAATTCGAAAAATAGTTGAAAAAGGACAATCAGCACGTAAATCATTTGAATTAATTTTATTTACATTTGAGAAACAACGCATTCGATTTGTGAATTAATTGACAACAGATTTAGTTCTTAAAAGGCAGTTAGTAAACTTTCTTTCCAAAATAAATAAGTAAAAATTTATGCAAAACATCTTTTTAAACTTATGTTTTTCAACAGCCTCTTGAGATTAATCTCGATAATCGAGAATTAACTATACGATTTCTGCATGCAAAAGTCGATTCACGTATGCATACTACATCACAGAAAATAGTATCAATTTTGATACGCAGCTGACAAAGAAATGAAAAGCAGTTGCACTTATAAGTGTAAATTTATAGCAAATACTTTGTCGTCATTTTAAAATTTGTCATGGAAAAATCTGAGATAAATCTAATATTTTCAGTTTTAGAGTTGAAATATTCAGGAGACTCAGCTTGCATATATATTTTTGATGTGATTTATTGTACTATAAAAAGAGAAACACACTACATTTAAATATTTATGCTTTAGAAAAATGATACAACACAATCTCATTTTAAAGAAGTAATCATGTGAAAATGAATATAAAATATGAATAATGAATCTAGAATGTTTTAAAATGATCATTTTTTAATTGATTAAATCTAAAGTTTTTTATGAAACCACCAAATGTTTTTTAATATCAGTTTCAAACTGTAGCATAAATTAATGAAAAGAGTAGACATTTCTCAGAGTTCAACGCATCTCTTTTTTTTTTAAATAATTTGTGGAAGGAAGAACTTAGAAATACATCTTCGTATTTTTAACCGAATACACTACAATATTTAAATTAATCGGACCGTCTCATTTATAAAGCCTTTCTATGCTTTAATAAAAATTATAATGTTATAGAATTCAAACATGCAATGTAATTCTTTCTAATATATACAATAGTGTTTCATTGAATTAGAACTCAAAATCATGTATAAAGTTTTTCCTGCAAAAATCAAATTGGAGAAAGTTGGTTGGAAAAATAAATTCCAAAATTCAATTGATGTTCATTTGCTTTTAAATAAACAAAAGAATATCAGTTTTAATAAGAGTTTTTTTTACTCTTTTTCCCCCATCTCCTTTACGGTCAGGGAGAAAAGTTCGTGCCCACAAAAGCTTGAAAATAAAATAAACAGCACGATATAATTCATGATATATTAAGCCAAATGTTGTTAAAAATTATTATTCAGCAAATCGTTTGTGAAATATTTTTAATTAAGATGATTTTTTTATTTTTTTTAATATTGAAGAACTTAACATAAAGAAACACAATAGATATAGATATTTCAAGACTATGCTAAGCGGTCGAAATGAATGTCGCGTAGTGTGATTTAAATTGGTTCTTTTAATTTAAAATTTCCGTCCATCTGCAAAAGATATTTTAGTATGAAAATCATTGAATTTTGAATCTTTCTTTCCTTTTAACGACCAAAATTGCTTTTATGCTTCTCACAAAAATCAGAACAGAATTAAAAGATTGAAGTAGAAATTAACAGCTAAAAATTGAATTTCAAAGGATACTATGAACATTTTTCATTGATTTAATTCATTTTATCCAATACTTTATGCTTACTTTTGTTTCAAATAATTTTTATACAATATAATTATTTAATGTTTCAAATATTCAAATAAAAAATATCTCAAAGCAATATTTATGTTATTCACGACTTTGTGACGGATTGTGCTAATATTGAATCTTTATAGTATCTTGAGTTTTTCTTATTGTCATAACTTTTAAAAACAAACGCATGGAAACTATTATAAAGGGTACTTAGAGTACATTAAAATCTCTAAAAGTACATTGGAAAGTTCGTTGGAATACATATTATAAAGATTCAATAGGTCGAAAAATTCATTGTATTCGATTAAATAATTTTATGTAACTTCTAATTTAAAAATATTTCAGGAATGTAAATATTTCTGGGTATATGCTACAATATCCAAAATAATATTAAAATAAATGGTTTTGAAACCTTTCTCTAGATTCTTTAAATTATGTTTTATTTTAAATTTTCAAGGGAAAAAAATAAAAAATCATTTAAACAAAAACGATTTTTAAAAAACTTGCTTCATCTTTTAAACTATTCATAAATGAATCGTCTATCAATAACCATGAGTCATTGCTGCAGTTTTGTATCTATTTTCCAACTTCGGGATTACGGCAAACTGTTTTTTTAATAATATGTAGTCTCGAAAAATGCATTTATGAACTTAAGTGACGTGTATAAACGAACATTTCCTTCCTTTGTTAAAATGGAAGGGATGGTTTAATGTTTTATTACAATGTTGCAAATAAAAAAAAAGATTTTTTTTAGTCCAGATTTGTGTTTATCTTTCAAATTCGGGAAATCAAATTTAGAAAAAATTGGTTTAGATAATTGGATTTTTATCTTTTAACATATATGCCCAACTGGGACGTTTCTTAACTAAAAACAGCAAATTAAATACTGATATTCGATTTTGTTTCTAGTCTATTTATAGGTATGAAAAGTAATAGTAATGAAGTTCGCAAATAATGTAGAGCTGAAGGCAAAAACCACCCACTTGGAAGTAAACAGCTGACAGTACCACATTTATGCAGTAAGGATGATGAAGATCAGTGAATGGCTGATCGCAATTGTATGTGTTTCCATTAAATGAACAATGACTCCCATAAGGGTTTTAAAATCTGACATGCAATCAAATCGAACAACTAAAGTTGGTTAATAAAAAGTGAATGTAATAACAGATTATTGAGAGCTCTTACCTGATAGAAATAATAAAACTGAATTCCATCTTCGTAGAATGTGTCATTCACTGCTGAGAAGTTCGTAAAATCGCTGTCATTCTCACGAACGTATTCGAAGGTTTTGTCTAAAAAGTTATCCATGGGGATAGGTTATGCCAGAGCTAGAAGAAATGTCAATGAAGCCAAGATTTTTCACAGTTTGTTGGAAAAAAGTAGAATTCTTTTACGAATCGTTTCTTGGGGGAAAAGTTTCAAATTCTTTTACGAGCAATTCATTCTTTGTTACTTTTCAATAAAGTTCTCGTAAAGTATATTCTTCGTTATTAACTAAAATGAGCATTCATTTCTTTCTTTTAAAGAGAACATAAAACATCAAAAAATGGAATCTTGCTTATAGTTTTCATAAAGTTCGGGATCTGTATCTAAGAATTCTAGAAATTCAATATGTTAAATTATTCATATTAAATGAATCGAAATTCTTTTACGAATAGTTTCTTGGGAAAGCTTCAAATTCCTTTACGAGAAGTTCATTCTTTGTTAGCTTTCAGTAAAGTTCTCGTAAAGTATATTCTTCGTTATTAACTAAAATGAGCATTCATTTCTTTGTTTTAAAAAGAACATAGAATATAAAAAAATGGAACTTTCCATATAGTTTTCGTAGAGTTCGGGATCTTTATTTACGAATTCTAACAATTCAATCTGTGAAATTATTCATATCAAACGAAAGGAATTTTTCAGAACTGAAGATCATTTAATGAAGCTTGATATATCTATTCACAAACAGTACACAAACAGGTTTTTTACAGTTTTTAAGTAAAATTCATTATCTACATCGGAACAAAGCATGATTCTAGAGGAAATTACAATGATATTGATCTAATATTGTAAATCAAATGGAAAAGAAGAGAATGATGCTGTTAATAAACGCGATTCGTTCAATTAAAGTTCATCACAGATCATAAATTCGTCAATGTTTAGGTAGATAAATCGTGAATGTACCAGTACACTTATCCATGTTACTGCTAAATCCGTTGTATTCAGAATTTACATACCGTAAAAAATAAATTTAATTATAAACTTAATAGTGAGAGTTTTGAATATATTAATTGTAGGAAAAACAAAAATGTCGTTACCTGTGAACAAAAATTAAATTAAAGTTTACTCCACACAAATGATCTTAGTTCTTTTCTAATTGAATTATTTTATAAACCAGTGTAAAATCAAAACATTATGAAAATCGTAAAATTATATCGGAAAAAAAATCGCGCACCAAATGAAAGTTCTGACTTTTCCAAAACTTTTCAGCGGGCTCGAGGAACAAGTCTAACTCCACAGAATTCAGTTCGCAAGAGAACTGAGCGGGCTCGCGCCTTCTCGGATGCTTTTGGATGGGAGATGATGTAACCATGGAAACCGCGAATGTTGTCACAGAGCCCGAGGCATTCTATTCGCTGCTGTGGTACCGCCTCTCTCTGACGTCTAGGGTGTCACGTGAGTTTTGTTTCCTGCGAACTATTTTTTTTTTTTAATTCAGAATGTTTTTGTTTCTGACACAGATGAAAAACTCTTTCCTCCTCCTTGCAAAACCGTTTTGAAAAGCTTTTGCATTCAAATGATGGTTGTTGTATGAAGAGATTGTTTGTTTTTCATCTTTGAAAAAGTAAAATATCAATATATCTTGAAACAAAATCTTTTAATTTTGAAATAATCAAGTTTTTTCTGTGTTGTTAAACAACAAAAAACGAATATCGGCTTTATAGATTATAATTCTTGCTATGTTGGTTATCTTACTTTCATTGGCATTAGAAAAAATTACAGAACTTAGTTGGAGAACTTAGTTTTTGAAATATTTTATTTATATTAAAAATTTCATTTAAAACTATTATTTATTAATTTATTCGTTAAAAGTTCTTTTCCAATAAATTAAAATTTAAGTGACTGAAAAAAACGATAATATTAAACATAGCCAAATGAAAAAATAGCAGTTCATTCAATGAAAGACGAATTTTTTTCTGTTATATGGCTATAAGACAAATCATTTACAAAAGACTCGATTTCATAAAAATAATCCAAGAACAATTTTAATTTCCTTGGTGGAGCTAATTTTATTATTCGATTCTAAAAAACTTCTAAAATAGAAATAGATTTTAAAAAAGATTAAACATTAGATTTAGAAATAGATTAGTTAAGAAATAGATTTTTCCTATAAAACCTATTTCTTAACGTGTATTGACTTTTATTTGCTTTTCACTTTCATTCTTTGTTAATATTCTATTTTTCAAAATTTGTATTGAAAATATTTACTTTCTTAATATACCTACGATATCTTACGACTACATAAACGATTGCGTAGATGATATCATATTGATCTGAATTATCAATGCTTCTGACTCTCTAAAATTATTTTTGAAAATTACCTTTCCTGTTTCGTATAATCTATGTAATCGTTTTCGTTAAAAATTACCTGCTATGGACTATTGTAAAAATTACTTACACAATTATGCGATCAACATTTAAAATTTTACAACTGAGACTTAAGTAATGTAAACTCAAATCTTTCTTTCAGGATAAATATAATTTGGACAGACAAATGTAGTTTTAATCGAGACTGAAACATTAATATTCAAAACTATCATTTTGGGATTAGTTTAAAATTTATTTCTCGTAATGAAAATTTTCTATAAATAGTTGGTGCGGCATTTTTAAAAACTCTTTGATTGATTCAACTTTGTACAGCAGTATGTTGAACGGTGACTCATAGAATCAGTTAGTTTTCATTGTCATTATGTTTGAAATAAAGAATGAATTGACTTTGACAGCACACATTCTGTAGACCTTTACCAATGAATTTAAAAAGTTCTTCTTTAAGGTATTTTGTCATTAACCGATACATGACAGGGTAATATTGATTGAATTTTCACACATTCAAAATGCTGTAAAAAAACACTGGCCGAAATGACTTCAAATTTGAAATGAATATACTTGAAGAAGGGAGAAACGGTACAGCATAAGAAAAAAAAAGTTCCAACATGTATTAATAGATGGCGGTGTAAGCGGCATGAAGAAATTGGATTCGGCTACAAGTGAGATTATCAATCAAAATAACGACGGCTTTGGTATGAGTTGCACATTAAACCTTCTGTACTTAGTGTGCATGGTTGTTACGGTTTCTTTTTTGTCAGACAAATGCTTTTCAAGTCATTAAGCAACTGTGGCACTGTGAGACGAAAGCTCATCTACCAGGGCAAATTCGTAATACAATGGATGGGTAAAATCAATTTCTAACTATCCTTAGGTCAAACCTGCATAAAAATCACTTAATTTTTCGGTTTTTAACTGTCCTTGGGCCAAAAACCGCATAAAAATCTCATAACGATTTGATTTTTAATTTTTCTTATGAAAAACAAGAGCATTAAAAGACAACAATGGAAGCACTTTTTAATTATCTTTAAACTTGGACAAGACATGTTGCTCAGTATACTGTCCATCATTTCCGCCACAATTTTAAACCGATAAACAACATGTTCCACAACAGACCAGAATGTCTCAGGAGTCACGTTGTGAATGTGCTGCTTATCCATGCCTTCCATTCAGCTAAATTTGCAATCGGGCCACTGAATAGAAATTTTTTTAAAAAACAATCTATCTTCAGAAGTCATAAGGATTCGGTTCCGGTAATCTTTCATTAAATAAAAAATATAATCAAATGATACATTAATTGAAGTGTTTCAAATCTTGTTCAAAACGTGCATCTTCGACAATTATACAAAGTTGCATTCTTTTAGCAATACAAGGTGGTTATAATTAAAATTACACTTTCAAAATGCTTCATTAAAAGAACCGGCCAAATATTGGGAAGCGGACGGCAGATAATTGTATCCTTTCCAGAATGCCTCTTGAACAGCTGGCTTTGCAGTGTGTGAAGGAGAGCTATCTTGCATGAAAATGATTCTCTCACTGTTGAAGTGCTGGAATGAATTGACTCTCGTACCGTTTACCATTGAAGGTACATGTATTGGGATGAGCAGTACCCATCTCCTCGGGAAAAAATGTTTTACAATAAATGATACCCTTTAAATTGCTCTACATAGTAGTTACCTTTGCGGAATGAAGCGGCGTTGGTGCACGTACGACTGGATTGTCCGTTGCCCATAACCTGCGATTTTGTTTGGCCTTGAAGGTAAAAATGGGCTTAGCCCGTCCAAAAAATGTACATTCATTGTCCACTTCTATACGAGCAAGAAATGTTTGAGTAAAATTGAATCTTACGTGCTAGTCGCCGGAAATAATGGGTAGTTGCGTATGGATAGCAATTCAGGATTTGGGTGACATTTTATGGGCCATGCTCTTGAGCATGTCTAAAGAAGGGTTAATGACTCAAGCACTGCACGTTTGTACACGACTTCTCGTCCTTTCTGACTTCTCGTGTAATGCTGTGGCCATATCTTTTACTGGCGTCGAAGCAATTGATTTCCTGCTTTTGCTAGATTGCACTTCAAAAGAGCCTCTCTCCACGAATTTTCTTATCACCTTCTTCAAATCCTCGGTGCAATCAGTCAACATTTATTTTTCATACCTTTTAATCATCGGAATTTCTTTAAGGCTGCTAGTGCACAATCGCTGTTCTTGTAAAAGAGCTTCACAAGCAGAGCGCGATCCTTCATTGACAGATTCAGGACAAGCTGTTCAGGTGAAATATGAGGAAAATGTCAATATCCCGTGTTTTTATAATAAATGCAATGTGTAGTACTTGTTCATGAGTGGTTTTTAATTTGCATAGTAAGCCGCTTACGACGCCATTTATTAATACACTTTGTAACATTTCTTTTTCATACTGTTTCCCCATTCTTCAAGTATATTCAGTTCAAATTTGAAATCATTCTGACCAATGATGTATTTAAGGAAGCATTTTGAAAGTGGAATTTTAATTATAATCACCTCGTATTGCTAAAAGAATGCAACGTTGTATAATTGTCGAAGATGTACGTTTTGAACAAAATTTGAAACACTTCAATTAATGTATCATTTGATTATATTTTTTATTTAATGAACGTTAACAAATTTTCGATTAGAAATATAAAAAAAATGGTCTAATAGCAAGATATAAACATAAAATTTTATTTTTTTAAGGAAAACATTTTACTCATTGATACTTTTCCGTTATGGTGACAGCATAAAAATTTAATTTTTGTAATTTTTTATTATCCACCTTTTAGAAGTTAAATCATTTGCATACATTTGGGTACTTTATTTGATAAAATTTTTGAACTGAAAGTTCGCGTCTAAAAGTAAGCTAAAGGAATAAATGTTCTTTCCACATTTTTGGGACACCCTGCATAATATAAATTATGTTGTTGATTTTTTTTTTTCCATTTTCAAATAACCACGTTAATTGGATTACATAACTAGATTTACTAAACATGAAAAAACAAAGTTATATAATAAAATAACACAAATGCTCATTTTGATGCACTTTTCTTAAATTGCTCTAAAATAAAAAAATAAAATGAAAAAAGCTTTCCTAAATATCGAATTATGTTCTTTAAAGATAAGAGAATTCCCAGTTTTTCAAGAATTTAAAATAACAAAAATAGTAAAGTAAACTTGAAGTTTAGACAAAGTTGAACATAAAATCAGAAGTGCAGGATTGTTATAATTTATGTTCGTCTACATAAGAAGGCAAATTAGCATTATAGAAGCGATGTTGTCTGCGGAACTAGCATGAAATTTCGATTTCACTAGCATATAATACAAATTAAAAGCTCTGCAAAAATAAAAATAAAAGAATTTTTTTAATCACATTTTTGTCTATTAGAAGTTTTGCATCAATATTTTAAGACGACGTCAGCAGATTTTTGTAAAAAGCGAAAATAAAGAAAAATGTATCTCATTAATGATAAAATTAAATTTCATTAATTCAGGAAGCTCTGTAGCCAGATGTATGGCTCCAAATAATACACAGAAAGGAGATAACTGCATGTGATGCGATCTGGGTAAATAAAATAAAACATGACAGAGCATAAAACATTCGCTTGACAGCGTCGAAATAAAGAAAACAGCAATACACATGCTCATTTTTTTCACTCACGCATTTCATTCTCCGAACTGTTCTTTCTACTCCATAGCGAAAAGCCGTTTGTGGTATTAAGCAGATGTGTTCTTCAGATCAGAGATCATCTAACATCTGTCTTTAGACGCTGTAATATCTTGATCCAGTCCGATATAATAAGAGAGTAACATAACAAAACTATTCTTTTATTTACAGCCTTATATATGTACAAAAAAACTTGTTCTTATCTAGGTAAATATTATTTGCAAATATCAAATAACAGTCCAATCACGAAATAGTTTCTCGATCAAAACGGAGAATAAGTCACCACAAAAAAGTGCTAACTGACTATCTCTAAACGACTACTCCAGTGGCCGCTTCAGAAATCCACCGATCTTTATCGAGTGGATCCTAAAGCGGAAACCCAAATCACATGGAATTTCTCAAAAAGAGCAGTAATAATTTCTCCGGACACCGACGTCTCTCCGAATTCCAATTCCAAGCGTCTCACTGCTCTTCTCTCTGACTCCCTCTGACCCAAAACAAACAAAAATACCGCATTTTATTTACGTCAGATATCCACCTCCAATTTTCTCATCGGTGAACTTCAGTTCCTATCACCCAATAGCTGCTCAGCAATGCTTCCTCAATGATCTCCACTCCGTCGTGGGAGTGTCTGCTGAGCATCCATCTTTGTAACTGATCCCCTCTGGAGCACATGTTAATTATAATCAATTCACAGCTAACGTCGGCTGAAGTCCACCTGGTTATGAAACTTAATGACAATGGTTGCTGGTAATTGATGATTGATCGTTTCTAAATGATTTAAGGAATCTCTTCCTAAGGGAAAAACAGTTTAGCATATGGATATATTGACGTTCCTCTCCCTTGAAGACATGACGGATCTATTTGAAGCGACGAGATACACATATGTGTCTCTTCACCTGGATATAACAAATGACCAGACACAAAGAAGGTCAAATGTAAATGATCAAAGGTCTCTACTAATGAATAAGATCCACATTTGGTTGTCCATCTCCACTTAACTATGTGTGGAAAAACTGGTGGCACTACAGCTGGGAGGAATGCCAATTACCATGTGAGGAAAAAGGGGAAACGCTACAACGCAGAGTCTTCCCGAATATCCTCAGAACCAAAAATCGCATGGTATAAGATGATGGTCAATAATGACTAATCACACAGTCTTGTGTGAAATAGCGTTGTAAGAAAACCCGAACTGCTCGAGTAATGTATTAGTGCATCGCCTTGCATAAAAACGGTACTTTTAATACAGCCTCGCTGTTGCAACTTAGAAATTAAGAAACATGACAACATGTTGAAATATCTTCTCCTATTTATGTAATATGTAAAGGGTCCTGTGGGTATTGATTCCTCAACAAAAAAAGTCTAGCTCTATCATAAACGTTGTGCACCACAATGTCATTTTAGCTGTATATAATGGAACTTCTTGAATAATATTAGGATTATCTTTAGCTCAAATTCTACAGTTGCGTGTTTTCACTTGTCCGTTTAAAAAAAATGCACTTCATTTTTCTACAGAATATTCCAATGTCAAGAATCATCCATTTTCATTCTTGCGAAAAAATATAGTGAAATTGTTTTCCGACTATCTGTATCTCGTAGTCATAGCTGTCGCACCTTCTGAATCTTGTGTGGATAGTAGCTCGAAATTAGACACATGGCTTTTCTTATCGTGGAAATCGACTTGATTTCACTTGCAATATCTGCCATATTTGCATTACCATATGACGAATGGTTTCCTAAATCTATGGCGATATCTTAAACTCTAGAAGTGCCCACTTATTTTCGTAATCTTCCAAGAAGAATGTCGAGTCTTTCTGTTGCCTCATATTTTTTAATCATTTAATCCGACATTGGTCCATGTCTAACATTTTTTGTTTGTTTGTTTGTTTCCGAAACTCTAAGAGCTTCTTCTTTCTAAGTTACCATTTTCCACAAGCGTAGTATCTAATGTATTTCAGAAACAATAAACTCTTCCAGTATCAAAGGAATCACAAGCACGAAATGTTAGCTTGTTTTAAATCGTCAGGTGATTTGAAGCTTATTTCAAGGTTTCGAAATTGTGACATCATTGCCATTTCTACGTAGAGTCTTCATAGATTTCAATCAAAAGTGATCTTCTTCAAACATTTGCTGAAATTTTTAATTTTGTGTGTTTCATCTGCATTGATCAAAATTAACAGAATTAATAGAGAAAAAATTTATTTTTACCAAGAGTGAAATAAATATTCCTTCATTTTTTTTACAAAAAATGTGTCAAATTAGCCTTAGATATTGGTGCAGCTCCACCAATTGACAAACATTTGAACTATTTTTTATATTTTCGTAGAGTGCGTCATTTCCACTACATACTAATGAATTACCAATAATTGTTTCGTTTGGAGCCATAGATCCGGCACTAGAGTCTTCTAAATGGACGAACTTTAATAATAATAACTCTGTATATCAATCCATATTTTTTTTCTTTTTTCGTTTAGCCACAGAATATACTCGAATTTGGAATCTCTAGGATTGCCTATCATTTGAGTGAATATACGCGGAAAGACTTATTAAGAGAAAAAATAAAGTTTTAAGTTTACATTCAGGACGCGAAATATCAATTCGTATTGAAAATATAATGCCAAATAAAAAATTTATCTGAAAATATTGTTTAAGTTGAGAAAATCTAAAAAAAGATCACCTGGTTTATAAAATAACATATTTTATATTTACTATTTGTTTTCTGTAGACTATTCGGTTTACGACATCTGTTCATTTTACCCTACCCTACATTATTTATGTTTGGATATCGAGTATAATCGAGATGACTAGGCGAAAATGGAAGTATAAGAAGTTTTTTATTGTTCCAAAATTCACAAAATTTTCTATTGATAAAATTAGAATTAAAGAAATATATATATCATATACTGGTTGCATGTTTGTTTATATGACCGTACATCTGAAATGGGACTAACTTAAAATGTGGCTTTAAATTAAAAATTTTACTATACCATTACATTTGTACAAAATATTTTTTTTTTTAAATGGAAAATCTTTATACACATATTTAAAACACTGCTCATTTTCGATCCGGTAAGAATCCAATGCTTTTGTAAAAACAGGATGCTCGTGTTCATACAAAAAAAAGTCCAAAATATAAGTAACCGTAAAATGAAAATCTGACACTCAAATTGATAGCAGCTGCCGAAGAAACGATATATGTCGGCGGCTAGAAACGAAACCTTTTCATTTTAATAGAAACGCATATTTGTTTCAAAATACATTGTATATAGAATAAAAATAACGGTAAATTTAAGGCTCTTTTCCTGACATTTGACATTTCTTCTGTGCTACCTGTGTTACCTCCATTAAGATTTCAAGAAACAGACAATTAACATTGATTAATTTTTTCAAAACCCGTCGAAGATTAGAAGATTGTAACTCTGGATTTAACAGAGGATTATTTCCTATCGTAATTAAAGCCCGACGAAAGTGGTATTCTCTAAACATTCTGATATTCTTCTTAATGAAAATGTCATCCCCCTTTCCCTGATAAAATTTGGGATATTGAGAGAGGCCGTGATCCCCACAAGTGCTTAGATTTTTTTAAAGGTCTAGCCCACGGGAGTTGTGTGCTTCTTAGTATAGTAAAGTATCATTATCCGAACAATACTGACGAAAGAGCCCATTAATGTGCGATCTGTGTAGAGCTACAATTATAATTACAAATATCTTCAAATGTAATTTATTTAAATCGTTGAATTTTTGAAATCACACAATTTTGATTTCACGAGAAAGTGCAGTGTACTAAATTACAGATAGATGGACGGTCAATCTTTTGACGAAATTCATTAAACATTTAATAAGAATAAACATCTAAGATCATAAACCTGCTTCGTTTTTATCACGTTCATACGCTGAGAAAATACAGAGTGACAGATGATCAAATACCTTGTCGTATAGGATTCAAAAATTGATACGCATCTACATTTAGATGATAAATTTGTATACCAAATTTTAATTGTCTTACTCCTTTATAGTAATCACGTTGATTTGTACACGGTTAGCGGGACAGATAAATTTCCTTTCAATGGATTTCGTTCAAAATTTGATAGAAATGAGTAAATTGGATATAAAATCCATATACCAAATCTTTAAATCTAGCTCAAAGCAATTTTTATTTATCCTTTTCCCAGACAGATTTAATTTCAAAAAGGTAAATTTTTGGTATCAGGGCATGAAGATTCTGACACATGAAGATTCGACAAAATGGCGAGAATGTTTATATTATAAAGGAAAAAATAAAAACTGCTCGCACCATACAAATACTTTGAAATATAGGGTGTTGTGTGTGTTCTCAACCTGGGTGGCAAACATTTGTAAAATATGAGAGCTGAACTTTTCTGAATTTTGTCTCCAAATCTAAACTGCAAAGAATCTTCGTCAGAAGCACTTGTTTGCAGAGGTGGTCAAGAGGAACAATGCGTCAACTACGGAATGCTATTAATAATCAGGAATTTTCGAAATTTTATTACTTATTTTATATTTTCTGAGTCACAAACATAATTATTCGGAGCGCGTAAGTTTGTCACCCTCCTTTAACCCCCTTTTTGGACAGAACGATAAAATTATTTTTTCCTGCTAAATTAGAGACCCGCTGTTCAAGTCCTGGTTTCATCAATGTTATGCAACAGACTTTTCCAGAGTACGGGCTACTTCTAATATTTTCAAGAAGTTGCGCTCCACCGAGTTGTATTTCGATTCCTCAATTCATGAAATAATTCCTATTTCATATAAATCATTTCTTCATTTGATTAATTAATTTAAAATGATTAATATTTCCATTTAATATAAAATCTTTAACTGACAATTCAATTATTTTTACGAAATCTTTGCTATGTCCTTTTTAATGCTTCATATTATTTCGTAACAGAAGTTGAAAGAAATATGTGCAATAGTTAGGAATTCTATAGAATTCAATTTGTTATTCTATTTTTTCTTGCGTCCACACATAATTTTAAGGGATGATTTTTTCGAAAAAGAGAGTAATTTTTTTCCTCTAACAATCTCATTATTTAAATGAAAATATTTTGTTGTCTCACGATTCTAAAATTAAAATAATTTTTGATTTCGGGAAATGTAGTTTATTCTTTGACAGCAATAACCTGTTTGAGATCAATTTTGATACGTACGAATTTTGCTTTTTCAAACTATTGTATAAATGAGGTTCTTAATTACAAAATATCAAGAAAAATAATGTGAATTTCTAATTCACTCAGATAGAAATATTTAGCTATCACCTTACAACTATTTATTTAACAAAAGTACTAATCGCTTAAAATTGAAATTCCTCTATTTAAGAAACGATTTATTTTCTAATTTGGAAGAGTCTTCATTTCTTGATAATATGGTCTGACTGTTGAAATATCTGTCAAACGAATTTTTTCAAAATGAATTAAAAGTTTTAAATTTAATATTTCGAAAAATGTTTATTTTAAACTTTAAAAAAATGTATACAAAATATGAATAAATTCCGTACAATGGATTGCAATAATGTCAACCAGTTTATCGATAAAATATGTAAGCTTATCTTAAATTGTTACAAATCAATGTGAATAGTTTTTTACAAACAATTTGATAAATTTTGTTCGTAGCTATACTATAATTATGTATTATATACTATTTTGTAATTATTTCCTGAACAGCTGTCGTAGCGATGGCAATGCCGAATGTCTTGTGGTTAGTCAAAGTCATTTGTGAAAGCTAAAACACAATTATAACATTGCCCTTTTCTGAAACACCAAAAAAAAAAATTTTTTTTAAAGTAAGATCAATAATAAAAACTGAATTATTTTCAACAAAAAATATAAGAAAGAAATATATCCAAACAATGTACTTTTTATTCAGCGGTATTAATTTGTACAAAATCTAGATCATAATTACGATCAAAAGGCTAATCAATTAGATTTCTAACGTGTTTATTATGTAATAGATTAATAAATTTATAACATATTGAATTGTCAATTTTATGATAGATTTCATTTTGAAAAAATATATCATTAATATAATGATCATTATTATATTAATGATAAATTATATTAGTGATAAATTAATAATACCATATCATTAATTTACCAAATATATTCATTAATAAATATTACTTATCACTTGCTGTAAAATTATTGAATTTTCTTGTATTATTTATAATTAGAAAGCAATATATTTTAAATTAACTCTGTTTCTCGACATAAGGAATTATTATCACTTTTATTTTATATTCACGATTATTCTTTACTGTAAAATAATCTTTTTGATGTTCGCATAAACATCGCATAAGCAACTGGCAGTGCTCCTTCAACGTTAAAATGCGTTTAATTCAAAAATGGTATGAATACTGGAAAGAATAAAATGAATGAAGTTCAGATATTCGGAAGGATAAAAATACTGTAATTTGGATGTGAATAAAAAATTTTTTGAATATAATTCTTCTTCTTTTTTAGAACGCTATAACAGGTCTTTTTAATCTCCAGTTACCGAGTGAAGAAACTGTAAAAGCCATAAAAAATCCATCATTTTTATATTTTAATACATATCCCGTTCAAGTAGATTTATAATGATATTATTTGTGAATTCGTCCTTGGATTTACACTTATCTATAAAGGAAGAGTAATTAGGATCAATTGTGGATTTTTCCTTCGGGAGATTTAACATTTAAAAGACGTTCCGTTTATATATACACTCGTGCCTTTCACTCTTATTAATATATGTTAAGGTAGTATGTATACCTAATCATGCAGCGAACCTGAAATTAATCTTCAGAATCCATCTGTGGATCTCTCGCATTTCATTAATTATTCCGAAGCACACGAAGATGCAAACAGAAATTCAGCCAGAGAATATGTAATTTACTTGAATGAGATTTCGGCCTGTAAACAAATAGAAATAGCGTACGTCTTGCAATTCGCCTGGAGGGAAAGACAGCGTCGCTAAGTTCATTAATGTGGCTCCGTTGAGTAAAACAAATCCTCGATCACCCAATCAATCGGTGATTATGCAAACCCCATTGCAAAAGAATGTATACAACTACATATGCACATCATATGATAAACCAACATGCCACTTTTATTACAAAGGATAAAGGATTACTTAGGACATAACTAAGACTATTATATCGTATTATTAGAAGTGTTATGTAGCATTATTAGAAGAATATATATAATATAATATAAAATAATAGAATATTACATAGAATATAATATAGAATAGAATAATAATAATAATATAGAATAAAATAAAATAGAACAGAATATAGATGAATATATAGAATATATTGAAGAAGAATACAGAATATAGTATTTTTAGAAAACTATCATATAGCATTTTTGAAAGATTTTTTTGATAGATTGATGGCTATCCATTGAATCCTTTGATAGCTATTTAAGGTATCCGAACACGTTGAAAAAGTCAATTTTCGCTAAAAATTGCATTTTTTTTAAATTATTGGATAGATCAATCTTTGAGTCAAGATATATATTTTCATAATGATCGGCAAACCGGAAGTGGACATTTAAATAACAGGGAATCACCGATTTAAAGGGCCAAAAACATGTTAAAAATGTATATAAACACAAATTTAGTTTTAAATATGGAAAAAAAATTTGCATGGAAAAACGCAAAAGGCCAGTGAGAATTTCAACGTTGTTTTATAGAAATTTGTACCTAAATATGTCTTTGTTATGCTCATCAGATTAGGGGTATTTATGTCTGCCGTTTTAACGAATGTTTTATAAAATTGCTGAATATTCTTAAAGTTATTGGAATGTATTCTAGTGCAAATGCAGTTAGAGCATTTGCTGAGCTTGAAAAGGCAGAAAAAATGATCTAGGCTGCATTCATTCCAAAAATTCCAGAAAAAAATGAGTTAAAAAAACTAAAATTATTAAAAACTGTGTAGGAAGAAGGTATAACCTTTAAATGTAATGAATTTTAAGTATGTACACACATCATTTATTATTTAAAAAAAACCACTATATACTTTAAATGCATTTTTCTCAAAATTGATTTTTATTTATTTTCCTGCTCACTTCAAATGAAGTAACTCAAAATATAATCATCATATTATTATGAAATTTAGTGGACTTTGTCTTTATACTATTTTCTAGGAAATGAACTAAAAGAATTTAGATTGAGAGAATATTTTTTAATTTACAGCCTATTGTTTGAATAGTAACGTCATAAATTGACTAAAAATTTCATGACAAATCTTTGAATGACTCAAAAACTTTTATCAATTATTATAACCATACGCGTGTAATTCATTCCCTAGAGAAAAATAAGGAGTTTATTCTGGTATAAGTTTTGTTTGGATGAGAGTAATAGTTTTTGGTGTAGCCAATTTGAAGTTTTTAAGAATTTGCTTAAATTTATGCTATTAAATACCAATATTCAAAAATTATTACTGTTTATTTCAAATATTGACATTCTATTGCTGATCTTTATAGTCTTGAAATATAGTTAAAGTAAGTCTACACTATGTTTTTCTAAAAAACGGGGCTCTGAATGTGTTCGAATACCTTAAATTCTATTTTTTTTATTTTAATTATGAGCTTTTTACAGGTGTAACGGCACTTTTTGCACAAACCTAATCATCATCAGAATATAGCATAAATATCAATAACTGAGATGCGATACGATTCTAGGTGAATTAAGTAATATATGCATATAAAATTGATTGCCTCTTTGTTTGTTTCTTTGAAGCATACAAAATTCTACAAACCTTGACAAAATGGCTCAAACTTTCATACATACATTCCTTCCATCTACAAAGATTAAACCACGCTGTTAACAAATTTCTTAGGCTCCCTAAATGAAGGGTATCATAAACTGACTACTCCGACCCTACCGAAGGCCCATGGGAAAGCTTGAATGGCAGGATCGCCGCAACAGCATCGCTGGAGGGAACTGTGGTTAAGTCCTAAGGGCCATTACCGGCCACAGTACAACCCTTCCCTAAGAAGTGCATCCCATCATCGATGGGAAGTAGCCCCCCCCCACCCGTTCGTGTACACTCAAGGGTTGTGAGAACCAATCACCATACCGGAAGCTTCTCATTCTCAATTACGAGGTGCCCCCCGGAGAGACAAACGGAGGGGAGGAAACGGGGGTGGTAGAATGATTTTACATTTATTCTTCATTTCTCGTTTAAGCGGAAGTGGAAATTCTACTGCAAGTGGAATTCTAGTAATTAGCAAAAGCATGCATTGGAATGATTTTATGGACAAGTTTTAATTCCCTCATAACATTTCAAAACATTGTATCAGATCAATTTGTATGGAGACGGATTAAAAAATATTAGTAAAATTAAGGGGAAAAAATGGTAATATGAAATTTATATCATCAAAATGAATATTTTATGGATCTTAAGATATTACAAACACCAATTTTATAAAATAATTATTTTGGGAGGTATGGATATCAGTTTCTGTTTGCAAGTGTGAACGATTATCCGTCTGCGGCAATTAAACTTACTTTTGCGCTCGATTAAGCTTCCTGTTTGAAACGTATTTGTTGATTTCTTTCTTCTGACTGAATTTCTTCTTTCTTCTGACTGAATGAATCTTTCGGTGACATGAGGAGTATTCTTCAAAGCATTTCTAATAATATTTTGCAGCTCTATTCATCTCCTAAGCGAATCGTTTAATTCACTGCGGCTGTAAAAATGTTCAATGAAGCAGTCTGAAGTTCGCATGATAGTTTCTTCACGTTTGATAAGTTGTAAGAGAGATTTCTGTGTCACTTTCACTAGCGTCTTATCTCTATATATACATAGTTTCTGCTTTTACATCCATACATACAGAATAAATAAACGCAGATGGAACAAAAGACACAACGGCTATTTTTAAAATACGGAAAGGCCCGAAGGAAAACTTCATGTATTTTGAAAATTCATACTTTCTCTTGCATACCAGAGGGAGTATGGCACACTTTCGATTATATATAGATAAATTATTCACTTCGCGTACTATTCTGGGCTGTTAAATCCAAAATGTTCTTTAAAAAAATCAATCGCGAAGTGAAAAAAAAAAAGTATTTTTGACGTATAAAAAGATCTTATTTTTAACCAAATATAAAATGAATAAACAAACTTATATTATCTCTTATTTATGAGAGCATAGATAAGTGGGCCTTCTACTTTAAATAAAATTTGATTCGAATGCGTTTTCTTATTCCATTTCGTCCTTTTTCGACAATTTTGTCGATATTCGCTTACCTAAGAGGCCCTAGAATCCCTGAGCAGCTATTTTTGTCATCGTGTCTGATTGAGAATATCATAACTCGAAAGCTTATCAAGCTGAATGAATAAAATATGGGTTGCTGTCTTCAACATAATATTGTAAATTTATTTGAGGTCCGCCAATCAATGAACAACGAAAAGTCTGCTTCTTCGCGGGTCTTCATGCGAGCGCAGTGGGTCTGAAATGCAAAGAGACGTTGAAATGAAACTTTTAAGAGCACGTGGTTTCGTCATTAGATATGCCTGCAATTCCTGATTGCTCAGTAATGGATGAACCTGAGTTCGGACTGCATATTTACTTGTATATTAGACTGTAATTGAAATGCGGCGGGGCACAGATAAATGAGATTTGAAATATAGTGATCTCATCAAAAATATGCAATGCATTTTGGTTCGCCCATTTTTACATACTCATATTCGAAATATGTAGACAAGTATGTGTAAAAGATAATTCAAAATTCCTTTTAACCAGACAGATTAAATTTGGTACATCGCCTTTTCAACACATTTGTAGGTTTCTGATAAATTTTGACTCAAATATATTGAGAGAAACTCCGTCTTTCCGGGTGTTTGAATCTGATAACTACAAAAAGAAGAGAATGAAGAAATTCGATGAATAGATGAATTGATTCATAGTAAATGAATTATTCTACTATGAATAAATTTCGATTCATATTTTTAACATCTATTTTGTAAATATCTAGTCAACTTTGAACTAAAACCACCACGGAGTGGAACTTCTATCCGTAAGTATCTTCAGAAGCACCTAAACGCGATAACTCAAAAGCGCATTGACTTAAATATATCAAATTCGGAATGTGATTTTGTGAATACAATTATAATTCTGTGTTTAAAATTGGTTTCAATAGGTTGGAGATAAACACGTCTAAAAAACGTACATTGTAATTGTAAACGTACATTGTAAACGTAAATTGGTTTCAGAGGTTAGAGATAAATACGTCAAACTCGATTTCCCGATCCGCATGCCAGGGACTAATCGACAAAAAAACTCTATCATATGATAAGATTCTGTAAAAGTACTGAATTTCTGCCCAATGTTAATATTTAGTAAATACTGTTCGCTACTACCATGTAAAGAATTATCTGCCTTACTCAAGGTCCACAATTTTTTGCGTAGGTTGGGTGGAGATTATTAGAGAGTATGCGAGAAAGATTTGAAGATACCACCTCCTCTGGTTCTGCTATAAAATCGAATCTTTTGTATGGCCGCAATGATCAGATCACGAAAAAGCATAAAATGCTATAAAGTGTTTTTTATTACAACAAACTTTAAAACTGCATTTACTTTTTAAGGTCCTTTCAAATCTATCGAATCTTGGCTTTAAATCGATGAGGAAATAGACAGATCTTTGGTATTTGTTTTGTTGTGTGATTCAATGATTTTCTGTCATTTCGTAGTAAAACTCATCTTTTAATATTTTCATTCCTTAGATGAAACATTCTTTATTCATTTCAATGTAGTTTTCCTCACAACTATTGTACTCATCAAAGTCTTGAATTTTTCGGATTTTGGATGATGATTTTTTGGATGAAAAGTCTATCGAATTACTTGTACCAAAGATATTCCATTAATTAAAGACTGTTATTTTTTGAGGATGAACATGAAAAAGTCTATCGAGTTACTTGTACCAAAAACACTCCATCCATTAAAGACTGGAGTATTCAAATTAAGAATAAGAAAACGTCTTTCGAGTTACTTGTACCAAAGGGATTCCACCAATTAAAGACACGGTGTTTTTAATGCTAACATGGAAAAGCCTTTCGTACTGCCTCATTCTATATAATCCAGATATTATTTCATTACTAACAAATAAGCACTGATAGAGTATTTTTGTTTCATCGGAATAATAGTCTTGCATTTATGTATTTTGAGCTAGTACTAATCGTTGACTCTTCATCTGAGGGAGAACTCACAAGGGATGAGATCATGACTGACTGTGGAAGAACTCCAATCTGATGTGCTGGCAATTCTGCACTAGGAGGAATTTGAGAATTGACATATTATCTTAATGGAGCATCCATGACTTGACTTGGCCTGCTTTCGACGAGAAGTTTTGAGTGCCTGTAATGATGAGATAGGTACCTCATACTCTCTATATATTTTAAATGATTGAAACTATTTTCGGCTAGTCGACCACAAGCAATGAATTCGTTAACATTTAAAAATAATTCTAATGACTCAGAACTTTTTGAATGTTGTAACATGTTTTCTATCTTTTTTTTTAATTCAAAATTTATTTTTCTAGTAGGATGTTATATCCGGCGTTGTTCAAGATCCAAACATTTTTTATTTACTTATTTTAAGATGAATGTACACTACGGCTTTTATTAAATTGTTAGATGAACTGAATGAACGTAAATCAAACAAAATTTTTAAATTTAAGCAAGAAATCTTAAAAACATTGAAAAACAAAATACGAATTTTCAAATACTTAATCTTAAAAATATTACAGTTATAGATATAATATTACAAATATTAAAGGGCATATTAAAAACATCAAGGATTCAGCTATTTTATAATAATTAAAAAAATGTATAGAAAAATTACCAATGTAATTAATTTTAAGAGGCATACTCACAAAAGATATTTATGGTTACAAATCTTGTTAGAGTAACTAAATAAATACAATTGAATATTTCAGTCATATAAACTGACGAATTTATAAAAAAATACAGTCAAAAACGATCTGAAAGCAGGAATTTCAAGGATTTAACTTAGAGGAAGCGAAGGTTTGTAAAGATTGTGATTGTTATTATGTGAAAAAAATTGTAGGCTTTGAAATATAAAGAATGCAGGAATTTTGTTGCGGTTTGCTCTGGAATTCTCCTTTTCTGCCAAGATCTGAGAGAATAATATTAAACATTAAAAGATTCCGCATTTGCTAAAGTTTTGAAAATTCTTAGGATTTTAATGATTTTGATAACATCAGATTATTGTGAGAATTGAAGTTTCATGTAAAAGCAATACCTAGATGTCTAACTGAGTCAAAGAGCAATAGGACATGGTTGTTGATTCGATTAAAATGAATTAAAAACTGAGATTAATTAGGAATAGCAATTGATGCCATTAATCTGCTGCTCACACATTTGAGGAAAATCATCAAGCTGCTTCTGCAGATCAGCAGCTTCCCTTTCACTACTTTCTCAGTCTCATGGGAAGCATGCAAAGAGAATATATTGTAATCGTCAAAAAATCCGAACTCGAGATTTTAATGATTCTCCATGTTTTAGCCTCTCCGAGTCCGAAAAAAATCAATTTTTGGAATTATACCTAATGGTATATATATTTGTTTCTATATTTTTGTATTTATCTTGTTCCTTTTTTTATATTTGTCCTCATTTTTGACAGCCTTGTTTTGTTAATGTTTCTTCATTATTATTTTCAGAATTTTGTTACGGCAAATAGAATGCATGCCCGTTTCTGTAAATTTCAGTTTCCCATTGATAGCCTTCTTTAAAAATCGCTGCCATATCTCATTGGAATCTTAACCAGTTCGTTGGTCTGGACTTTTATTTACCTAATGTTGAAACCCCTTGGTAAATTTTAGTCAATGTATATCAGATATCGTGCGAATAGGGTGATCCTGCTAAGGAGTGCCTTCCTATATCTCCCCGGCTTTATATCGACTACACTTTTTAAATAACCGGAAGATTATAGCTGAAGGAACATGAAGTAGTGTTAACTTAGACTGTCTGTGAACAGGATATCTCAAGAACGTATTAGACAGATGCCATTTAATATACAGACTTTAGACCAAATTTTTAGATTTTTCTGTCCAGCTGCCTGCAATGCAAATAATCACAAATATTACAAAACGTAAAGAGATAGGCAGAGGGGATTCGGTACACAGATTTAGCATTTGAAATCCTGAATAGAAATCCTTCTCGGAATTTACCGTCTGTCGGTTTGTAGCTTTACATTCAAGTAAACGCGATCATTCAAAAGCGTAACAATATAAGTACATGAAATTTAGGTCACAGTTTTAGAATCTAAAGCTTATATTCTATAAAACTTATCTTCTTTTCATCAAATACGTCAAAAGACTGAACGTCTGTCGGTCTGTACTTTCACTTGTTTGTAAATGCGAAAACTCAAAAACTTCAGTGCCTTAATTGAATAAAAATTATTATATGATTTTGTAACTTTTGTTTTTCAATTTTGATGCCATTTGGTCAGAAAAAAAAATCGTTCAAAATACATATTCGATTTTCTGATACTTATGAACTATCCACATGCCTAATGTCAATCACCCAGGGGTCGTACGCTAGATTCAGCCCAAATATCAATCTTTCTAATCTAACGATCACCAATTAATACACTGGTACCGACTTTCTTTATTATAGTACGACGAACAAAACTCTTATATCTATTCTTAAATAACGCTTCTTTCTTTAAGCGCTAGTTTCACGATAAACCTCGATTTTTCGTACCCAATGCGAAAGGTGCGTGTAAGAGCCCTTTTAGAGGAGGAAAGTCTGTCGTCATTGGAATAGAAGTCGCTCTGAACAGTGGACCATTTGTCTGCGAAGAGGGAAAAGACAGCCTTAACACCGGTCATCTAGCCCAGATAATGACACGAGGCTTAAGAGAACCTACAAGCAGCAGCAGGACTTACTTTACTGTTTTGGAAAAAAGGGTCGCCAAAGGAATATTTACTTCAAATGCGAATTTTTTTCATAAAAGAAACCAGGACAGCCCCTTTAACGTTCGTGTTAGCGATACCGTGCTACTACAAGAAGACGACAAATCCAGGCACATGCGGAAGAAGGGCAGAGGGATGGACCCACATCAGGGCCGCGACGGGATGATAAGATCATGTGACCTGAGAGTTAAGTGTCGAAAGGTGACCTCCCGGTCTCTCTGGTCATCCCCTTCGAGGTTGATCAGGATGGGGAGGATGTTGGGAACGAGATTACTTATAATATTTTAGTTACCCAGTTGGCAACACCTATTAAAAATCAGTTTGTTGTTTGAGAAGAATAAAGAGATGTTTTGATACTTTTCAGTCTAACTTAATACCTACAAGTTTAACAACCATGCATAAAACTTTTACATCTTTTCTTGAAAGAAAAAAATGCTAGATTCAAGCCCAAACATCAATATTTTTAGATAATCACTACTAATGAGGTTAACACACACATTCCAGCTTACAACTACGGAGAATACAACTCTCATGTCTGAGATTCTTCGAAGAAAATTAAAAGCAAGACTCACGCCAAACATCGGTCTTTCGTGTCTTATTATCACTAATGGCATAGGGTTATTATATAGGACCCTTTATTTTTAACTGATCTATGAAGCATATAATTTCGTGTCTGAGATTCTTAAAAGAAACATCTGGTCCCTCGTGACGTTGAGGGCCCTGCCAAGTGTTCAGAGAAGGAGACAACACCTTTATGAAAGGTTTTGCCAGAAATATGAGATCATTTCTGCTGATATTGTATCAATTTTAAAATGTTTAATCATAGACACAAACACTCCTTTGGGTGTGATACAAGTGTTGTATATACGTATTGATGTTGAAATAAGGAATTCATAGTGATTCAAGTTTGAGAGTATAAAGAACATTGATAAAGATTTAGTACTATAGTTGTCTTTCTATATCTTTTTTCTTCTTGGCTGGCTTTCTATGTTGAGGAATCCAACTAATACACAGCGGGTATGGGATACAAGAAAGAGAGAAAAATTCAGCTCATTCTAGACAAATCAGACAGAGACTTTAATTTCTTATTGATTCCGATAGTATCGAAAAAATAGAAACTAGAATTTAAGCAAAATAAATGACAGTTTGAAAGCAATAAAATCTAAGAATATAAAGTATTTGAAATTTTAAAAAATTATAAATAAATAAAATACAAGATGATAATAATAATGTATAATAAATAAATGGTGAAACGATAGTAAAAATAAGTAATAGATCATATAATATTTTTTCCATAGGAAGGTGAAAATAACGAACATCATAAACTTATAAAAACGCTACGAAAAAATGGAAGAAGAAAACATGTTCCTTTCAATAAGGAAAAAAAGCATAAAAAATCAAAAAAAGCATATTTTTTAATAAAAATTGTGGATTTTATGCATAATGAAATTCGA
>JAPMOR010099558.1:109298-171340 GCA_026543865.1 Argiope aurantia
TTGGATTACAAATGTTATAATAACTTTACTAAAATTAGTTAAAAATAAGGTTACAGAATATATATTTTTTATATTTTTATCTAAAACTTGCACCGGTTTTACTGTTTAAATCAATGGGATGATTGTTTTGAATTAGAGGAACTGTTGTCTTGAACAAGTGGAGCAACCCAAAAAACAGTTTAAATTTCAAATAGTCCTTGGAAAATAGAATTGTGGGGGGGAAAAAGAACATTAGAGATATTAAGCTTTGCTTTAAGAAGAGCAAATCCAAGGGTTACCTATTTTTGTAGCATATACGAGAAACCTATAAAATGTCACGTTTGGATTTAAAGTTATTCTTAATTTACACCAACTATTTTTGTTTTAATTCACGTAAAAACGTAAAGTGTCATTCTATCCATGCTTCAAATAATGGGATAGATTTCAATGATAAATAGCATGAAATTTCCTTTCTTTTCATATTGTGAATCATTAAAGCAATTATAAAATATTTTAAATGAATGCATTAAGTATTCTCTAGTTTAGAACCGCAGAATTGAGAATTTTTTGTGCCAAATTTGAAAAAAAAATGGACTAGATTTTAATTTATGAGGATTTTATTAGAAAATTCTACTAAAAATTAGAATTTGAGGAAAAAAAACTTTTAAAAATGAGAAATAATATTAAAATAAGCATAAAACAAGCATAAAAATCATCATAACTTCCCAAAAAATGGTTTTGGGAGCAAAATTAAAATGTTTAATAAAGAAATCTGTTAGGAACATTATGAATATTAAGAAAGTCGTATTTTCACAAGAAAACGACTTTGCAACAAAGTCACTTACCAGTACATTTCTTAGAAAGGTAATGAAATTGTTTTCGGGATAAACTGCAAATATTCTACTATTTTTATTCTACTATTCTTATTCTACTAATTTCTACTGTTTATTAAAATTACTTTTCCATCGCTGTGGATTTTTTAAAAATGCCAAGTGTTTCCAAATTCGGTTACTATATTTTACATAAGTGATTATATGTTTCTTTTTTTTAATTTCTTTTCATCCTTTTTATCGCGAAATTCTATTACAGAATAAAGCATATCAAGCGAAAGGACAGGTATTTTATACTTTCTTATGTCACTCTTTTGGCGATAAATAAAGAACCGACACTGAGTCTATTACTTTATGGTGCTTAACCAATCGTATTCATAATCCCCACGAGACACGTTCATCGCCATAAAGGAGCGATCGTGTTATCGCTCCACATTAACAGGTCTCGAGGTGGCGATATTTGATGGAAGAATTATGGAAAACAAAGTTTGCCGCTCCATTTTTGTAATCAGCTGATGGTGTAACGTGACAAAAAGAAGAGATAAAAACTTATGTTCACACAGATCGATGGTCGTTTCCCTGTGAAAAAATAAGTTGTGTTAATTGTTGGAATTTTATGTTCGGAACTTGCATTCCAAGTGTAATATTTGAATTCAGTATTATTTCACAGAACGCTTTCAGATAACCTTTCCAGAATATCTAAAAGCGTTTTTTACAGGAAGTTTTAGTAAAGTTTTAGGAAACAACGCATACATTTCGAAAAGTGGAAATTTCAATGATTGGCATCGTGAAATTGAATTCATTGATTGATTTTAAAAAAAATTCAAGTGACTGCTTTTTTTTTTTTTTTTTTTTTTTTTTTTGTAATTTGAAGAGCTCAGAAGTAGAAGCCTCTTATTGAATGAAAATTTGACATAAAAGTAAAAGCTACAAAGTTATTGATAAAAATTAAACAAACAAAAAAATAAAGAGATTTCATTTGAAAAAGTGTGTGGGGGTTATACAGAAATTAAAATAAAAATCTATTTTTCTTCGTATTAAAAAAATTGGAAATTATTTTTTAATACATTTATTTAACATAAAATTTTATATGTTGAAAGTGTAAAACCTCGTGTAGCTTTCTGATTAAACTTTCAAAATGAACGAGATTTCTTCCAGCATTCATTTCCCAAAATACCAATTCTAGTCTCTTCCTAGTCTTTATACCCCAGGTAACAAGTCTTGTTTCACAATATTGTCCGATATTATAACATTTAATATTCAACAATATTATACAATACTGCGAATAATGCTTAATGTCACACAATATTGCACAATATATATGTGCTACTAAGTGGCATCCCTTTAACAACCGGCACAGGCATTTCGACTGCGTGCAATACTCATTTCCTTCTGTACACAGCGGTTGTGCTCGCATTATAGAAGTAAAGTAAACTATGATGGCAGAAAATATAAAAATCAAAGGATAAAAAGGAAAGAGCTCAGAAATTTTTTTTCACAAGCTCGTGCAAAACTTAAAAACTCGAAAGCTTATTGGGAGTAGTACATGAAGAGAACAAATGTCTCAGTGTTAAGGTAGTCAGTTGCAATTTTCAATAACACTTGCGATCTCAAAACCAGTTCAAAGAAACTGTTCATCTTATGCGTATATCAATAAAAAAATGAAGGGATGAAGCTCCTAATTTTATATAACTCAGTTCCATGAAACGCACTCAAAGACAGCATTGAAACTGTTTTTCTGTTTCATTGGTTGATTATCACGATTATCGCTTTCATCATAAATTAAGGTGAAATTACTTTTTTGGTATTTTCATTTGGAAGAAATTATACTGTTATAAAACAGAGTAGTCGTCTCACATACTCTCTAATAAAGACATTATTCTCCCCTCCCCAATAAAATTGTGGACCTTGAGCAAGCCTATTAATTTTACGTAGACTTAGATATTTATTTTCACATAGACAATTACGTGCTTTGTAATGTAGACAAGTACTCGGTGGACAAAAAGTCAGTTAAAAATTCATAAAACCCGTACAATTAAGCAAAATAAAAAAACAGTTTGCAGATTTAGCATCTATAAGTCACGGAATTTTTTTTAGGTAAGAAAAAAAATTAACTCAAATGACAGTCGATAGGTTGCGCTTCGCACATAAGTAAATGAAAAGACACGCAAAAAGCAAAAATAATATCACCAATCTATTTATTATAGCAATATGTGTTCATATGTCTACCACCACAGGTGATAACACATTGCAGATGTGTCACAAATCCAGCAATGGCAGAGTGCATCATGTCCGGCTGTATACAAGGCAGCTCTCGACGAATTACATTTTTTAATTGCAACAGATTGGATAGATAGGATCCATAAACCCGGGATTTTAAATTTCCCCATAGCCAAAAGTCTCCGGGTGTCAGATCTGGAGACCGAGGAGGCAATAGAAACTTAGCTTCTACAAGCTTCCCGTATATTGCTAGTTCCGGCAGACAATTCTGATGCTAATGTTTTCATTTCGGCTGTAATGCGTGCAGAACGTGTCTACCTTAGACTTCTTCGTCTGGACCTTACACGATCCTCCAGTGATCCAGTTTCCAAAAACCGCTGAACAAGCTATATGAAGCCTGCCACTGTCTTTCCCATTCTTCACATTTTTCAGAAGTCTTAATTTGCGCAGTGCAACAGTCGCTGATTCCTGGTTCAGGTAAAACAGCTTCACCAACAAAACTATATTTTCCCCCATAGCATCTTTGTTCGCTTACAAGACATTCAACAGAGAACTGATTCTGGATCAAGAGCGTAAGTATTTATAATATCCAGTCTCATTTGCATATTTCCAATTGAATCGTTCATACCAGGCTGTTTTTTAATTATTTTTTTTCTTACCTAAAAAAATGCCGTGACTGACCGATGCTAAATTTGTTTTTTATTTTGCTTAATTTTACGAGTTTTATGAATTTTTAAGGTTTTTACGGACTTTTTGCCCACCCGGTATTTGCGAATTAACGATATGTCTTCGACGGCCTATGGTTATGCAAGATCGATCTTTGACGAGAATCTACTCTTTTACTAAATCTAAAACGCGATCTTCGGTGATTAACGCTGACATATGGGTAATACAAAAATTCCAGAAAAGTAAGCATGTATTTTAGATCGATTGAAACCGCAATTGTATATAAAACAATAATTGCAGTCAAAGTTCATGACCAAATTTCATTTGTTCATGTCCTTGCGTTTTTTAATATCGCGTTTACATGCATGATAAAATACATATTGACAGATGATTAACCCTTTGACAAGCTTGATTCCAAATTTGATGTGGACTACATTGCTAATTATCGATGCAAAATTTCTGTACTAAATTTTATCTGTCTAACTCTGTATGTTTTGCAGTTACAGTACTTAAATCTATGAATGTGATGTAAATACCATGTACCAAATTTCATCCGTCTCACTCAAAGCGTTATTGAGCTATGGAATTCTCAAGAATTAATAGACAAATATAATTCTAAGAAGAGAATTAATAGACAAATATAATTCTAAAAAATTTGTTTTTAATATTCAAGGAGGTCTGAAACGTGTAGATTTGTTAAAAACTCGAGTTCGAATTTTTTGACGATTGCCATAATTTCTCTTCGTATATGGGGAAGTAAAAATGGAATAAGAAGCAAAATCAAATTTACTAATGCTATAAAGTTAATTCTGCACTAAAAAATAATCATGTAAAAAAACATTAATAAAATAGAATTCTGAAAATAGAAAAGCTCAGTAATATAAAGTTAATTTTATTTCAATTAATTATGTAAAAGGTTATTAAAATATATTGAATCCCTGGCTTCTTAAAATAACCTAAACCCTAGACATAAATTATAAAAATTTCTTTGCAAGATGCTTGGTTTCGGGAGGGGGAAAGGTAGGTTATTATAATTAGTTTTAATTACAGACAGATCCAAATTAGTTCAGTCAAAGTCCCATTCACCTAATGAATAGTTATAATAAGCAATGAGACAAGAGGGATTAATTTATAAAAATGATCAGAAATAGGAATTCATTCGTATTAATACAAAATTATTGAAAATCAAATTCTCATTATTTTTTAATCAGTCTCGAATGATATGACTTGGTATTAAACATGAAAAGAAAATTGATTTCATAGCATTAATTTTAAATTAAAGATTAAAAAATGAAAATAATTAAAATAACAAAATAAATTTTAAAATCTTAAAGCATCGATAAAAATATATTCTTACAAATTTTTTCATTATATATATTTAAGAATATTTTAACATTCTATATAAAATTCTTTGTAGATTCTGACTATGCATCTGTGGATTATTTATGCTGCGATGATTGAAAGTAATAAATAAGTATTGACGAGTAATTCGACTAAAAGTTTGCTATTCCAGAATCTATTTCGCAATTCTGTGGTTTTTAAAATCCAAAGAATAGAATGTAGCTTTATTTTAAAATTATATTCTGATATTTGAGAAAGACTTACAATTTGCGAGAGTGCGGTTAAAGTCCTAAAAGTGTGAATCAAAAACATACATAAAGCCGTTAAAGAATAAATGTGTATTACAATTGTGCGATAAATAAGACATAAGAAAATTCTAAAATGTCAAAGGATATTCTAGCGATTATTTATTCATGAAAAATAAAAAATCAAATAATAAAATAGTTGCCGTATTAAAAGTTCTTATTTAATTAAAAATTAGAAACCAAACGATAAAATAGTTTCCACATCTTTATATGACGTAAATTCATAAAAAACGACGAACAGTATCTTTCAAAAAGAATTTTTTTTCAACATTGCCATCGAATGCTATTTCAAGTTACGTTCTTTTACACGTCAGGTCTGTCACATAAAAATTACTTGTAATTATAGAAATCAATATTATCTGAGCACGCAATAGAATACAAATAGGATAGTCACTGTGATTTTTCATACAGCGTAAGACCGACTGCTTCATTCCAAGTTGTAAACATGTCAAAAGTAATTGCAAAGCAAGCTCAATGTAAATTAAACACGTCAATTCATTCTGCGCAAAAAATATGTTACCCAGCTAGGTACAGGAGTCTAAAATTATTGTAATGCTCATGAAAATAAATCTGTCTATATGGAAGACCTAAAAAAGATTCAAAGACTTGGAGAGGAAATTGAGATTTAAAGGGATAGACATAAAATTCTCTCATTGTTAAACAACTTAAACCAACGGGAGTAATCTCTCCAAGCTTTTCTCGCCTACTCTCTAATAAAGGTGTTATCTCACACCATCCGGAAAAAAATTGTGGACCTTGGGTAAGGTAAAGAAATTACTTACGTGGCAATGGCGAAAAATATTAAAGAAGTGTTAATTTTTCGCGTGAATTTAGCATTTCTGTTGATAGATCCTTGGCGAGTTTTTGGCGATTAAACTTAGTATTCAATTAATAGATTTCGAAAATCGAGTTTGTGCTTTAGACGTGTTTTTCCCAACCGATTGGAGCAAAATTTGGCACAGAACTACAGTTGCAGTCACTCGATAACGTATCAAATTTGATACATTTCAGTCATCGTGTTTTCATGGTCCTCTTCGGATCTGGCTCAACATCTCACTGTCTACTCTATTTTTTGGAGGCTTTTATCTATCTAGCTCTCTCCGTTTTGCAGTTATCGTATTAACTTATATTCGAAAGACCAGTCAGACAGATTTCTTCTGAATATATTTTACGCAATATTTGAATGAATTCTAAAAGCTCAAAAAGTTTTTAAACTATCTTTGTCATCGACAAATAGACAGAAATATAACAAATATGAATTTTTTTTTAACTAAAAGCTGAAAATTATGCTCGATTTTTTGACGATTACAATACTTCCTCGATACCTCGTATACGAGAAAATGAAAAAAATTCATATATTGTTTCCTCGTTATTAATGAATTAAAAAATTAATCATAATTTCGATGGCCTCAATTTTCCTCATTGCAATAAACGCTATGAAATACAAGGCAACATAATGTTTTGCTGAAAATGAGATTTGATTATTGACTGAAAGACGCAGATTCTGTTTGTATTCACCTATTGTAGAATTATTTATAAGATTTACAGCTACTCCCCTTTATTTGCCAATGAAATTAGTTCATTTGAATCCGGAAAAATGATAACCGATGTAAACTTCTGAAGAACTATTTTTCAATGGCATGTTTAGCTTGAGTCAAAATTCAGTAAAGACTGGCACATTTTACTTTTTGTGTACAACCTCATGTAAATGTAAAGTTAATTAAAAATAAGCAACAATAAAATCTCAGCAAATAAACCCATCAATTCCAAATTCATTATTCCCCTGAATAATAACATACTAAAAAACCACAGGATATTTAATGAATTTCGGAGATATATTTCATTAATGGATCCATCTACAACTGTGTAAAACTCATCAATAAAAAAATAAAAATAATGCAGTAAAATGTAATTGTGTCTAATGTTTTTGCTTGGAATTCAACAGTAATTAGAACTGTTCTAAGGTCCCTGGAATGCACGGATACAACATTATATTAAAATAAGTCTAGAATTTATTTTGCAAGTTTTGAATTTAATTCTTGAGTACGGGTGAATTAAAAAAAATGTTTTTTACTAATTAAACAATATGAATCTTGTGTTCAGTGAACATAAGCAAAAATGAATATTTTTGCGGACCTTCATCGATTTACGAACTTTGAAGTTCAAATTATCAATTCTGCTAGTTAAATCATTTGACTTTTATTAATTAGAAAGTTTCAGTTCATTTTAATTGTGTTGTTTCAATGTTCAAATTTTTTGAAAGTATCAACAGTGTTTATTTTCTTAAATCATTAACTTATTAATTAAAATCACATTTTAAAATCATTTTAACATAATTATTTTGAATGTTCATTAAAAATAACTACTATTTATTAATTATATATTACTTATTGAGAAGGATAACTGCCAAGAAGTAATCCTTACATCCAATTTCATTTTACAAATAATCGGGTTTTTTTTCTATTCAATCTACAATTTTTTTACAGTATAGTTTTAATATAATTATTATTAATGAATATCAAAAATAGCTACTATTTATTAATTATATATTACTTATTGAGAAATCCTTACATCCAATTTTATTTTACAAATAGTCGGGTTTTTCTCTATTCAATCTACAGTTTTTTCTTCTATTCAATTAACAGTATCTATCCAGTTAGTCTCAATTTGAATTTTTTTCATAATCCCATCAGTTTCGAATTTGTTAGAAGTTCTGCTGTGATAATAAGAATTATCAGAAGAAAAATACGAAATCAAACAATTATTTCAGCAGAAACAAAAGACTTTCTTAATTTTAATATAATTTTTTGATTTACAGAACAAACGGTATTTTTCCATAAGTCCATAGCCAGGAAAAGCGCAACACAAAAAAAATGAATATTAACGTTAGAGTGAACCTTCTTTTTATTTAATTCTTTGTTTCAAGGTGATCATAAATTCATGATAAAATAGGCAGAAAGAAAGAAAAGAAAAATCGGATAGTAGTTGCTTGGTCAAAGGGAAGAAAGGTCTCTTCGCAGAAGTTAAGACAGCCATTTGATGAAAGGTTACCCATATATCTTTCCTCAGAGAAGAGGCGAATACTTTATGGTGGCTTCAATTATTTTCAGACTAATTTGCCGAAGACCGTGATCTATCTTAAGTGTCTTTTCAAGCAGAGGATGGGAGCAAAAGAAATTCTTTTTTGCCTCTTGAATGAATGGAAGTAGACAATTCTCTGCACACAATGCGAGTCTGATAAAAGACTGTCACATAAGGTAAAGTGACAACAATTTTGCAAAATAACAGTCATTACAGTAGCAATTTTTTAAATTGGTTTCAAAAAGAAGTTACGCATAATCATGGTCTAAATATGATATTTTTGAAAACTTATTTGTTCTTAAGTACAATTGAATCTGCGAAAGATTAAAATCATACTACTGCCACCAGATGCAGCTATTGAAGAAAATAAAAGTCGCAGAAATTAAATTTTTACACCGAATTCACAACATTGAAAAGCATATTGATACACCAAGATCTTCAAAATAATTATTTACATGAGAATAAAATAAGGAATTACTGAAATTAAATTTTTACGAAATAATTCTGAATAAATCGTCGTCCTCTAAAAGTTCTATCGGTAGAACAAAATGCTTACAATTAGAATTTTTGGGCAATAAACCACGTGATTTATGATTTTACAGAAGAATAACGCACATAGATGTTTCTGCTGGATTTCAAATTATGAATATTGTAAACTGGGTGAATATATTGTAGAAGATATATATTTAGGTGACGAAATTCACGGGATATCTCTTAATAACTTGTCGGACCGCTTTTTACTCAGCGAATAGATACGGTATGGAATAAATAATTGTTGAAAGTCCCTTTCAGAAATATTGAGCCATGCTACCTCTATAGACGTCCATAACTATGAAAATGTTGCAGCCCAGCTATTTATTTTCTGCTCTCTATTGGGAATATCTCATATAAATATTCGTTGAGTTTCATGTCGGACAATTTAGATGGCCAAATCATTCGTTGGAATTGTCCAGAATGTTCTTCAAATCAATCGCGAACACTTGTGACCCCCGATTATATTGAGCATTGTCATCCATAAAAATGCCGTCGTTGTTTCGGAACGTGGACTCCATTAATGGTTGCAAGTATTCGCTAACTCCATGAATGGTTGCAAGTCGCTAAACACATAATCATTTCCAGTAAAGGATAGGTTCAGCTAAACCAGAAGACCCAGCCCATTCTATATCCCAAAGCATTATGGAGCCACCACCACACAACAGTACCTTGTTAATTACTTGGGTACACATCTTCGTGGGATCTGTGTCGCACTCGAATTCTCTCATCAATTCTTACAAACTGAAATAGTGACTCCTCAGACCAAGCTACGGTTTTCCAGTCATCAAGCGTCCAATTGATATGGTCACGAGGCTAAGAGAAACACTGCAGGCGATTTTATGCTGTTAGTAAAGGCACTTGAGTCGACCTTCTGCTTCCATAAACCATTAAAGCAAGATTTTGTCACACTGCCTTAACGGGCATGTCCGTCATACGTTACATATTGATTCATGCGGTTATTTCACGCACTGTTGCTTGTCTGTAACATTGATACGATTCTCCCCAGTGGTCATGGGCATAAAATGCAGGGGTCGGTCACGGCGTTGTCCATAGTGGGAGACCATGACTAAAATTCGGTATTCTCAGCACACTTTGACGTTGCGGAACTTGAAATGTTGAATTCCTGAATGATTTCCGAAATGGAATGTTTTCATTCAAAGTCTTTTAATTCCGTCTTGCGGTCATAATTACGTCAGAAACCTTTTCACATAAATTACTTGAATGCAAATGAAAGACCTGCCAATACACTGCCCATTTATACATTTTACACTACTATCTGTTATTTGCATTATTTCTATTCTATGACTTTTATCCCGTCAGTGTATTCCGAGGAAAATAATTATAAAACAAATGACCTATAAAAGAAATAATGCAAGAATTTATCTTTCACTTTTGCAGGAATTCCACAACGTGTTTTACGCATTCCAAATAAGATGTCAATATTATAAAATTGATATGGGAATAATGAAATATAAAATCTTTCAGAAAAAGCAGTGATTAAAAAAATCTTAAGGAACACGATTGCTTTATACTATTTTTAAATTCACGGTAATCCTACTGTGATGTTAACAAAAGCGAACTATTGAGTTGATAGGAAGGGATTAAAATCTCAAATTTGTGAGAATGACTAAAAATGGTACAATTATCACTTTTGGGAGCAATTTTTGATTAGTCTTTGCTGCATATTATCGAGATCCTATTGCAAAACAACAGCATTTATATAAATCCAAAAGAAAATAAATCATCAATCAATTAAAAATATTCTCAGAACACTTAAATATAAAAATTATGAACAAAATAAAGTAATTAAGAGAGTAAAATTTTGGCGGTTCCTGTGGCGGTTAATCAGCTAAATTGATATAAGAAGGAAGATACTTCATTTTTTTAAAGAAAGGTTAAAATCGATTTAGTCAATGATATTAGAAATATATATGTAAATCAAGTGTTGATATCAAATTGGTTAAGAAAATAATATTTCAAACATTAGATAACTCTGGCATAAATGTACGCTGAGGTGATAAAATCAAGTTTTTTACCTGATAAGTAAGTGTTTTATTAATTATCATTTCGAAAACGTTTGAAATTTCCATAAATATATAATCTTAAACGATCTAATGTTACTCTTTTTTTTCCTAAAAAGGATTCATTCTAGTTTCCTTCGAAACGTTAGGAAAGGTGTCAGATTTCGTAGAAAGATTAAATAAAATTAGCAGAGTCTAAGAATATAACCCTGCCAATCTCCTCTTAATGAAAGAGGTAATTTGATCCATACCCACAGTTAAAAAGAATTTTACTGTCGAAGTCAGCAAAGAAATCATATTTTTCGTGAGATACTTTATTGTAGACCACTTTATACGACCGGAGATTAGATGAGATTTCATGCTCACCAAATATTTTGTAACTAAAAGGCAGACAACTTGTGGATTTTGTAAGTTGGTAAATAAATGCATATAAGAAAATTAAAATTAACTAAAAGCGAAAAGAACAAATCACTTCAAAGAAAATTATTTGTTCATCTTGTTTAGTCCTTTTCTTTTCATGATCATAATTGATTGATTTCCAAAATCGGAAAATATTAATGAATGCTCTCTCATTAGTATTTACATATTCTTACAATTGTATGAAATTTTATATTTTGAGTTTTATTCTTGCAAGTAAAATACAGTGTTAGCAGGAAATAAGTTTTCCATTTCTAAAAGCTTTAGAATGCGTTATATTGATTCAATGAAATAAAATTTGAACTGCTGATAGTTATCCCATAAATAATAATATTTAGTTCAAGATTTCACCGATAAGTAGCGCTGTAAACACATACAACATACTTTATAAATGTTGAATAACATTAAAAAAGGCGCCATTACAACTGTTCAGTATATACCCCTTCATGTCCAACAATCTTTTTTGATTACAGAACCATATATCCATAGCTGACCGGAGTACGTCTGCTAGAATAATTAGCTTTCATTTCACCAAGAGATGAAAGATGAAGAAAGAAAAGGTTAAGTAAGAGTTCATCGGGATTAGTGATTGGTAAATTTTTTAATAGCTTCTGTACGCATTTTTCTTTATATCTGATAATTTACGTTATTGTATTATCTGATAGTTATTTTATAATTGAAAGGAAATTTTTATCTTAAATTCATAAAAATATAAAATTTGAATAAAAAATAATAAAACCTTAAAGAAATTTTTAATAAAATTTCCTCTGCTTCAAATGATTTCAAAGCATTGCAATTTCAATATATTGCAATACTTCGTGCAAAGTATTGCTATTTCAAAAATTATAAATATTTTATATAATAATATAAATATTTTACGCATTTTATTATTTTAAGCTCTTTTAACATATTCTTTTACAGTACTTGAAACATTTTTAAGCACTTTTTCTTTTTTAAAACAGGAAAAAAGAGCAATGAAAAATGAACAAACTTATTTATTTTTTTATCATTGCATATTTTTGAAACTACATGCTAACTGTAAATACAACAAAATAACAAAAATGTTATTAAAAACATACTTTAAGCTGAAGCTTGTCAAATTTGGAAAAAATAATCCGTCATATTGTCTAGTCAACAAAGGAAAAAGAGTAGAATGAAATATCAGAGGAAACAATAACAGGGATATTGAGTTTCATTATAACAATGAAATGTGTTGTTATAATATATTCTTAAAATGTTTTTTAATGAATCAAGATTAAACAAAAAAAAATTATACATCTCTAAATTAATATCGCGCAAAATATAATTTAAAAAAAAAGAAATTTCAATGTAGTTTAAAACTTTTTAACATTGAATATAGTATTTTTCTGCTGTAACATTTTCAATAATTATGATAGTAACTGTCGAAATTTAGTTCAATTTTTAATTAATCAGTACACTAATTGAAATTTCAAAAAATCTAAGATGCGCATGTTTCCATCATGTCCATTTGATTGTAATTTTAGATATTTTAATTGAATCTGTTTGATATTTATCAGTTCCAAGATAATTATCAGATACTTACTTCTTATATTATTGGCTATTCGTATGAAAATAAAATATGATAGAATTGACAGGTTTCAGTTTAAAAAATGTTTCTAACAACATTTTTAATATTTTGTTATGTTTACAATTAACGTTTAGTTTCAAAAGTAAACAATAATGAACAATTTTTAAGTTTCATTTCAGAATATATGAATGTTTTTCAGTACAAATATGCTGGATTTAAAACACAAATGCGATTTTTAATTAGAATAACAAAAATGGAATTTAACCTTTTTCATACCTTTTCTGTATTCGTTACCTTACCTTAACCCCCATTCCACACATATAAACCTTATATTTTTTAGAAAATATGTTTGTATCAAATTATTGAAAGAATAAGAAAGATCTATATTTAACATATATTAAATCTGTATTTACATACATTTGATATTTTTTGAGAAAAGAAGCTTGAACATACAACTTTGAAAATTTTTTTGTTTTTAATTTTTTATACGCTTATTCGAAAAAAACTTTCATCATTCCTCATTCAGAATAAAATGCCTTATTTTAAGATAAATTTCAAGACAATTTATTCATGTCGTAAAAAAATGTATTTTGTATAAGGATTTGCTATTTTTTGAGGGATAGGTGCTATTTTTTAAGTAGTGAAGATTTTCGATCAGAATATTCCTTATCTGCGTTTTGTTCCGATTCTGTGTCATGTTCACTTTCCGAAATTTCATCAGTATCTGACAAATCTGAGTATTATCATTTTCACTATTAGTAGGAGCATTTATGAGATCTCTGAATCTCTGCTGCTCCAGTTCGTCATATCCATAACATAAAAAGAATCTCAAACGTTAGTGCATATAGGGTTTAATTCGACACCATAATCTTCTTTGAGTTCCCCCAAAGACGTATAAAAAGTAACAGGTGTTAATAGAATTTATATACAAAAGGGAAAGGATGGAATCAAAAAAAACCCGTTAGTCCTGACAGATTTCAATCAACTGGCTGCTTCAGTTTTGATTGTCGTGTTGACGTGGACGTGAAGGAACTTATTTCCAGCACACGAATTCTATCGAAATTTTGACATAAAATAATAACTGTGTGAAAGGGCTACAAAAATTTGACTTTAGTCATTTCTGAATCATTTTATTCTTAGACAGATAGTTTAATATTATTCCAAAAAAGCATTTTTTTTTAATTTCTAGAAATGAGATGCATTAAAATATCACATACCAGAAAGTGAAATGGAACGTAATTTCACACTTATAAATAAGATTTTTAATAATTTTGAAGCATATTTTTAGGAACTTGACCACATTGAAATGATATTTGTATAAATTATACCCTATTGAAGTAACTGCAACTGTGAAAGAATTTCATCTGAGTTAATTCATGAAGGAAACAACAATAGCAGCATAAACAGAGGAAACGGCAGTTAAAATGTTTTCAGCAGCTTGTATCTAAGGAATTTTGAAAATTATAATGAATATACTATTTAAAATGACATGTAGCGTACTGTTAATGGTCTCTTAATCTTCATTCAGCTATAATCAACTTCATTATACCATAATTACAACGTTCGTTTGATTAATAAGTTTTTTGTAAACATAATCTTTAATTCAACAATTTTCTGAAGTTATGTTATAGTAGAACTTTTTGAGACAAATTATATACGATCGAAAGGTTTCGTTGAAAAAAAAATATTCTCATCTTGAAAAAAATTCACTGATAAAATTAAAATGCAATCATTCTTATCACTAAATAATCGCAGCCAATATTTCCAGAAAATAATTAAATGATAAAACGAGATAAATAAGCACACTAATGAGAAGGAAGTGGTAAACACATTAATAGCATTTAGATAATCCTTTAATTTTTTCGGAAATTGATTAACAAAAATGATTTTTTTTAAAACGGGGAATACTGTTTACTTTCCACTTCAAAACAAGCGCCTTCTTAATTATCTTTTTAAGATGGATTTTTGGAATTCTTTCCATTGCTTGTGTTTGTTCTTTTAAGGGTTATGATAGGAAAACTTTTCAAACATAAAAATTTGCTTTTTTTTAGTAAGATAATCAATACATTTTGCTTGATATAGTTATCATAAAATAGTAATGTTTCGAGTTACGCGTTTGCTCACGCCTAGATGTTTTCCAATTTTGAATATTTCCCGTTTTAAAATATGGCGAAAATGAAAAATTCAGAAGGAAAAAAAAAGCAAAAGAAAAAGTAGTTTTTGTTCTCTCACTCTTTCAAAATTGAGCCACAAATAATCAAATTTCTTATGTAATAAAAAGTTGCTGACCTCTTCGTTTTGTTGATATTGATGAGCTGTTTCCCTTAAGGGACAAAAAGCTGGAAATTGATAAGGTTACATTTCTTAAAAATTAATATCGCTGTATCCCCCTGAAAGTAGAATCGTAAAGACCCCCAAGCAGTGGATATTGAAAAACTTGGGAGGAAAAAGTGAATCCTCCTGAATGAAAATGGGTCATGTCGTTTTGATTGCTATTTTCCTCTGTCAGAGCGTAAATAGTTGTTTCTTTGAGATATTAGAGTTACGAGGGAAGAATTTAAACTGATTTTGATGAGTGATTTTCTAAAATTAGACTGGATTTGCATACATACGATTTATGCGCTTTTTGTAAATCCCGCCTATCCTGAAATATTAGAATTCTTACGGTAACTCATAATCCATGCATTATTCACAAAATGAACCAGTCTTTTAACAATAGCCTTCTGCCAAAAGAATTGCTATTCTGATGATTTTAACATAATATTTAAGGTATGACAAACTCTCTGATGATGATGGCAAATATTATGCAAAAAAATCACTTAGAATGCTGTATTGAGAAAGCATATTTGGCATATAACTACTCCTTGGTAGTAATGTACACCCAGAAAGGGTTTTTAGAAATTTAGCTTGATTTGAATTTAAAAAAATCAATTAAAATTTTAATATTTACTTTAATAACTTCTGTAGATATTACTTCATAAAAATAATTATAACGCTCCTTCAGAATTTAAAAAAAAAAAGTTTTCAATATTATTTCCATTTATTTTTATAAAGGTTTTTAAATAATTCTATAACATCTAACAACTTTAGTAAACTCAAGCGCTATATGCTGATATTAGATACCTTATTTTTGTGAACATTATCGCTGCTATTTGTTTAAATGCAAATTTTAAAATATAAATTTAAATAGATTTGTCTACCTTGAAACATCATCATTATGTGATATTCAGGACTGAAGATTCAGACTTCATCTTTTATATTTGTTTATTTAGTAATGAAAATTGTCTCGTTAAAGATCTACTGCTTTAAAATAAATCCAATTTACTATGATAGTTTCGTGAAAATTTATTTTACTATAAATGCATTTTTTCTTCAATATTTCTCTTCTAAATTCTATTTAAGATTAAATGTAACATATCTATCTCACAAACAGACAGACAAAACATATTATTTCTATGATAAAAGACCAACAATAAAATGGTAGAAAAAATTAAAAATATTTGAAATGTATGGGAGAGAAAATTTTGCTGTCACACCCGAAATAGTTTGCGTGGAAATGTTTAGCATTAACTGTATAAAAAAGGAATATATTCTTCACTTAAAACATTCGACTGAAATTAGCTATATAATTTTATATATTATAGCTATATAATTTATATATTATACATAATTAGCTCGATTCCTAACACGAGAAACATGCTAGGACATTTTACAACTTACCAAAAAGTGTAAAACACACACATTTTAATACCAATTTTGTCAAAAATTGATTTTGGAATTTGTTATCAAATAAAAACAACACTGGAAAAATTAAAAACTAAGTTTTCGAAATTTAAGATGATTTAAAAAATAATATTTGTTCTATAATATGTTCCTCAGTTACAGAGAAAAATGTTATATATTCATTTCATTTTTAATTGAATAAAATTCGATTTGAAATTTGTGAATTTTTTTTTCTTATTGAATATTTGATACTTATGAAGTATCTATGTGCGATTATGTTTGTTTTATGCTCAACACAACCTTCAATCCTCTGCTGGAGATTTTTGGATCATGCACAGAATACAAATAGTACCAACTTAAATCTATCATGTTAAAAAATAGTAAAAATTTTATTTACCATTTTATGGCATAATTAATTTTAAATAAAAGCTCATTGATCTTGGTTCTTTTGCATATAGAGCGTTCGCAAAATATTGGTTATACGCTTGACAATTTTAATAAACTCACTGCAGTAGAAAAGTAAGCTGCAGTTAAAATCATTCACTTCTATTTTAAGTATACCGTGAAGTGGCGTAAATGAATATTCAAATGCTTCACTGCCAAATTAAGTCTCATCAAATACAGAAACCACGATTATTCTTCAACTTACATACCATCAATACAAAGACATCTTTTTGCACATTTGATCATTTTCATCTGGGTTACGTGTAAAATAATTGTTCATTGCATAAGACGCTTGTGTTCGGACAATCATAAATCAGGGGGCAGCATTGTTTAAGAAAGAGGAATTCAATCCCTTTATCCGAAAAAAAAATTATATTTAGACGAATAAGCATGCCATTCTTGCTACTCAATAAAGACTTTGATTGCCATTTGGTTCACTGACCTTCAATATGATATGACGCAAGTTTAGAATTTCAAAGACAATCCATTTATAAATAGGATTTTTTTTTATTTCCCACATCAATCAAGCCTTCCAGGTTATTAATATGTTTGCAAAGCAGGACGCTAACAGAAACAAATAGAATGGGAATTTGTAAGTTACTCTTGAATTGAGGAATTTTCATGACACATACTCAAAGCGAATAATTGTCACACTAATCAATGGTCAATGAATAATGGCTTACATTGAAAAATATTTTGATTTGCTTGGCATCTAGAGAGGGCACAGATCAGTTTAAAGTTCCTCTTACTCCTTTGAATTCCCATGTTTCCATTGTAATATCGAAGTAGTTAATTATAGGGCATAGTGTGAGAGTTTCCTAGATCCGGATGATCACGTGTCTCTCAATAACGATTGGTCACGCTGATATCTTTAAATGATGCCTTTCAGCAAAACAATATTATATACCTTCAGAAAATCGTCTGAACCCTTAAAAAAATACTTGAATATTCCAAAATAAATAGACCAAATAAATAAATAAGACTAACATTCAAGAGTCACATGGGATAATCTATATGACATTAAATTTTATACAACGTCTTGTCGTGAAGGTATACAATGGCTATTTCGGGACTAATTGTTAATTTTAAACTTTTGAATACGGGGAAGATTTCTATACCACACGATTTGTTTTGCTCGCATGACGTATTTGCGGCATCTCCACATCTCTCCCCAAAATCTAAACTCTGTCCACACCTTAAATACGCTTAATATGACAGCTCAATCTAAAAAATCAAGGAAATTTTATTTTTTCCATTTGAAATACATATGTTTTTTCTGTACAGGATTCACTATCTAAGAAAAACAATATATATATATTTCCCATTTGAAATACATGTTTTTCTATAAAGGATTCACCATCTGCGAGAAACAAAAAAAAATTATTTTCTTCCATTCCAACTACATATGTTTTTCTATACAGGATTCACCATCTGAGAAAAAAAAAAATTTCCTTCTGAAATACACATGATTTTCTTTACAGGATTCATTATCTGAGAAAAACAAAAAAAAATTACTTTTTCCATTTGAAATACATATGTTTTTCTAAATAGGATTCACCATCTGAGAAAAAAAATATTTTTCCCACTTGAAATACACATGTTTTTATAAAAGGATTCACCATCTGCGAGAAACAAAAAAAAATTATCTTTTCCATTGTGGAGTTAACATGTTCAAATGAGCGTTGGTTGAGGAATATTTTCTCCAAAATTTGATAGAGGTTTCAAAATTTAGGAAACAGCTACATACAAAATGCCATGCCCTGTAAGTAGTACTTCATTTATCGTTTTCTTAATCTGGCAAACATAATACCAAAATTGTGCGTTTTCTTCGGATTAAAAGAAGTGGGAAACGAAGACATTCATTGACATCTCGACATCGAATTTTTTAATGGTTATAATGCTATCTCTTTATTTACTTCGTTTTCCAAGAAATAAAACAAAGGTTTGTAGCCTTAAAAGTTATTTCAGAAATTCAAAGTTCTTTCAGTGCAAAGTGGTATTATGTCATCCTCTCTTCAATGCTGGATATTCATTTCCCCTGTGTACCGATCCAGTTCGGCAGAGCCCCATTAGCGGCAGTCGTACGGGAAGATAGCGAAATAGAACTTTAGCCGCCGAGATGGAATATTAACTGGCAAAGCAGCATCTTTGACGAGCCTTTGCAACGAAGCTTAAATACTCTTGTGCCGGGCGTTCCAGCGTTACAGAGATTAAAAGGTAAGTTTGAAAAGGCGAAGGATTGAAATTCGCCCATCCGACCCATTGCAGAGCTAGAAATGGCATCCGAAGAGGTAAAATGACGCGACACCAGAGCATTTGCATCTCGACGCAAGAGTTTATGATCAAATGATCTGTATACCTAACATGGGTTGAAAATCCATCGTTGTGTTTCTAGTTGGAACCGCCGAGTACATAAGGATGGTTTTCCTGTAAATAATTGCTTAGAATCAAAATCAGCTTGATATTGCTTTATTGAACTTAACTTGCCCCTCGATAAAGATATAATTTTTAAAGCTATTTCTACAGGTGACTATTTAGACTAAGAAATGCCTTTTGATACCTTTGAGGATCGAATTCTTTTCCGTACTTTTTACAATGTATTTCATAAAATTATTATCAAATACTAAATAAATATTAAATAAATACTAAATTTTATCTAACATAATGTTTCGTTTTGCATATTCGGTTGAATCAGACACATTTCTGAAAATGGCATCGAGAAGTGGCCGATTAGAGAGCAAATTGCTTCGATCTGCCGAAAGTCTTTCTCCTAACCTGCAGAGTCTTAAATTATGTTGCCTAGTGATAAAATGCAATTGCATATTTCTTCATATTCAAACCATTACCCATAATACCATAAGGCCGCGGTGGCCTGGTGGTAAGGTCTCGGCTTCGGAACCGGAGAGTTTCAGGTTCGAAACTCGATGCGACAGAAGACCCGTCGTGTAAGAGGGTCCGGTGCATGCAAAATTCGTTGGGGCCAAACGTCCTCCAGCGGTGTGGTGTGGAAGCTTGGAGAGGGGAAGTGTGAGCTCGGTTATCGTCCTCGTCATCTGTCCGAGGCCCAAAATTACGAGGTCCGTCCCAAAATATCCCAAGTGTTGCTTCAAAACGGGACGTTAATATAACTAAACCAAACCAAACCCCAGAATACCATTGAAATTTGTGATCTAAATGAGAAAAATTTATTAGGAAAACATCATTTAGTACAAAAGAAATGCTAAGGGAATGCGAATGAAGAATGAATAAAAATAATTCCTCAAGTAGTAAAAAACCTCATGAAATGAATTATATTGCTTGTAATTTTTTTTTAGTAGAAGAATATGCAAATATGGGATCATGCTATTTTTCTTAGCCAGTTGTTAATTATAAATTCAATTTTCTAACTAAAGTTGTTTAAAAATTTTGTTAGTAAAAATATTATAAATTTTTCATATATTTAAATATGTTTTAGTTTTTTTTATTACTCTTTCAGTTCTTAAGCTTAAACGAGAATTTAATATGACATTTGTAAACTTTTAGGGAAGAAAGATAGAATAGTGTGTACGCACTCAATTTGAGAGCCAGTGCTCATCTGTCTTCCATAAGATGGCTTAAAGACCTTTCAAACTAGCCTTAAGTAGTTTGGAATCCCCCAATACGAATGTGAAATCGTTTGAAAAGGTGAAGAGAATTTTTGCACTTCACCGAGCGTATGAAAATGAGAGAAATGTCAATTTTAGAAATATTTTTCCGATCAAAAGAAAATTCTGCAAAAAAAAAAGCACGGGAAGTGTCTTAAGGGAAATTTAAAATTCAAGTTCTGTAAAAAGATTTCACAACCATACCTTAATGGTTAAAAAGTAGTTCAATATCAAAATATATTCAATCAAACTCCAAAATATTCCCTTGTGAATGCTTTTTTGTATGGATTATTCTTATGCTTTCATTTAATTTTACGAAATCATTTTTTGCTCACATCTTGCCGCATTAGAGTTTTGAAACTTCGTAAACTTGTGTTTTCTGAATAAAAATATGGTATTTTTCAAATCTAATATTTAATTAAACAATTTAGTTAAGCTCGAGCAGCGCCACTTAGAAGTGAATTTAAAAAGTAATGATCTCCAGATTCAATCATATTTGTAGGATTATAAAATAAAAACTCCGAAATAATTAGATTAAACAAATTCTACATTTATAGTACAATAATAAAAGTTACTAGAACATTAAAGAAGAAAATTTGGAATTAATTTATTTTCTTCTCCATATACGTGTTGTGTATGGAGAAGATATTTTACCATTAAACTGTTAGGGTTTCCACTTTCCACGTACCTTCAGCAAAAATGATTTGCTTTTGCAATCTTTTATTAATTTTTTTAAAAATTTAATTTATTTATTTATTGCTTTAGGGAGAAGGTGCAATAATCTGTAAAAAAAGAATCCCATTATATGTACTTAATTATAAAAATAAAAGATATTGTTCATAAAAATAAGCATATGACTTTATAGATCGCCACGCTTAACATGAATTACGTAACAGCGTGCCTGACTTAGAATGAAATAAACGGCAACACTTTTAACTTCACAAATAAATTATTTCTCAGCTAAGAAGAAAATTTAATACACTCTTTCAATGGTTGAAGAAACGTTTTGCTACGAGTGTTTTTCATCACATCCATTTCACCTTTAAATATGACAAACTAAAAGGATTTCCGCAGCATTGAATTTTATTATAGCGACCTTTGAACAATCACTCAGGTGAATTTTATACCGTTTTTCAGCCATATCTCTTTGAGCTGTCCCAGAAAAATGTTTTTTGAAAGGGCGCACACAAATGATTACTTTTGGGGAAGAAAAAATAAGCAGCTAAATATATGAAAGAGTTTTTACAGACTGACTGCTGGACCCCTTTCATCTTTTCATACTTCACACGACACAGAGCGGAAAATCCATCCGAATTTAACGGTAGAGATGTATTTATATTTTGTATTTGACGGTATTTTTCTCTTTCGCTCTGCTAATACAGGGGGAATTTCTGCTCAAAAGGTTCTTCTCGAATCCTCTCTGAAACGAGAAGAAAGGCAATAAAGGGTCGGTGTACCGCTTTGAAAAGGAGCTACAGTCGAGTCGAATTCATTTCTTCAATTTTAAGCTAAAAGCGAATGGTTCATCTTTTTCTCGGACAAATGCAGTAAAAAATCACTAATGTTTTGTAGAAGTGTTTCGTTGTGGTTTTAACTCAAAAAGACAGGAAAAAAAACGAAAAAAAGTTATGAAATAAAAAATATGTAGTTCCCTGCTATTTGAAAATACTTAAAGATAAATCATTACGTTCAGGGTGATATTTTTTGAACAATGTCATTGCATGTTTATATTTTTGAATTCCATAAAAACATTCTACGACATAAAAAATTTTCAATTAAAATCCAAATGTATTTGGAATTATGAAGCTATACATACACGTATGTAGGAAGTAATATTATCTATAAACTTGTTTCAAGGATAATAATTAATTAAAATGTTTAGTTCATTTCGATTGTAAGAAATGACAACTATACTCGTGTCAAATCAGATCTAGCTGAAGTTTACCAACCTGTTAAATTCAACCAATAAAATGATTATTTGCATTTGAAAAATTTATACAAAAGTACCTTTTATATTAAAAATATTAGATATGAAAGTATTTTAATTCGAGCAAATATATTACCTCGCATACATATAGCCCCCCTCCCAGTGGGAAGTGAAGCTTCCAGAATGGGGATTGGTTTTTACCGTCCTGGTGAGTACAGAAATGGTATGAAGTTGGTTACCCTCTGTTGATGATAGGACGTGCCTACTTCGGGAGAGAATGTACCTTAGCCGGTAAGACCCTTAAGATTCAACTATAGTTCGTGCCTATTCCAGTCATTCATATTGTTATGGATTCGGGGTTCTTTCGATTTGTTAGTTGATGAAGAAGCAGTCTTTAGTAACGAACGGCGACTTTTTTAAAACTAAGACACTGCTACAAAGACAACAAATACACAGCCGAGACGTACACACAATACACAGCAGCATACTTTAACAAATGGTAGTAGCCCACAAGTAGTAATCGGTAGTAATAACAACCACAGCACACAAAGCGGCCTGACAGAATTCAGCAGGAGGAGGCAATCTATGTAGCTACTCTCTATGATCTCTCCAAACGCCTGCAATTCTCCACTGTCTCCTCGCTTTAGCTGTATCCAACTGTCGACTGACTACTCCGCATACGACTCGATGCTGCTTCTGTAATAAACATCAGGATTCGACACACAGCTCAATTCACCAATCATTTGAGCTCCAAACAACGCTCGTGCTTCGCTGGACTGATTCAACTATTCCGCCGTTGACTCGCTATACAGTTCTAAATCTCTCAACGACTCAATACACGACTGTCTCCGACTTCAGAGTGCCGGTCTTTTATAGTTTTCGGAGGCGGGTAGAAAAGGTTCTGGAACAATCAGGAATATCTCGGTTTCTATTGGCTGTATCGCCAAAATTCTTGAAGATTTAAGTATTATCTTTTTTTGTAGCCGAAATTGTCAAATTCGTCGCTAAATTATCAAATGGTCATCAAGCTCTGGGTTCACTGATTCGACATCCGATCAACATCCAACAGAGCTGATTGAACTAACCGTGCTGAGAAGCAACATTACAGATTTGTAACATTATTTTCCCGTCTTCCTCAAGACAGGTCGGAATAGTCTATTGTAATCACTTGGTATATAATAAATTTTACAAAAAATGCAAAATTGGGCAGTAATTAATTATTTACTGCTAGACCAGAACACTAATAAGGATATGTCTTAACTCATTCCTTCTCATTTCTCTGAAAGCACAAGAAGAACTGCAGTGACAAAGCTGAAGAAGGAAGATTATAAGAATTTTTTATGTTTTCGCGCTTTTATGCAAAATAATTTATAAAGGATATGCCTTTTTAACCTGTCCATACCCTTTTAAATTGAACTGGTACATCTAAAGAAATTGCACCTCCATCGTGCTTATTGTCTGACATTAAAGCTGCATGTTGGCTTATCCTGCGCTGTCGGAGCATGTGTCTTCCCCCTGCGTAGAATTAAAGACGGTTCCATTATTCCATAGCGACCCTCCTTGTCATTTCATTGACAGCTGCATATTTAAATGAAGAAAGCATTCTATTCATCGGAGTTCTAATCACATGTATAGATTAAATTTTTAAAACATGGCATTTGAGCAAATCTTTCAAAAATCAGGAATAATTAATTCTTATTGTCACTCATGGAGCTCAATGCAATGAAATGCTTTATAATGCAATTTGTAAGAATTGGATCACTGCTGCACATGCATCATTGCGTGCAATTTACCTGTAGACATTGAGGTCTTTATTGCACGAAATGTTAATTGCACATTTCTGGAATTATAAATTTATTCTGGAATTATTCAATTTCTTTGCCTTTAAATATGGCAATGCAAAAAGATAATCGAAAAAAAAATTTGAAATGTGATAACTACTCCAAAATTGTAAATATTTTTGATGAAATTTTGGTCGAATTCTATTGATAAGTCTGTATGTCGTGTGAATTTGAACACGATAACAAAAAAACACTAACAACTAGATAGATGAATTTAAGTATAAAATATTCTTTAAATAGAATATACTTTGGACTGATTTCTGTCGGTTTGTATATTGACGAATATGGAATGCAAAAACTCAGAACTCATTACTTAGATAAATGAAATTTAGTATGCAATCTTGTATCCAAAGCTGTTGGTCTGTTTAAAATTAGAGTTTCAGTTGGTCGTAAAGACAGATGAAAAAAAAAGATGCACGAAAAATACATTCTAGGTTTATGCCATAACACTATCTAGTATCAAACACTTAGGTAGCAGGCACATCATATTGCAAAATACTATACAATGTTGCTTGATATTATAATATGTAATTAAATATTCCACAATATTACATAATATTGTGAATATTATACAATATTATATAATATTGTATATTATGTGTGCTATGGGGCACGACATGCTGTATCATTAAAACGGAAGTCATGAAGGATAACCTCCCGTGAGTTGTTTCATTTCCACTTTATGTTCGATTTCGAAGGCAATACACATTTGATTGCACATATTCACACGATGATATTACCCAATGCCTGTCATTTTCATTTCAAGGGAGGACGCCTTTAGTAATAGAAAAAGCTTAAAAGAAAGCCCCAGCCGTTGGCTTCTGAAATTATGATTGTTACAGAAAAAAATAGAAATTGTATAACTAAACATTTTATGCCGAAAATGGCTGAAATTTCGTTTATACACGAGTCATTGTGGCAGGGATTTTTGTTCGGCAGCTTCTTTGACTTTAGAAAACACTCTACTACACAAACTTAATTTCTAATACTTAAATTCTCATATACTTAAATTTCTTATTTAAATTTAGAGCTTCAACAGTGCCGAAATTTTGATTCTACAGCTGGCTGAGTGCCCATTATAGGAATTTCCCTTGAACTATGAATTCGACCTATCAGCATATATACACACTTGCACAGAGAAAGGTCTAATGAAAAAAAAATTGTAACATTTTGTTAATTTATTTTAAGGTTACAAAGAAGTGTTTAACTTCACAAAAAGAAAAAAAAAAGGATTTTCCCAATAATTTTTTATTTCCATTTGGAATTTCAATAATTCTTATGCATTATACCATATTTAATAATACAGTTACAAATGAAGTCAAGCATGTGTTACAAATACATATTGAATGCATGATATTTTTTTTTCTTTTTCTATTTATAATGCATGGTTGTTGGTTTCTTTTTCTTCTGATTAGCTCATGAGTGGAAGTCAAAGGACCAAATAGAAATTTTATGTGTTGGGCCATCACCCCTAGGCGACTGCTTAACATCACTTACAAGCGCTTCTTCGAAAAGACATTTTACTACGTCGAACGCTTTCACTTGAACGTTTAGAAACGCGATAGTCCTAAGCTTCGCACCGAGAGAAGAAGCGAAACAAGAAACTTCGCATTTCCCCCATTCCTGAGCCCGGGAAATGGAAAGGAAAATTGTCAGGGAAAAAAGATCGCCCGTGGGGTTGAGTGTGTCGGAAACTAATCGTGTTTGATCTGCGAGCCGAATTCACCATTCCATTGAGATTCGCATTTTCAGAAATCCATCTACTATCGATTCGGGGAGAAACGTGTTTGCAAATCGAGGCGAAGCTATATGCAAGTACGTTTAGTAAGCAACCATTAAAAGGACTCTATAACTCCCCACCCCACCTTTTTTTCCTACTACTATTTTCGATAAAATCTGTCTTGCTTTGCCGCAGTTAGATGAAAACTGTTAAGAAATTTAGATTTTAAAAACTTTTTCCTGTTTCGGTACACAAAACTTTAAAAAAATTTCTTACTTGCTTTCCTTAAAATGCTTCTTTTTTATTCGACTTTCAATATTTGCACACATTTTTTTTTTTTTTTGAAGAATCCTTTTAATGAACTTAATGGAATTTGCCATCCAGTGCTGAATATTTAAATTAGTTTTGGGAAAAAAATGTTGATTCAAAAAGTTTTGTGATTTTTTTTGTTGAAAAATATCCTTTTATTTTATTTATTTTTTTTACTTTTACTATTTGTAAATAAAAAATTTCAATCGATATTTTTGATAAATTCATGACTAATTTTATTAAGTGCTTAATTTTGTGTTTACAGAAAAAATGTCAAGCAGATTTTATAAAATGTGTTTGGCTTTTAGCATTTTGTAATAGGCACAATTTTGAAAAAAACAAGAAGAGAAAAATGAGTTTAAAGATTCAAACCTAATAATATCACAAATAAATCCAGCTTATATTTTTAAAAAATATTTTTCTCAGTAGTAAAAAATATTTTAAAACGAAAAAATAATTTTATAAAATTTTGTCAATAATTATTCTAGTTTAACAATTATAATTAGAAAAAAAATAATGAAAATTTCCAAAATAAATATTTGTTGTTTATTTTAATGCTTTTACTTTCAATATATTTAGGAAATCAGTCAATTTTTTTTCTTCACATGCTTGTTAATTCTTAATGATAATTGTAAATTATTTAAATGAGCCATAATTTCAAAAATCCATTAAAATCGAGTAAAGTTTCTATAAAAACGAATTGATTAGAACTGGATTTAAACACATCTTTGCAACATTTTTAATCGCTATTCTTTACTTGAAATTAAATTTAATGGGGAAAGCGGACGTAAATTTTGCCTTGTTGAAATTATATTATTTTAATAAACATATACAAATAAATTACTTTCAGTTTCACTAATCCACTAATCAATTTAGCAACCAAATATCAAAACCGTTTTTTGAAACTTTTTTATTTGGGAAATCTGGTTTAGGAGCTCTACACTTCTTACTATTCAAAATAAAATGGCATCCCTTTTGTTTTCACACGACATTTCCGAATCAGAAACAAAATAAACGAATAAGTACGTTTCAATTTTAAAAATGGCCCAAACTTGGTTGGTAGATATTAACACATAATAAAGGCTAGTAAAATTATCAAAGTTAAAAATAAACATTAAATAAATAATTGAGTTTTTTAGAAAAGTGTTTTATTTTAAAGCTAATCGTTAGGGGCCTTTCCAGTACAAACATAAAATAAAACAGTGAAAGAGGACGTGAGACCATAAAATCGAGTCTGTCAAAATGACTTCGTATATCGCAAATGTTTTCCCGATCTTTTTGAAATGTTCTGAGAACTCAGACACATGCACAGCGATAAATTTAAACACAAAATTCAAAAATCGGCATTTTTATCGATTTTAGGATACCAAACTGAAGTTCAAAAAGTGTGAAGAAAATGTTAACTTACTATCTGAAACATTTAAGATTTGATCCATCTGTTTTTATTTTTAAAAACAGAAGGAACGATGGCGTGCACACACATGAAAAACTGATATCTTCGCAAACGATTTAAATACACTTTTTTAATTACTTGATGCATGAAATTAAGCAGGCAGATTTTTTAATCATACTGTAGATCTGAATCCAATTCCGAATCTAATTCGTCCGTTGGTCCGTTTGTATTTCTAAAACTCTTGTCATGATCTCTCGAAAACAAAGAGGCTTCAATAAATGAAATTTTGTGTGCCGTCTCTCTTTTGGTCAGACTTCTAATTCAATGTGTGGGAAGAGAGATGTTCGGTAAAACAATAACCCCGCTGTCTACTCTGAAACCTTTCGAACATAAATGTCTTCCAATGATGTGAATCCCACCTGCATTTCCAATGTAATTCCACTCGCCAATGCATCTCTTACCAGGGGTCACCTCAGACATGGGGATGAGAAGCTTCTGGTATGCTGGTTGGTCTTACTATCCTGGTGGGCATGGAAATATTGTGAGGCCAGTTACCATCTACTGATGACAGGGCGTGTCTGCTGTGGGAAAGGTTTAACCATAGCTAGCGATGACCCTTAGATTCAAACTTAGTTCCCACCAATTCTGTTGCGGCGTCCGGTCATCTAGATTTTTCTGTGTATCTTCGGAAAGGTTGGAGTAGCTATCTATCGTTAGCTCGGTCATAAAAACAGAAAATTTTCTATGGTATCATGCTACTCTTTCAAGACTTAATTTTTCTTGTCTGTTTTGAATCCTTTAATTATGTTTGATTGCAAAATAATAATGATAGTTAATGACACCATTTGCATATAATTTATGATAATTCAAATATATTTCTAAGCAGTTAATGATTTAAAAATGAAGAACATTGAATGTCTGTGATAAAGTAAAAAAAAATAATAAACTACCCCAAATGTAATTGTTGTTCTGAATTTTTAATGCAATCGATTATTTCTTCATTTTTTTTTTCCTTTCTTTTCTAAAAATACAGAATATATTTGAATTTTTTAATGACGATAACGTATGAAAACCGTATTTGGCCAAAAACAGTGGCCGATTTTCGTGCACTCAGAATACGTAGAACATCGCACCATACAATTATATACTATAGAACACTTCAAAGCCTAAATATGTCTCTAATTAGCTGCCTTGCATATTGTTGGCGATTTGTTACTTTCTTTCAAACTGAGAGCTTAAATATTCACATATAAACATCTGATAAGTAAATACATCCACCTTTCTAAATAAACAAAAGAAAATTATGTGATAAATGTTATATTTCTTTTACACGTAATATGTGACTATTTGGAGCTTATGAATTCTAACTGCAATTCTTTCAACATTTCATATAAATTAAAGTGAATATGCCCTAACATTAGATTTTAAAAGATAGAAGGAAGAATTTATAATGTGACTTGAAACGTGACTAAAAACTTCTTTTTAGAAAGAGAAAATTTCTAAAAGGGGGATTTCGAAAGAAAAAAATAACAATAATGAAAGTAGAAAAATAAAAGTAGTAATGATATACTAAGTAATGACAAAAATAAAAGTGAAATGCAAAAGTATGGCAGTGAATCTGTTTATTTTGAGGCAGTGGTTTTATGGTAGAGTTTATCATGGAAAAAATATTTAATAGTAATTTTATCACAATAAAATGTTGAGTTGCTCCTCCGGAAATTAGCCTCCAAACTAGCTTCCGGATATCGAACTGGGTAAAGAAGCGAATAAAACTAAAGCATTGGTTTTTCGTTTTTAACCAGAAAGGTAATAAACTAAGAAAAAAATTGAAACAATTATGAAGTCATACCTAATGAAAACACCGATTCACTGAACTGCATTGGGTGAGAAGTAAATTTTTAAAAATTGTAAAATGGCATAATATTTTTAATTGGAGCGAAATTTTTAGAATTCCATTTAAGTGCATGCTATACAAAAAAAAAAAAAAACATGCGGTAAAAATTCGGATTGTTACATGCTCTGCTTTTCGAATAATTCAATTCTATTAAAATTAAAAAAAAGGTCATATAAAAATGCTTGTAAATACTCTTCTATTTATCCGAATTCGCGGATAGAAAACAAATATGTATTCTGAAAGTGTTTTATGAGTTCAAACGGTATTATAATGGTCGATTCATCAGAAAAGAAATGGAGAAAATTAAATTTGAAGAAACAAATCTTATTTTGGGTTTTGGAGTTACTAATTCCTAAAAACATTAAACAGTGCAGCGGTGCATGATTTTGGCTATCAGAATAAGCGTTCAAGGTTAAATATTTGAGGCAAAATTTAATTTCAAATGGAATTTTCACAACAGAAAAATAGATAATAAACTGTACGGTGAATTTTTTTAAATTTCAAAATGTTGTAAGATTTTTTTTTTAATATTTTGGCAAGATAGTGGAAGGACGTCAAAAATTACTTTAACAATGATTAAATGAAAATGTAATTAAAATTTTACGAAGAAACGGATCTGGCTCCCAAATTTCTATCCTTTAAAGTATAATGCGTTTATGACCTATTCTGACGGGTTTGTGGTTTTATGAGGTGTTTTTTTTTTTTTTTTTTTTTGGCGCAAGAGTCACATTTGGCTAAGCTGCGTCATGCAAATGGTACCTAATCTGACAGATCTGACAATCTATTTTATAGATAGCCAATATTCACGCAAGAATACTCACATGATCTACTTTATTAGTAGTAGATATTTAATATTTACAATCCTGATGGTAAAGTCATACACCAAATCCCATTCATCTTACTTGTTGCATTTTACAATTATAGCATTTTCATATCCGAGAAATAACAGACACACAATCAATTCTTTGATGAATTAGACCGTGACACTACAATTTTTGTAAAAACAATACAAAACAAATTATACTCTTCCGATTCGAATCTAGTTGCGTTTTTAAAATATCATTTTCAAAACGCAGATCATCACAATTGCAAAAAGGTTTTTTTTCTAGAATGAGAAACAAGAATAAATATCTTGAGATCGAACTTTTTGACAATACAAATACTCTGTCGCTTTATATTTTGCATTTGAGAATATAAAATGATGTTAACTTATTTTAAAGATATTCACTTTTCAAGATATCAACTTATGCTAAAGATGTTCACTTTTCAAGATATCAATTTGTGTTAACTTTTCAAAATGTCATCTTTTTTATTACACAATATGTTAGAATCCTTTAAAGCATTTCTTTTTTTTTTTCTGTATATGTCTCGATAATATACATTAACTTACTGGGAATCTAATACGAAAATAATCGACAATCTTTAATTTCTCATTGTTTTTCCTCGTTCCAAAGAGAACAATTCGCTTCTGCCAGAGATCGGATTCCTCGCGCAAAAAGAATGTTTATCATCACGATAGGAAGCGGGCGAGATTCGTTTTGTTATCCGACTCTGTCGTTGTTTTTGTAAGATGAGCCGCTCTATTATTGTGTCTCTCTTGGCCATATATCAAATCACGAAGGAACCGTGAAAGCCGGCGCAGCAACGCGATACCCGGTGGCCAGGAAGCAAAACGATGACATGAAGTGTCATTTTTTTTTTCCTTGGCCAATGGAAGAAAAATGTTTCTACTGTGACGAATGACGTCACATCGCGATTTCTTTGTAATTGCAGCTCATATCTTTAACTTAAGATGTGAAATTAAATCCTTCGTGAACGTTAAAACTCGATATCAAAAGAAAGCACAATCCATCGAAGTTTGAAATACTCTATAAACATTGAAATGGATTCATATGAAAACGCATGATAAAAAGTGTCAAATAGTTTGACTAATAAAACATTTGAGTTTACAGGGTTTAAAAGACAATTTTACACTTGTACGAAAAAGTGAGAAAGATTCCATTTTAACGAGTTTTGCTTTTCAGTCTTCAAATTCTAAATCATTACTTTAAATGTAATAGAATTTTGTCAACAGTTTTTTTTTCAAAGATGGCAACCCGATGGAGGTTCTGGTATGCAGTGGAAACTTAATTAAATATAGCGATTAATAGAAAAGTTTTGAAATATTAAAGCAGTGTTACGTCATCAATAATAGATAATTGTACCACATTTAAAAACTATAGCATATCAGGAAATTATTGATAAATCGATAACAAAATTCCATTTCTATTCCTGTAAACCTTTGATTTGAAGTTAGGCTCTTTTCTTTGTTGCGAGTTATTGAAGCGATTCAACTTTCGATAAATCGGATTTTTTGAAAAGATGAAACGATGAATTCATTTATTTGATAGTACTTTTAAAAGCATTCGCAGCATTTCAGTATCGAAGAGTTATTCTTGCGACTGATTCGTCACGTGCAGCCGGTAACATGTTATATTGTCAATTCATCTCGGTTCCAGTCGAACAAACTCCAAACTACTAAGACTTCCATAACACTAGTTACACGCAGGAAGGATAGATAAATATGCCCTAGTGGAACAACTATATTTACATATCAGCTGAGATTATCGTACAGACAATGTCAATTACGATTCTGATTATAATTAGAAGCCAAGTGAAATGATTAGTTCAAAGTAATGAAGGATTACGGAGATGTATTTACATTTCTATATCTGACAAATGAACGCTGCCTATTACGTAGAAAGTATGAGACAATACGAATTTGAAAATGAAAGTAAGTTATTTCATAACTTAATTGCCAACATTCCTAACATTTATAAACATGAATCAAAGTTAAATAGAAGTGTGTAAAAGCCTGTTTGAAATAAAGATCTAAATAATCATTTAAGGAATTACAGTATTATCTGGAAGTTAGCTTTATAATCTAACTTCGCATTTCCTTGGTTAAGATATGTAGGCGTCAATCATGTTATAACCTTTTGGATTTATGATTTTTAATAGAATAATTTGAAGCTAACTAATTTTTAAATTCATATTTCTTACCAAATCAGAAAATTACCCTGGAATTAACTGCACATTTTTATAACATATGAATATTACCATAAAATTCAGTTCGAAACTTGAGAAACATAAATTTACCAATTTAGCAATTAAAAGGAAATTTGGTAGAAATGGCGGATACGAATTCTTGAATAAAGTCTTTGACAATACATTCAGTGTTCGGTCACAAACAGAACTCTGCGACTTCGGATTTCAACCCGAGACATGTTTTTATTTATTAGCCCGCAAGTAAGTGCAGAAAACAAAGAAACTGCTCCAAGAACTTTCAAAATCTCCCCATCTTAGAACAACTGTGTAGACGTTCTTGATAATATTGGAAAAACGGAACCCTCTCTGCGAAAACCGAACACTGCGCAAATATGTTCCCTCTTCTCCCCTCGAGTGGATTCGCCACCAAAAAGCTGTTTGTCAGGGAGGATCTCTTGCAGGGGATTTCCTTCGGTGCATTAGAATAGCCCGCTTAAGGATCGGTCAAACAGAAACATTCTTTAAGAACATTTTGTAAGCCCCGGGGAAGATGCTTTCAAATCCGGCGTCAGAGGAATCTCCTCAACAATTTCCGCCTCACTATTTCCCAGCACGTCTAACACTGAAAGTAGCAAATAGAACGGAATTATTTTCAACGCATATTCTCACTGCCGCTTTAAATATCCTAAGGAAAAGGCGTTGTTTACTTTCTCGCATTGCAAACATGCAAAGAGAGAGTACTGTAACCGTCCCTATCTTGATGTTTCAGACTATTCGAATAAGGAGACGAAGAAGAAATTGTGTTTGTCAATATGTAAATTCACAAAAATTCAAAGAGCTACAAACATGGAATTTAGTAAGTAGCCATTTCACTAAATATGCAGATTTCTAACGATATTTGTCAGTTTGTTTTGTAAGTGGGTTAAGAGTTAAAAAAAAATTTTACATATAGTGGTTTCAAGATAGTTGCCACCACTGAACAAAGCGGTGTCGACAGATTTCAAGATAGTATAGTGTAATATCTTTATCCAGATCGATCAAATAAGAGAGTAAGGTAACAAAACAATTCTTTTATGATTAAGGTAACAAAACAATTCTTTTATGAGTAAGGTAACAAAACAATTCTTTTATTTACAGCCTTATGTATGTACAAGAAACAACTTGTTCTCATCTAAGTTAATATTATTTACAAATATCAAATAACAGTCCAATCACGAAATAATTTCTCGATCAAATTGGAGAATAAATCACCAAAAAACTGGCTGTTACCTATAAATTTAGCGGCTATTTCAAGGCCACTCAAGAGATCCACCGATCTTTATCGGATGGATCCTAACACAGAAGCCCGAATGACACGGAGCTTCTCAACTTTTCCGGACAACGATGTCTCTCCAAATTCCAATTCAAAGTCTTACACTGCTCTCCTCTCGGACTAAAAACAAACAAAAATACCGCGTTTTATTTCTGTCAGATCTTCTCCTCCGAGTTTCTCATTGGTGAGTTTATCATCTAATAAATACTCAATTCTCAGTAATGCTTTCTCAATGGTGTCCACTCGATCGTGGGAGTGTCTGTTAATCTTTGTTAATCTATCTTTGGGGCCGATTTCTCTCGAACACATGTTAATTATAATCATTTCATAGCTAACACCGGCTGAAGCCACATGGATTCGACATTTAGTGACAATGGTTGCTGGTGATTGATCGTTTCTTGAGGATTTGAGGAGTCTCTTCATAAGGGAAAAAAGTTTAGCATCTGGTTGCCTTGACGTTCTTCTCCCTTGAAGAACATGATGGGTCTCTTTGAAAAGACGAGAAACACATCAGTATCCCCTCATTTGGGTATAATAAATTATCAGATACAATGAGTCTACTAGTAAAAAAGGATCCACATCTGGCTGTCAGTAGGGATGTATGGGAAAACGGGTGACTTTACATCTGGTTGGAATGCCAATTACCATGTGAGGAAAAAGGGGAAATGTTACAGAAGAGAGGAGCAATCAGGGACCCTTCCCCTCTGACTTCCGTGTGAAGTGACGCATTTGGTGCGTTTTATGCATTGTAATGTGATGGAGAAAACTGAGAATGGATTTGGGAGCTTATTTTCCCTACAAAGGGACCAAAATTCGACACACATCTATAATTTCAACCACACGTTAAATTTTATTTACCTAAGACTTTGCAATCTTTCTTTCAAAAGCGCACGAACATACATATAAAAAAATTGCTCCTTGCTTTGAAAGATTTAGTTCTAAATTTAAAATAACATTAATAAATTCTTTTGATAAACCTGTATACCAAATTTCATCTACGTAGATCATCTCATTTTTACGTTATCGTATTTCACATGCATAAGGATAGATGGAGTTCCCTTCCATGGATTGCATCCAAATTTTGAAAAGAAAAAATCTGCATATTTTCTCTTCAGACTACATGCCAAATTTCATCCGTCTAGCTTAATACGTTTTAGAGTTTCCGTATTCAAATACAGATAGACAGATGCAATTCCAAAAATCTGTTTATCGAACTTGAGGAGGTTTGAAATTTGGAGAGTTTTGACGATTTCTTTATTTTCTTTTAGTATACCTTATGAAAGAGAAAGTAAAAAGAAACATCCGAAAATTTTGATTAAAAAATTAAAACGAATTAAGAATATAATTAAAATACTAATTTGATTCGATTATTTCTACCAGTTCGTTATGCTTTTGCAATTTTATTTTGACTTTCATATTTTTGGTTAAAAATTATTTTCCACTTTTTTATACATCTCTAAAATTGTGCTTTCAAAACATTTTCTATGAGTTCTTTTTTTTGCGAAATGAATTTCTCAATTGTTTTTGAATCCTTAATAATTATCAGCTTTCTCACAGATTCCAAAAAGCTTTTGCATTTATTTGTTAGTTATTAATTCGAAAGGACAAGCATGGGATCTACCTTTTAGTATGCAGGTGAATGTTATTTAAATATTGTTACAAACCTGCAATTCTGCTTCCCACCATAGTTAGTTCCATCATCAGAAAAACAGTTTTGCAGTCATCTGTATTGGACGGAGTCCGGGTGTCGCGTCGGAGGTCCCAGAACTTGGCAACAAACTTGGCCACCATTTGGCGACGAATTCGGTGACTTTGGCGCCAAAATAGATTATACCCGAAACATCGAGGATTTTCCCGATCCGTCCATTAGGAACCGAGATACGCCTCGAACGTTCCTGATTGGTTGAGAGGCTTCTAGCTCCGCCTCCTGAGACCTATAAAAGGAGGCAGTCTGTGCTGCCAGAGTAGTCGTAGTCCGAGTCGACAGAGAAGAGTAGTCGGAATCGACAGGGGAGAGTAATCGGAATCGACGGTGAAGAACTAGTCTGCCAGAGATTAGCAAAGCAGCGATGGAGTCAAGCTAGTGCTGAACTAAGCTGCGCGCTACTGTCTGCAGTAGAGTCTTGTTGTGTGTACGTCACGCGGCTGAAGATAATTGTCTTCTCTGTGCTGTATATAGTTGTCGTCTTTGTGCTGTCCTGTGTGTCTTCGTGTAAATAAACGTCTTTGTCTCTTTTTCTACTGCCGCCTGCTGATTGAACGTTCTCCACACCATATAACTTCCACTATCCAAACAAACCCGGAGTTTTTGTAACAATATGCTATTTGTCGAAAGATTAGAAATGAGTTTCCTAATTTTTCTTCCATTGAAAAATTCCCCCTTCTGTGGACAACAGGCATTCTTTTGTTCGCCGACAGCATGATTTAAAGACGGAAGTAGGGATATCTATAAGAATTCTGCAGCACGGAATTTTGAAACATGAATCAAACATTCGGCTCGGGTGTAAATATTTAAAATGGAGTACAAAGTAGACGACAACGACGAAAGCGTTTTCTTTATTGAATGACTAGGCAGTTGGAGCTTCATTGTTGCCTCTCAGGATTTAAAAAAAGTACATTCCGGCAACGTTTAGTTTAGTTATATATTATCGTCCTGTTTTAAAGCAACACTAGGGCAATTTTTGGGACGGACGTCGTAATTTTAAGCCGCGGTCAGATGACGAGGGCGACACCTGATATGACACCCCTTCTCCAAACTTCCACACCACGGGAGGACGTTTGACCTAGACGGATTTAGTGTATACCAGACCCTCATACACGACGGTTCTTTTGTAGAATCTGTATTTGAAGCACTTCGGTTCCGACCCTGGTGACGAGAAGGAAGATTATGAATTTTGATATATGAGTTTTTTTATTAAAATTTTTTATCATATTTTTTTTAATCAAAATACATTTTTATTGTTGTTTTAAAATGTAAAATGTTCCCATTTTATATAGTTTTTGCTTCCTAGTGCTTCATTTATGTATGATTTTCTTTAGAAATATATATTTACTTTAAATACTTCCAAGAAATAACAAGAACTAATAAACTTTGACTTTTTTTAATTTATTAATAATTAAATTTTTTATAGTTATTACACATGCGTAATTGTAGTCACATAGGGGGAAATAATATGCGTTATTTATCCTCGGTGTGCGATTTCTTTTATTAAATGATCGCTTTCTAAAACTCTATTCCTTCGAATTAAAACCCATCGCTTTGACAGCAAAAAAGAACTTTTTTCTCCTAAATCAGGAAAAAAGATGTATCTTCGGAGATAGCGCCATTTCATGTATTACAATTTAACAACAAAGTTGCAGAAGATGGGCGAACGCCTGCGAAGAAAAAAGAGAGGGAGCGGGCAAAAAAGCCAATTCTAATATCCGGAGTTTCGGCGAGCCTCTTGGGAACTGTCAGGCGCAGGAAACGCGCTTCAAGAAATTTTTGTCGAAGAAAATGGAATGAGGACGGATATTCCTCCCTACGAGACACTTCATCGACAAAAATGTTATTATACGGCAGGAAGTCAAATAATTTTCTGGAGTGTTCCCCGCGTTTAAGAAACATCAACAGCGGGCATTTTTGTACTTATTCAACTGTCGACACCGAGAACCTGATACAATCCATGTTTCAGGTAGGTTTTCTTTTCGGAAGACCGTCCAATGCAAATGATTCTCTCATCAGACTAATGTTGTATATCTTTCCCAATTATGATTCCTGGAATCCAAAGTAATCCTTTGTTCAAAACATTACGTGCAAGGCGGCTCTAAAATTGTAGAGAAGGTCCAGCATACATTTCTTTTAATAAAGATTAAAGAATTTTAACCACATGATTGAAAACACATACGTGAAACCTTAAAAGACACAGAAAATTTGTGGAATGTAATAACAATTTTTGGTTTTCTGTGCCCTCAGTGATTGTTTTCATATTTTTCTTAGTCTCTGCATTTGATCGTCTATCGTATCTACGTCAAACCATATAGCGTTATTTCTCCTATAACGAAGATTGTCTTCCAAAAAAACCAACTGACGCTTTGCCTTTTGAATTTTTGTCACTGAAATCTTTTTAGTACAAGCGGACCTGTTCCTTTTCCCATCAATATTTTAAAATACCTGCATTCAAAATTTTATTCCGTACGCTTAATTGTTATAATCATCAGGAATTCATACATTAGAAAAGTGTTTTTATAACAGCTCTGTAATTCACTGATATGGGGCCTTTGTGTCGATCGTTCTCTGCACTTTCTATTGAAAATGCTCTTCTCCGTATGCCTGACCCTATCTAAAAAAAAAATGTTCCCCCGTTTATATAATCACTCTGTATTTTCTACAGCATTACTTTTAGACGGGGGACACCATGAGCCCATAGACGAGAATCCGACGGTCAAGTGGCGTAATTCTCGCTTGATTGTGGGCATAGCAATGTTGTCAGGTCGAATTTCCTCCATTTTAACGATAGAAAGGCGGGCCGATGGGTTTATTTTACTTAGAATCCCGAACTTATTTTGATGTTTTCTGTTGTCACAACACGGCAATTCTGTTAAACACTTAGGTATGTCGTGTACTAGTCCAATATGATATATCGATGATTTACTCCATTTTTGCCTTCCAGATTTTAATGTTTTTCCATCATTTGCAATTCTGTTATTCTCTGTTTGCCATATAAGTGGCTCTCTGTCATTTACCTCCCACTTAATATACTTACCTCCCCTTAGTTATATCACTATTCCTCTGTTCTGGAAATATGTAAAAAGGGTATATGTAATGCTCTATTCATATACGCGCATTTGCTTTATTCGTGTGATCAAAATACAAATAATTTTGACCAAATCCTAAGGGGCGGAGATGCTGCTGCAAGAAGGATGATGGACGAGCTCGCAGATGGATCAAAGGCGAAGAAAATGGCCGGGATTTAACGTCTTCTTTCATTTTTAATCTGTAGTTATTAAAGATGGAAAGGTTGTTTAATTAGCTGTATAATTGCCTCGTCATGATGAACATCTTTTGAATTAAACGTTTCGCAATATCTCCCATTCCTTAGAATTTTAGAGCGTCACTTGGTTCTAACTAACTCCTTAACACGTTGATTCTCGCATGACTCACCTGTGGTTCGATCTAATTATACTGAATTAGTTGTCTAATTAGATGACCCTTTCTCTTTCATAATTAAGAGATAGTAAAGAAGGCCCATCTAATTAGTGATGGACCATTATTTGTGACGGTAATCATGTTAAAATTATGATCCTGCACATTGATAGGAACGACACAAAGTTTGAGGACCTCTTGAGATGCTGAGAAAATCCGGTTTTCACAATATATCTAAATATTAATAGAATACCTGGAAATACTTTTAATGTTCAAAAACATAAACGTTTTGTTTCGATATTTGTTATTTTTCGATGAACATTCATTAACGATGATGTATCTGGAATCATTTTTCTTTTATTTGATTATATATTCTAATTCCCGCAGAACTGAACACATTTCCAAATCTTAAAACGCAATGCAATGTTCTTTCATAAATGCACTTATAATCTATAACACTTAACATTCATACGCATTTCTAATTTCGGAAATTTTATGTTCATGCTTCTATACAAAATTCAGTTTCTAATTGTATATTTAACTAAATATGTTTTTTAAACAAAAATGTATTTTATTCATATATTGAATTAATTTTTCAAGCCAATCGATTTTAAATTCGCGATTCATCAAAATTACTTAGTATTTTAGTATATGGGAGACATAAAGGCTTTGAGTGAGCGTTTGTGTACACGAAGAATGAAAGGAACTGAAATTTCTTGAATTAGCCCTAAAAGGAGGTAACTTTTAAATATTCTCTATTTTTGAAGAAATAAAACATTATGAAATATTGAGAAATGCAAACATAGATAAAACAAATTGTTATTGTAATAATCTTTGTTTAAATTATTTTAATATCTATATATTTTAGTTTTATATTCTTTATAAATATATTTAAAATAATTATACTTATATTCTTTTATTTTTTAAGGGAAAACACGAATATTTTTTATTTTATAAATGAAAATTAGTAAGGCGAATGAAAGTTCCCTTTATTTAGAAAAGTTCTCATTGATCGCTATATTAAGACAAATTATTTATAATTTATTATTGCAATAAATAAATAAGAAGAACGCTGTCTGTTTAATTTACTGTTCTCCGTGATTTCTTCTAATGTCAATTCTTGCGAAGCTTGACTTTTTACCGCATTGCACAAAACTGTATTTTACACTATTAAAAGTCTGCTTGCCAGGCTCTTTTATTTTTATTGCATTAGATATCAGATAAAGTCATAAATTTTCAGTCTAGGCATATAGAAATATTATCTGAACATTTATTGTCATTACCCCCTTCCCTACACTGCACAAATGATTAAGATTTTCACATCATCGATGATTAGTCCGTAATGCTTCTGCCCCCCCCTCTCCCATGAGAATAAATGCTGCTCACCGTAACGAATGCCCTTTCGAAACAAATGTTCGAAAGTTCCGGCTAGTTAAATACGGGCGGTTGTTCCCTCGCATGCATCTCCACAGATCATGTTTCGGGGAAAAGATAAATGCTGCGGCACTTCATTCGATAACCAGAAATTAAATGCGACCTTTACTCAAATGAACATTTATTAGCAGTGGCAGGAAGAGTGGCTAGTGGAAGTGCTTTTAAGGAAAATCGAAATTTAGAATTAGTATTTTAAGTCTCAAATTTCTCATAATGTATCTCAAATCTAAAATGTAAAATCACAGAAACATTTTTGAAGATACGGTTGAATAGTTTGGAATACTTTCCGGTGAGTTGCAAAATTATGTGTTTTTAACGACAATGCAATGTTTTAAGAGCATTTTAGACATTAATTATCAATAATTAATGTTTAGCTATATTAATGTCCCATTTTAAAATAACACTAGGGCTATTTTGGGGCGTACCTTGTAATGTTGAAACTCGGTCAGATGACCTGAAATCCTCCGGTTCCGAAGCCGAGACCTTACCTTCTGATGGTGAATGGCAGTTTCAATGAAAACGGTTATAGATTAATAGATTGCGAAAAAGAATAGAAATTGGAAATGGAAAAATAAATTTAAAAAAAAGAGATTTTAAAAACATGCTCATTAATATAATTGTAGTCCTTATTTAAATAATTGTTTACTTTCCAATACATAATAAAAATGCTTTCAAAATGTCGGTGGCAGACTCATTCTCCAGGAGTATTGTTTCTCTACTGTAAAAGAATTTATTAGAAACTATTTCAAATTTCATCATATCAAAAGATTGGATATGAGAAGCAAAATAAAATGTATGCGAAAATGAAATTTTTTTTTGCGCCTGCTTTGAAAATAAAACACACAATTCACGATTAGATCTGAACAGTAATAAATATCGAATGCTAAATTTTGGCTAGTGATGGCTGGAATTCATATTTGGGGACATTGACGTTTTTCTAACTAAAGTATGATTTTAAAAATGTTAACTTATAAAATTTTGTAATAATAAATTTTTTTAAGTGCAAGCGTTTTTTATTTTTCATGGTCAGAATTAGTAAAAACGAAATTGGATTCATCGTCATTGCGGAATTATTAAATGTAATTCTAATGCATTAAAAATGTGTCATTAGAAAGCAAAGTAAAAATGTATTCTTTAATCGCACTATGAAAAATATCAATGTAGAACTGTTCTAAAAATATTTCGCAGTAAAGAAAATCGATCAAAATGAAATAGAAATTATTTTGTTCAATGGTTTGAGTAGAACGACAAATTTTAAAAATTGTTAAGCATCGAATCATGAGTAAAAAAAACATCGAGATAGCACATTAAACGCCAAGATTAATTTGGCATCCTTTCCATCAAGCCCGCGAAAACCGCTTTCTCTGTGAGGTTAAAAACTAGAGAACTCTATAGCGTTGAGACAAGACTGTGCGCATTGAAGCGTATTAATTCGCCATCTGCAGATTAAAATTTACGAAGAGAATTAACTTTGATAAATTAGAACAAAATACTCCAATGAGTATAGTTAAAATATGAATTTAATGGAACATTTCTATAAAAATTGTATATTTGTAATAAAGTTTCAAATTGCTTACTGTTCGTCTGTCGCACGGGTGGCCGATTATTTTTTAAAAAAATGAACGATTCAGAAAATATAAATTAAATACGCTATACTATCTTGAAATTTATAGAGTTGTGTCAAATTTCGTATCTATTAACTTCTCACCGAAATTATAAAATTGTATCCAATGCTGGATGGTTAAATAGCAGAGGCATTACACTACGACGATTATATAAACTGAAACATACTGTTTAGGTATAACACAAAAATTAAATTTCGTACCTACTAACTTCTCACCGAAATTCCAAACCGGTATCAAATGTTGGTCTACGAAGAAATATTTTGTGCATGCATACTCGAAAATCGAAGCAGGGGCAATGGCTCTGTTCATTTTATTTACTTCATATACCTATGATAAATATCTCAGATTATGAAAAGATTTATGATAAATTTAATTAAATATGATAAATTTTTAAAACAGTAAATTTTGATCTTCGATAACATAAACATGCTGTTGAGATTGAACATTTCCGGCAAGCATCAGATTTTAAAACGTGATCAACAGCGTTCATTTCCGATTTTCGTTCATTCTAGTCGATAATAATTTAAAAAAACATATTTGTAACTGGAGAGATCAATGCTTAATTAATTTATTTTGGATCGTTAAATCTTTATTGTGTCAGCGATAATGCTTCTTTCCGTTTCTCATGACGCAGCTGAAGATAAATGATCCGAACACACGTTTCACCACAAAGTAAAGGCGATTTCGGTCTGAAAGTGTGAAACTTTTTCGAAGTCATAATAATTTATGGTCTTATAAAATGGATTATGGCTTACGTTATTTTGTTGAAAGCGATTTTAATTTGATTATTGTTATATAATAATAATAATAATAACCTTAGAACGAAAACCATAGAGTCCCCCGTTTTATCTATTAATGTCTTTCCAAACTTGCATTATTTACCAAAAAGAAATAAATTCTAGCCCGAAATATTATATGATGATAATGTTTTCGGCTTGATTCGATATATTTCAATCCATCAACATTTGAGCCAACCGCGATCGTCTGGTGGCTTCGGAAGCGAAGGGTTTCAGGTTCGAGATCCGATCCCACCGAAGACCGTCGTGTAAACGGGTCTGGTGCACGTTAAATCTGTTGGATCAAATATCCTCCCGCTGTTATGGTATAGAAATTGAGAGATAAAGGAGCCAGCTGAGGTGTCGGCCTCGTCATCTGACCGCGGTTCAAAGTTACAAAGTTTCTCCCAAAATAACCCTAGTGTTGCTTTAAATCGGAACCTTAATATAACTGAACTAAGCTGCATTTGCACCACTGGTTTTATATCACACAATTTACAGAAAGCCTAATAAATTGCAAAAATATTCAAAAAGAAAGTAAAATTATTACGTTGATATTTATGTCTAAATAAATCAAAATTTAGAAACATGCGATTAATAGATGTGATTAAATAATAATAAGATTGATTTGAATTGCATGACAACAGTAAAAGGCATTATTAAACGGTGAATTTAATATTAATTTTTGAGAATTATAAAAATTGGAGGATTATTTGCATGAAAATGAAAATGGTTTTTGTTGCATATAAGGCATTTTTTCCCTCGACGTTATTGAGATAAAACGCTAAAATTACAGTTAAGTTTCAATTGAAAATCTAGTTAAAACTGTAAAAATCGAATTCTCAATAATCTTACTCAAGAAGTAACCAAGCGCGCAATATTGTGGCTTTAGGTTCAATAGAATATTTGTAGAGTGTGTCGCCGTTACGTTTTCTGCGAATACAACATCAAGCATTTCACATAATAGGTTAAGAATATTTTACTACATCAAACTAAAGTTTTGAATAAATGGTGAGAAAATTTGAATTTTTTTCATCCACTAGTTATAGATAATATTTAAGACAAAAGTCGAACTATGGACTATAACGAAACAGACCATTTAACTATTCAAGAATACATGGTTCAAGAGGAATGACCTGGTTCAATATCTGATGAATTTCAAAATCCCAAATTTTCTCACATAGGCGTTGATATGTTGAACTTCTACTTCTTAAAATAAATAAAAATAAAATAAATATAATTCTATGCAGGGGTTTTTTTTCACACATAGTGAGGCTTAAAATTTTGGGATTTGTCGACATCCTGAGAGGGAAATGTTTGAGACTTAAATAACCTTTTGTATTTCGTATAATAGAAAGAAAAAAATTAATATTATTTATGTTATTATACTTTATACTTATTATTATACTTTATTTATTATTATATTTATTTAGAGTGGCGTTGCATACATCTGCATTATCTTATTTCCAATTATTTGTTTTTCTCCCCTCATTCTTTTTTTTTTTCGTTTCCCCGTCTTAGTACTACAGATGTTGATTTCGATGGAAAAGCAATGAAGTATTGTTTGAAAGGAGGCTCATTAAAGAAAACAAGTGAAAACCCAAATCTGTAATCTCTTGAGGTCATTATCTGATGCAGCATGTTTCTTTTTTAGATATCCCTCTCCCCTATTGTTTTTAAATATTAGCGCATCGATCAACTTCTGCTTTTCAAATTAACTTTGAAAAAATAGCCTCCCGCCGAGTAATGGACTTTTCTATTCTTGAACAGATTTGTGCCAAACACAAAAATCGAACCTTTCAGAATGGTCAACATACTTTGTTATAAACTTGTTTGTGTTCAAATGTTAAAGTGTCTTCTTTCTTTTAGAATAAAAATTTATTTTAATAATCGAAATAAAGTTGTTTTGGTTGACAATACAGTGGAAAAAAACGAAAATTAAAATAGGATGTAGGACGAAAATGAAAAGAGAACAAATTTATTTCATATCTTTCATTTCTACAAGATACAAACATCAAACAATTAAATAAACATATTTAAATTTCTACTATAGCGTTTATCTCTTTTAATTATTGCTATACATATGATAGTTTGTATCATAAAAGAAATACTTTAAAAAATTCGAAACTTAAGTGAAATTAGTATTACAATTTCACATTCAATGAAGGCCAATAAAAAATATTTTTCATTAAATAAAGGAAAAGGAAAAGCCAAAACGTGTTTTGGGGAAATGCATTTTTCATTTTAAGTAGAATTTAACACAACTACAAGAAATTTTTAAATAGTTTACCACCTTCATTCTCCCAGACTTAAAAATTCATTTTTTTTTTTCAAAATATATAAATTTCTAATCTGAAACATGGTGGAATATAACTACATAATTTGTAGTTATTGATACACTTTAGAAAAATCAACTTTTCAATTAAAAGAAAATATTTTAAAAAGTCAATTCTCTACACTGTATGTAAATATTATCTTTTTGTATACGAGTTTTCTTTTTTAATTTTTTAATTTCAACCAAATATCGATAAAATAAAAATATCTACCAAAGTAAATATTTTTCTACTAATAATGCCACAGGGCTGACTATTTAATTGAAAGCTCCCAAATTAGATACAAATATACTTTGAAGGGAGGGATTGTGTATCTTTGATTTATTTATTTCAGATTTGAATTGATTAAAAATTGAACGAGACGTTGACGTTTTTTTTTTAAACTTTTGGGAATATTAATGAAGAACATTATTTTTTAAATATTAAAAAAGGTTTCTTTTTAGTAATGCGTATTTTACTGCCATTTTTTTTTTACCTAATTTTGAAAAATAGATACAATTTTCAACATAATTTATTTTATATATAGTTTACAACAAGACTTTATTAATGCAATAAAATTCCGATCTGGACATCTAAATTAAATATTTAAATGTCTATATGTCCATTTCAAAAATTAATCTCTTTTCTGAATTTTTCTTTCAAATGCAAAATTTAAAAGCCAAGAAAAGAAAGTTTTATTGATACTCCCATGTTCTTTAACAATGTCTGATTGCAGTTCTGCTGTCTGATTTTATTTTATCCAAATTTTATGGGATCTATAAACACCGGCTATTAAAATTTTTATACTCAGAAATAAACTCAGTATGCTAAATAACTAACATAAAATGAAACCCATGATAAGCATATAAACTTTGTTTTGTAATTACATTCCGTAAATTTCCCTTTTAAATGTTCATAAAAGGGATCACTAAAATTTAAACTGAAATTAAAATTAATAATGATATGGAAAACGTTTTTGTGCCAATACTATTTGCTTGCTACAAAGAAACCACCTTCTGTGATCCGCTTACTGATTCAGCCATTCATTTAATTGTGATAATTTCATAATAACGACGTAATTTAATTTAGTTATTGAGCTTATTTAATTTTTGTTAAATTAAAAGCAGTATTTGCGACAAACAATTAAGAAATAAATTTGAAAATACGAAAGCAATAGCAAAGCATTTTATCACTATTTGAACTAAATTTCGATGCATAGCCCGAATGAAAATGTGCTAAATGAATTATGATTTATTAAATTAAGGATCACATCCTCTAATTTAATTAATACAAAAATGAGGTGCAGGGCGTCCTTCTTAAAAAATATGAGATTAAGTTAAGAGCATTTATCATTTAAGGAATGTATGAATTTAATTCAAATTACAAAATTGGACATGCCTAGATAATTATGAAATATTTATTTAAACAAACAGTAAAACATAATTGAACAACGTTCATTTTTTTCTTGATGATTTTACTCTGAGAGTAAGCAAAATTAAGATTGTTTGTAATAAATTAAGATTGTAAGCAAAATTAAGACTGGTTTCACCTTTATTATTGATTTATGATTTATTTACATAGTATTCCTCGAATCGCAGCCTTTTGTGCATTCGCATCGCCTGCGTTTTATACTTCCTCTTTTGCTTAGTCATATATTTGAACACTTTTTTACCCCGCTGTTTATTTTCAGTTTTCACTTTAATTTTAATTTTCATAGCTAGAATTTTACCTTCATTTTCTTCTACGTTTGCCTTTCAATTTATCCGCATTCTTTAAAATAACTATTTTTACTCACTTGAATTCAAATTTCATTTAAATTTTCATTTCTGATTGCACTGGGTTTTCTATACTGCCGCTGCTTCAGAATAATCACGTGCCGAAATCTCACTCTCTTTCTGTTATCTCAGCTTCATTCTCTTCTGAAGATCTAGAACTGAAGATCTTCTGAGGATAAGATCTAGATATTTTCTCCTGCCTTTCTTCGAGTGACCCTACAGCAATTTACATTTGCACCATAAACACTCTAGTGCGTAGTTATTTACTTACATCTTAAAGTTTTAAATCAAAGATCCAAAGATAGAAGCCCGTATTTCATCGGCCATAAAATTATCATTTAAATCAAATGAATTGATTTCAGTTTATATCTTTGCACATTAGTTGATTTATAATAATGCTTTTGTAAATTTTGTAAGTGACGTTAGAGTGGCAAAAATATATCTATTAATCTCCAATTTGAATTTTGTCCTTTTGTCACAAAAATCAATTTTAAAATTTTTCTGTTTCTCCCTAATTAGAACTAAAAATATTATGGGATGTTTGCAGTGATTGATTTTATTTATTTCTTGTAAGTCTGGATAAATACATTCATCAAGAAAGTTGAAATCTTCGATGTTGAATATAATGAAATCATCTATATATATGAAGACGAAGTGAATACTTAAAACATGAGACTTTTCAAAAAAGTGATAAAATTAGTTGCCAATAGTGTAAAATAATTTGTTCCCCGTGGGAGACTTTTCATTTATTGAGAGACAATTTTTCCTTTCAAACTAAAGTTTCTTTGAATGCAGGAGGCAGTAAGATCTTTCCAGTACGTTAGACGGATGCTGAATAAAGTTATTACGGTCATAGAAATAGCTCATTAAGCTGCTTATAGTGTATCTAAGCAGTACTAATAAAAAGATCTTGGAAGTCATAGATTTCCATTAAATTCTTCTTTATTTATTTATTCATTTATTGAGAAACTCGATAACAATTATTGTTTTTATTATCGGAAATTATAATCTAAATCGTATCGCTTATGCAAAAAATATTTTACTCTTTGCCGTGAGTTACCATCGTCCCATTAGAACTCATTTGGGACTAATGTCCAAAAGTCGACACAAATTTCATCTTCCGGAACACTAAAATAGGAAGGACAAACATCGACGGGTTGTGTGCTGTCATCCCCAAAGGCAAACCGAGAAATGTCGTTAGAAGTTGAGTTCTGTGTGAAGGGGAGGAAAATTTACACTCCGCGGTCACGAATTTTACCAAAATGTTTCAGATAATCCGGGATTCTGACAAATTTCAGAAGTGTTTGTGTCAGAGAAAAGTTACATTTAGTCTTTAGTTATAATCACAAGTGAAATATTATATTTTGTTATTCGTTTAGAGCTATCTTTTTTAAAATTAAAAATTGATTTTGAGATAACTTTAAATATTATTTTCGATTAAAGAGTGAATTCGAAATAAGACGAAATAAATAAAATGTTTGTATTATAAAAATTAAGCATAATAAGATGAAAGTAAAAAATAGGATTTAACCGCTTAAAATTATTGGTGAATGTAAAAAGATAGTAATTAACATACATTTCTTTATGCAATTTACAATGTGTATACGAAAACTGGCCCTTTGGAACTTAATTTTTTAATATTTGAATCTTCTTAGAGAAAAAAAAAACATTTCGGTAGATTGAATATTCAAGAATTCCTGCTTTTAAGTTTTGTAAAAGCAAGTAAGTTTTGACTCTTATCGTAGAGTTACCTTTTCATATTTGTTTAATCATTTATCAGTGAAAACTAAAACCAATGTAAGCCAATTTTCTTAAGAATTAGGCCTACGATTTACGTTAATATTTTGTTTATGTTTTCTGCATTTGAGTTGAGCGTTACTGAATTTATGTTAAAATGTGAACGGTATATATCTTTTAACTTACTCTTTCTATAATAAATTCTTGAAACATGCAATGCAGTATATAAGCATGTATAAAACAGAGTCTTCCATTTTGACTCGTCGAGGCAACCTTCTATGATTCACCAGACTGTGGCTGCGTTCACATTGAGATAAATGGAGAGCTTCGTACTCAATGAGAAGTGAGAAAACAGTGAGTTGTGTATTATAATACTGAGTTTTGGATAAAAACTTTGTCTTCCGGTATTTGTGAGCAAAGAAATGAATTCATAGAACTCCGGGCTATTCGGGATTTTTTTTGTTATCCGGCCAGTCCTTCCGCCACGTTAGGCCGAATATTCGGGAGTGTACTGTAGTGGAAATAAATAGGAAATCCTTCTGTTAACTCTACTAATACCATGGGCATCAATAATTCTAGTTACCTTCTAAAATTATTTTTATTGAAATAATCAGTAATATCTCACCAATTATTTAAAGCTTCGAGCAAGTAATAATCTCAATCTTTCAAGAGTAACATATTTTTCTGTTATGAAACATGTCAACTCATCTTAGTTTTTAATTTTGTCACAATTATTTAGATAAATAATACAGATTAGATATTTCATTATCATTTTTCTTATAGTTCGTAATTTAAAAAAGAGAACCAAGAAATTTTTTAGCTTTACAGGATTGCTCAGAAAGAAAAAGCAAATTAAAATTATTATTTCTAATTAACAACAATCGATAAAGACATATACAATACATCTCTGCATAGAGGCACTTATTCGAATCATTCTTGTGACATAGCGTTGTTGTTTATTTAAAATTAAAGATGGGGCCTCAGGAAAAGTTGTTTAGCGTATTGCAGTACGTCAAGTGTGGGAAAGTCATTATTGATTAAATGTTTGCTAGGAAGGGTTTTATGATAAAGAACCACAGCTGGCTCAACTGTCTAAAACCACTGATGGAGCGCAGCGTGTATTTCGTTACAAGTTGAAAAAAGAGCCATACCTTACGAACAGATATATAGCTGGTGACGGAATTCTTAGAAAAGGATTGCATATGCAAAGGGAAAAGCACTTGTCATCATCGCAGATCAAGTGAAAACGTTGAGTGTATCCGAATTACTTTCGAACATAACTTAACGAAATATTGCCTTAATTAAGGGATATATAAAAGACTGTTGTTTGCAGCGTTTCTTTCTGCTACTATTCAAGATCCAAGATTCAAATTGTTACAAAGTGAGTTCTATAATCAGGGGACAATCACTTCATGTATGACAAAAAATAAACTTCCAATTCTTTTTTTTTTTCTTTTTTTTTTTTTTGCATAAACAAATAGAGCTTTTGTTGAATCCATAAAATAAAAACTTTGTTCAATATAACATACGGATCTCATTTTATAATCGTTCATTAGAAATAAATGTTTAAAATCTTCCCCGTCTTTTTTACCAACCCTTATACTCGCGAGTCTGTATGTATATGTTCGTCTGCGGTGTCCAAATAATAGAATAATCTATCTACTTATAGATACGAAATGAGGCATACAGCTAGTCGTAATGGGGATTCAATGTACCTTAAAGCACGCGTTTTAAATATGTAGTGAAGAAAAAAATTATTATAAATACTTTCTATAGAAAATACTTTATAATGGTTTTTCGCATTATTTACACGTGAAAGGGATTCTAACGATTGTAGAAAAAGATTTTTCACCATGAAAAAAACAAACAATTGCCTTTTTGATAATATTTCTTTCGCCCATCTTATAGCATTTATTTATTATTTTAGGATAGTTAAAAATATTTTTATTGCTGAAGTGGAAGTCTGTAAACATCATAAAATGTATTTACAATATTTATTTTAATTATATTTTTCAAGATCGTCATCGAACGCATGCGTGCAATTTTGCTTCCAAGAGGATCGATATCTTTTATTCTCAAATTTATTGAATGCACTAAAATTAAGGTAACTGAAGTTATTTAAATATATGAAAATTGTGTATAGTAAGCGCTCAATTATGTAGCGGCAAAATTTAACACTAAAAATAATCATTTTTAATTTAAATATTTGTGAAGCTAAGCTTTTGAAAATGTATCAACATCAAACACAGGTTATAAGTTTGTGTGTGTGTATGTGTCATTCAGGAGAAGCGTGCGAAGTGGGAAAGCTAACCCTTCCATTTTAAAGGCCTCGCATCTATTTTCCTGTCAATATTTTCCCATCAAACAGAGATTCGTGCAGTTGACGGTCTTAAAAAATATTTACGAACTACTGGAACCCCTTTGATCCCTTATGATAAGGTGACATTTAATCGTATCGCGAATATCTTTTCTTTGAAATATATTGATTCTTTTATAAGGTCGAAGTGCATGTATTTATATGAAACGTTATTTATTAAAAATGTATTGAAATAAAATGATATTTATATTAGTACCTGATGAAATACTGGCGGCTCCGCCTGCGTTTATTTGTTCTATTTGTTTGTTTGGAACCGAAATAAATATTTTTTTAATGTCTAACAGATTTTGTATCTTTATTTATATTCAATCTACTGAACTTTTTAAGATTTTTCACTCGAATGAATAATAATCAATTAGTTAGAACTCTAAAGTGTTGATATAGTTTTAGTTTGACGTTTGGCACGTAATAATGTCAATTTTAGCATACTCATCGAATGAAATGATATTTTAATCAGTGAATTCAGCTACAAACAATAAAGACAGATGGAACACCAATTGAACGCATTAAAAATTTTAAAAATACTAAAGTATGACATAAAATAATTAGATCAAATGATTAAAGAACTTACAGTAATTTTAAAGGACAATATTTTATTACAAGTGCATATTAAAAATGTCGCTTTTTCTCTACATGTTAAAAGAGAAATAAAAGCGTCTGTAAAAAACAATTTAACCTTAACCCCACAAAGCATGATTTTTTTTTACAAAAATATATATTTGTTTTGAATAGCTGCATACAATTCAAGGACATTTTTTTAAAAAAATCGTTAAACATTTTTTCCCGTGAAATTTTTTAAAAAATTTAAATGTGCCAAATGGTTACATTATAAGTGAAACAATTTCCCCGTGACATAAATCACATTATAACAATTCTGTGATAAAAATAAAAATTTCATATTACCAATATATATTTTTACGAAGCAAAAAAGTATTTTGATTGTATTTTTAATGGTAGAATTATTCATAAAGCAGCCGTCCTGGCATTTTTCCATGTTTCCAGTTTAATTCTTGTGCCGCTATTATAAGCCATCAGTCTTTTCAATAAATTTTTATCAAAACGCATTTAAAAAAAAGGCTTTCCAAACATTCATTGTTAATCATTGGAACAGTCATATGAAATTTATAAATGGAAATAAAATCAGGGCTACACGACTCGCTGAAGTGTTAACACTGGCAGCAAGCAGTTCAAAAAATGAAATAGTTTTAACATTACGACTAAAAAATAGAGTTGATAAAAATATTTAAATTAATTTTTGAAAAATGTTTAAAATGTAAAGAAAACTAGTACGGCAATGAAATGTCTATAATGCTAATGTTTTGAGTATTTTAATAGTGTTTTGTGTGGTTCTTAGTTAAAAGATTATAGCGGTAGATCGCATAATCTTTTAGCCTTTATTTTAATCCTTTAGATCCTCCCATCCTCCATTTTAATCATAGAAACTTTTTAACGCAGCTAGTTAAGCTTTCTAGGTTCTAAGGAACATGAGTGTTAAATTTCGTTCGAATTTCTCAAGAGGTATGAAAAGGTTCATATATATATGCACAGTTTGTAATTGAATTTGCTTATTTTATAACCTAAATATTGAATTGGAAGGCAGTTTTGATACCTGATCATCAGCTCTCCTCCATGATTAACGAGCTAAACTTGTATTTGTAAAACATGCGTTGATAATGTTGCACTTACGGTATATTATAAAATTTCTACCACTCCATTACATTTTAGAGCCTCCTAGGTTTCCAATTCTCTAAATTGAAATGCGGAAGAGCGAAAATGAAAGTCCAACTCGAACATCGTACACATTCAACGGAATGAACATTTGCATGACCCGAGCTTTGTCCTGTTTACATTCAGCGAAGTTCTCACATATTAAAATGAGGATCCGAGTATCGTTTTGAGCTGTGGCGAGGCGTCTTGATTGGTTGCAGTATTCATTACCTGGGATTTCGATTGAACGATGCTTTGAAGTGGATCGATATTCCGAAATATCTTTGAGCAGACGTATTGAGAGGGGAAGAAGAAGGTTGAAAATATTTTTATTGCATTCATTTTATATTATTGATACCAATAATTAAACTATCTTACATGGCGTCCTAGCCAAACTTTAGGGAAATGTGGGCAAACAATGTATCTTATCGCAATTATTAATTATTGCTAGATGCTTTATCACTTTTTATAATACTATTAATTGATTTTAAAGCATATAATACTTTCAGAGGCAAATAAAAATTCAGCATTCGTTTTCGTATCTATGTGACGACTTTTTCACTTTTTTTTTAATTTGTAAATTGATATTAAAGTGTCCTGATATACAAATATGGGATATATTCCTTATTACATGAAATCGCAATTCATGGGACGAGCAATATCGGAAAAATTTATAAAAATTCATATCTGTCGATAAACTGTTTGTCAATGAGGAATTTGTTTTGGGAAGTGTCGATAGAAACAACTATTTAAACTTAAACAATGGGTCCTGATGCAGCGAATGAAAAGAAATTAAAACTATATGAAAAAAGTAAATTTATCATAAGGATAACGCGGATGTATGAGGACTATGTTGAGTGTAAAGTGGCACTGCATGACTATTATTTGCAATTTTTTTGTCGATACATAGGAATATGTATTATATATAGCGAGAAGAAGAAATATATAATTATATATTACTTCTTCACAATACAGAGTTTGGGCCATGGAATCCCTTTGAAAACAAAAGGATTCTTTCAGATTTTAGTCGACAATTTTAGAAACATTTTCACAGTTCAATGGTACCGGCGTAAAAAGGAAATTAAGCATTTTTCCGCTCTCACCTCTCAGGCTAAATTATCGGTACATGCTTAAAGGTAAGCACGCAGGCTGAGAGACAGGCTTTATAACAAGTTTAAGAAGGCCAGGATAGCCTGGTTGGTAGGGCGTTGGATTCGCGTCCCTCGGGTTGCGAATTCGAACCCCACCGGCCGAAGACTCCCGGCGTGTGTGGTGGCTGACGCGCATATAAATCTGTCGTGGTTACAAAGTTCTCCTTGTCGAGAGTAATACCACTGGGGGTACTGGATCAGAGGTGATCGTTCTCTGATTCAGGTCTAAATGACGATCTGTGGATGAGTGAATGAAATGCATGAATGAAGTCCGCCCCGTAAAAAGGGTTGTGACGTGTGTGTAGCTAAGTCGTTGTCTTGACCCTAGATGGCGCTACTGAAAAAACAAGAGACGTACCCTTGGCTTAAAACCACAAATGACTTCTTAAAGTCAGTGGGCTGGTCTAGACAAGAGCCATTAAAAACAACAACAACAAGTTTAAGACAAAATGAATTCAAAATATCAAAGTATAAATGACGATTCTTTTAATTTAAAAACTAAAAATGAAAAATATAATTTAATCTAATTTTTAAATACTGCTATAAGCGGTGATGAAATTCTGCTGATATGGATGATATACTGCTAAAAGTGGTTTTTTAAAAGCTGTTTTTTTTTTAAACTTCACTTGTTTTATGCTCTTTTATTTGTATTTATGATTAAATTTTCTTAACATAATTTTGAATTAAAAACTAAAATAATTCTCCTGCAGAGTCTATCGTATTTTAAACTTGCACATACATTAATATATTTAAGATTTTGTACGCGCCCGCTAAGAGAAATTTCAACATAAATTCTTATTTTTTATTTCTCGTACCCAAATGCGCGTGCGTGTTTTGCTTAGACACTTCGAGCATCCGGCTTACAACTATTTATTAGTTGTAAACCGAAGCCGTGTTAAGATTTACTGTAGACGATAATTGCTACCTCCACCAAGGAAGGGAGGCGAGGGCTACGCTAATGATGTGATGGGCCGATCTGATCATCTAAGCGGTGTTACAGCGACACCTTGCTGATGGATTTACTCTACTTCGTTTTGAATTATAAATAATGTCCCACTTTTTAAATTCCCGTGATGTGTTCCATGCGCGTGTTTGCTCATTATTAATTGGCAGTTTAATTGGACATCCGCTGTTTTCGCTATTAGCGGACGATTTCCACCCGACGAAAGGATGATTAAAGTAGACGAAGAAAACACTTCAGGTGTTTAAATGGCGACTGTTCATTCTTTCCATGTTATTGATCGAAATCGTTTTGTTCTGAATACCGGGAAATGCATTTCTGTCGTTGCAATTCAAATAATATTTAATCCCGAATAAATGATCAAATTGTCTGGTGGATTAATGAATGCTTTTTTCCACACGATTAAAGTGCATTTACACAGAACTAAGCCAATGAATGTTCCTTTCAGTGGATGTCATTCGAACTAATTTAAAATGACTTTCAGGAAAATTATTAATTAAATTCGACACCAATGGAAAAAGATCGAATCAATTCATTCTATAAGCATCTATTTATCTAATTTAAAAGAGCTGTTAGGAAATTCTGTCTGCGTGAAAGATTTGATCCATTAGCTCTAACACTATCCATACCGGGACTATTAGAGCGTTTCCTGCAGTTAATTATATTACACGTTTCCATTCCCCCAAGTGTCTTTTTCTCATTCGCTTCAGGAGACCCGTTTTTTCTGAGTCCCGACGTGGAGCACTCATACGAGGATTTTCAGTTCGCAAATATTATTTAGCGTTAATTAAACTTTATCGGATAAGTGTTTCAAAGATAAGTTGCAAATAGCTTCACAACATGAAATCATTGTCAACAAATTAGAACTATTATTAGTTGAAACTGCCTCTCATATACATTAAATATCTCTTTAAAATGGTAGAAAAGAAAGTAAACATCATCACGTTTAGCAACTAATTGTTTAAATAATAATTAAATTCTAAAACATCAAAGAAGTGTATTGCCACTGATTACTATCAAACGAATGAAATTTAAGAATTCTAGCATAAAAATTTGTAATCAATTTTTTTTTCTTGAGTTAAGAAATTAGTTACAAATTTCTATCATAATAAATTATGTATCATTATAATTTATATCTAAAACTTATAATTAAATATTTGGTTATGAACCTTACTTTATAATGCAAACTATTCAACGAAAAAATATATTTAATCTATATCTATATCTATACTTATAATAAAGCTCAATGTGTGTGTGTGTGTGTGTGTATGTTGGCGCTCTACAGGCCAGACCATTCACCCCACAGCTACCAAATTTGGCACGTGTATACCTTGGAGGCCGGGAATGTGCACCTGGGGGTTATTTTTTCGAATTTTTAACTAGATTTTATTCATTTAAAAATTAAGCGAAATTTTGACGTGTTTCTGCTATAACTTCCGAAAATATGACCGCACAAAAAAGATTTTTACATGAAGTTAAAGATCAAAAATTTATCTTTTAAATGATACTAATGTTTTAATCTTAAAATTAAATTTCTATTTTTAATGAATTTTTAAATAAATATTTTAACTATGTTTTTCAATAATTTTTTTCGTAAAAAATAAAAATTAAAATTAAGCACATTTCGCATTCCTGGGGAAAAAATTAGCTTTTTTCAAAGTGTTGCCATCACATTGATTAAAGACCCAATTAAAAATAAATTAAATCTTTTTGGAAATGAAATCTGCAAAAATATAATTTTCGGCACGTGTCTGTAGGAAATGAAACAAATAAAAAATATTCTTCTTTCTAAAAAATAAATTCCAGAAAAATTATTTTATGATCTTTTACACTCTCTATACAGGGTGTTTATTTAGTCCCGGACCCATTTTGATGTTTAATGACTCATAAAATAATGATGATATAAACAAACTTATGGCATTTATTGATGGAATAACTCATATATTTTCCTTTTCAGGTTTGAAAATATCTTTGTAAATATCTTGTGCGCGTGTGGTTAATTTCAGATAATTTCATTTTCCAGTCTAAATATCTGTACTTTTCTAAATATCGTCTGCTTATTAATTGCATTTTTCTCTCTTTTGTTTTTGGCAATTATTGATATGTTATATTTACTTTTGATGTGTTTGTTCTATAAAGTACTTTTGTATGTGATGTTTTATTCGAGCGGATATTAAGGAGAATGCATACACCACAAGAGAAAGCACAGATTTTATGGTAGTCATAGAGTTAATTTCCAATCAACTAAATCACTGACTTTTAAGAGTTAATTTCCAATCACTTAAACTGACTGATTTATGAAAATTTGAATATCACTATTCAATAAAAAAAAGGATAATTTTATATTTTCCATCGATCCCTTCAAAAAAAATACGCCAATCAGCGCGCAGGTTTCTCAAGATTAATTGGACTAAGATTATGAAAATGTTGAGTTTTTCTAAATTTTTAACATTTAAAACTTCATAAATAAGTCTTTGTTGATCGTGGAAAATAGAAACATTCATTCATTTATTTAAAATTTGGTGTGTCCAGAATATTTCTCAGAATATGATACCTTACCGCATTAAATTTAGACTTCATAATTTTTGAAATATATTTATAGGCAGGAACAAAATAATATTATTGATTTCATTTCAATCCTTTTGAAAGCAAAACTAAAAATTGAATTTTATACTGAATCTCAGAAAGTTTTGTTGATTTATTGTTTGAGATATTACATAAATTATGAAAAATATTTTGTAGTTAACATAAGACTTAAATACCGAGCGATTCTGTTTGCAATACTCACATTCAATAATAATAATAATTAATAAATAACAATAAAGATGATAAATAAAATAAAACGCTTGGTTTTATTAAAAAATCTTAATATTAATTGCAATTTCATCATTTACATTTTAAATTAAAGTTGAAGTTTTGGCGGAAATGACAAGAAATTAGCAAAATATATATAGTAAATTGAACGAAACGATCTAATCAGTATAAGTTTGGTATGACTATCAAAATTTGAAGATTAAAAATGTTTTGTTTGAGAATCATTTAAGAGACCAGTTACTTAAAATATTTAATTGAAAATTGTAGCAAGCGGTAATACTGGCGAACCGCTGGTCGCCAAAGGCGAATAGTCATATTATAAAAAAATGCTTTGTTTCAGTAAAATATTTTATTATTGATTTTTCGAAAAGTAATTTTGGGGTTTTTTTTTTTGTTTTTTTTTTTTTTTTTTTTGTGGAAATGAAAGACAGTTTTTGTATAATAAACAAATATTTTATTAAATTATATATTGGCCGTTCTGGTGCAACACCTTTTGCCATCTTTCTGGTAGTAGCATAATTCCACGCTCATAAAATTTTTGGTCTTTGCTGCCGAAAAACTGTTCGAGGTGATTTTTGACCTCCTCATTTGAGGTGAAGGTTTTACCGTCTAAAAAATTTAGCGAACCAGTTCTGGCACTGGCGTACTGTCAACACACCTTCTCCAGACACATCGGTCCATTTCTTTCTGGCTTGAACAGCATTTTTACCCTTTCTGTAGTAAAACAGTAAGATATGTCGAAAATGCTGCTTATCGCTCTCCATATTTAAAAGGGCATCAACCAAACACTACTGCGTAGAATTAATTGGAATTTTTCACACTCAAGCCTTGCTATATGAGCTCTCAAAGCATATAAAAATTATACGGCTTAAATATGAAGTTGGGTGCAAAAAAATACAATTAAATCCCCTGTCGGGAAAAAACGAAATTACTTTCCGAACAACCCAATATATTAATTACAGATTAATTGTTTCCACTTTAATTTAAAGCATAAATTCTACGAGAACTAACAGAAAATTAGAGAGATACATATTACGTTATGACTGAAAGCCTTTATAATATTATGAGTGAATTATATGACTATCAAAATTTGAAATTTTAAAATATTTTGATGAAGAATCTATTAAAGTAGGAATTGCGTAAAATATTTAATTATTAAAATTAAACGATCATTAAGATTGGCGAACCGACTGGTCGCCAAAGGCGGCTAGTTAATAAAATAAAATAAAGATGAAAAAATGTTAATTTATTTAAAAATGCTCGTATAAAATTTTTTTGAAGTAACTTTTGGAAAATAAAATAAAAATAATATCAGTTAAATTAAGTGTAAACACTTGGTCTAAATTGTCATCTAATTATGAATATTTAATGAAAGTTTAATAATAGTAATTCGAAAGTAATTTTCTTACAAAATTATACATTTTGATGTTAAATTACTTTCTGTGTAGTTACTAAATCTGGCTCTTCAAATATTCTATGAATGAAATTTGTAAAATTTAATTGCATAAAATTTCTTATAAAATTTTTTAAAAAAATCTTTGTTATTTTTTTTGTACATGCTACATTAATTGTACCAAATTAATAATTGTAAGTGTTATTAATTTGTTATAACAAATGTTTTTATGAGAATTGTAATTAATTTGTCATAAAAAATATATATTAAAGGAGAATAAATATTGTCTTGTTAAGTATTTAATGATAAAATAACTTGCATATAAAGAAGGCAAAATACATTTCAACAGCTTGCTCTCAAGAATGACAGTAGCGGTTGCAGATTTAAGTTAATGAAATGTAATAATGTAAATGCATATACAATAACAACACAAGAGTATACAGTGACGATTTTGTGTTAATATTATTTAAATAAATATAAATTAAAACTGAAACCTCTATTTGTGTAAAAAAAAACGATTTTAGTTCCATAGAATATAAATTAGAAACAAACCCATTCAAGTATCCTCCTTTGGACTTTCTCGTATGTGTACACAATATCTCACGTTTTGTTAAGCTTCGTAGAACATTCAGAGAACGTAGAAGAGATAAATTGGCAAATAGGTAAGTCTTTGATGAATTGAGTAAAACATTTTTTTCATATCTACAATTTTAGCGACACAACTGTATTTCAGATTTTTTCCATTTAGTTTTCTGGGGTTTTAAGTTTTAGTAAAGAGGTTTTAAGTTTAGTTTAGATGATAAGTAACACGGATATCTTGCTAAAAGATGTCGCTCAAAATTTTCAGAGTGCGCATGTGCACATGAGCATGTATAGGCAGAAATAATTCCTGATGAGTAATTTCTTTTAAAATTTGATAAACAGTTACAATTTTATAGTAAAAAATCACATACCAAATTCCAACTTTTTAACAGCTTGTGTTTTTGAATTACGTCGTTCACAGAGAGACGTAACTGCAAAAATTATTTTTATGCGCTTTGCCTATATAAGTGAATGAATCAAATTTTGAAAAGAATTTATTATCGATTAGTGTAGTTTTTCCTGTAAGTTAAGGGAAAAAAATGCAGAAAATGTTAAAAACTTGAAATCGAATATAAGTTTATTTTGATGAAAAAAATGGTCTATTAAGAAATATAAAGACTATTATAAAAATATAATTGTCAAACTTTTTCGTGTCGGAGCAATTCATTTACTAATTAAATTTAGTGCCAGAATCAACGGAAGAGTCGCCAATACTGTGACTTCGTTAATAAAATTCAAAACTTTAAATTTGCAATTCATTGCTCTCTAGAATAGTCAAAAATGAAGTTTTCTACTAAGACTTCATGGGATAGGTTGAGTCGCCATAATTTCATGTTTTCAAGAAGGAAATGATCAATAAACTCTTCATTTCAACCTCATCAAACCACTTATGTCCAAGAAAAGCAATTACACGAAAGCCGTCCTGCAATTTTTCTCGACTTGAAGGAAACACTTGAGCGTCCTTTCGCGCACTTTATTTATTCTTTTAATTAGAAAGGACCCTTCCTCAAACTCATCTTTGAAGGGTTTCCCTAATGAACGTTTCATTTCAATGCCATTCAAACAAATTGCTTTCCCGTCCGTCGTTTTTAATCACTTTCACACATTTCGGTTTGAATCTAGCATTAATTATATCGTTACGTCACGGCTACGTCATGTTCCGTCATTTCAGCCCTCCAATCACAGTCTGCGGTCTGTGTATCACAAAGATATTTTCTGTTTTTCTCGAGTCTTCCGGGGCTAATGAGTTTTGTTTGGCGGATCTCGAGGACTCGGATTGGATGGGGAAAGGATTATGAAAGATTGGCTCATAGGCAGTGAAAGATGGACTGCTTCACTTCCCAGAGGGTTTCTCAATGAATGTCTATCTCTCGATGCGAGTCAGAGCTCTGAAAGAAATTTTTTTCTTCGGCAAAAATGATATCGTATCTGAAAATCAATGTCAAAAACAAGGGAAATTGGATGCATCATGTCTTCTGAAATATGAAAAGAAGGTATAGGAAAGATCCTATCAAATGTTTTTGATAAATCTCAATGTTCCCTCAGTTCGAAATATAAAATTTTGGAATTATGTCTATCTTTGGATATGATATTTCAAAATCATACTGAATTGGATGGACCAAATTGAAATGACGGTAATATCTCATTTTTTTGTGAATCTCTTTAAAGTTGAAATGATATCCGGTAAGAAGATGACTTTTTCTATTAACGAAATTTCTTCAAAAACAAAGTGACTTTGTTAAATTTGATGTACGGTCTTATGAAAACTGAAATCATTATCAAATGTCGGTTTCCTTTCAGTCAAACAGAAAAACGTCCAAAATTTCCACGATTTTTTCACTGCAAAAAATGCCATTTGCCACTACAAAACATGCCATATTTTGTTTTATAATAAAAATTATTATGAATAACACCATCATTGTTTCTGTTTCCTTCGACATTAAAAAAATCATTCTCCATTTTATATGTGCCAGATATATCTATATAAAAAAAAAAGATTGCTTCATACTTTACTTTTGCATTCTAATAAGTGACCGAATTTCAAACAAACATTCAACGTCGCTTTTCAATCTTAAAAAATTGATTCTTGCCTTTTATGCTTATATTTATTACCCAAG